>JAVUPR010000344.1:600000-1190000 GCA_036785695.1 Gentiana straminea
TGTAGTCTGTTACCATTTTACAACAATGTGAGAGGTTGAGCATTTGACCAAAATTAATTACTCCCTTCGTTCCAAAATACAAGTCATTCTATTTTTTTGTTCTCATAATATAAGTCATTCACAATATTAAAAAAATATTTATGAATATTTTTCCTTATCTTACCCCTAATTTATATCAATCAACAACTTTTATTTACTCTACAATTGTTGTTTTTATGATAGTTAAAAAGTGTATTAGACATTTTAGCCATACATTAATTACATTTAACCACTTCCTTAATCAATGTGAAATCTCTAGGATGACTTATATTTCGGGATGGAGGTAGTATAATTCATTTTAGAGGTTTTCATACTGATTAAGAAATTTGTTGAATGCCATAAATTTTAAGATGAATTGTCTAAAATACAGATCGCCTATCATTAATAAGATAATTGTTAAGTGATGAAAAAAAATAGTTGGATTGATAATAAATTAGGAGTAAAGTAGATATTAGAGTAATAAATGTTACATTGAAAATATAGAATGATTTATATTGTAAGACAAATCTAAGGAGGTAGAATTACTTATATTTTAAAACAAAGGGAGTACATCAAAAAAATATGTTAGCTAGTCATTCCATTGTTGATATCCAATCATTAAATCACTTTTCTAATATGTGTGAGTTTTGACAACACCGTCACTTAAATAGAAACGAAGGAAGTACTACATCCGTCCCGAAATATAAGTTCGTATGGTTTTGGCTTTATCCCAAAACATAACTCCGTTTAAATACCAATGAAGTATTTACTACATTATTATTCATTTTACCCTTAAATTATTGCTTCATCCGTTCAGAAATAATTGAAGCAGTTGTCAAAATACGCATATTAAGGATGTGAGTAAATGCTTTAATTTGAATGTCAAATGACTAAAAAAAACCCTTAGTCTATAGATAATGCAATGTTGTATTCATTCTCTCACTCCTTAATAAATAATGTTGGAAAAACACAATAAATACTATATTTGAAACGTAACTGTCTCGGTTATTTTGGAATAAATCTTTTTCGCAACTGCCTCAGTTATTTCGAAACAAAGAGAATATCAATTCACATACTTCTCATCACTTCACAATTATTACATTAATTACAGTAAAACCTCTATAAATTAATACTCTTTAAATTAATAACCTCTCTAAAATAATATTTTTCTCCGTTCCCGACTTGGGCCAGTTCAAAAAATGACCAATTTCGATAAGATAATAATTTTTAGAAAATCCCTGTATAGATATACAGTCCCAATAATATCATAAATTAATAATTCTCCACAATCACAAAAATATATATGTTACAATTTTGTAAAATATGATTCTATTGTTGTCTACTGATCGTTTCAGTGTATTTGATATTGTACATTGACTAACTTTTAGATGAAACTTATCCTCGAGCCACAATTGGAGATCTTTCTGAGTGCTTGAGGAATTATCTCTTTTGTACTCACATAATGATTTTCTTATTTCATCAGATAATGTTGCTTTTGCGACACCTTTTAGATGAGAAGTCATTGTTTGGTATGATTGTTTCTTTTCTTTTTTTATCTTGTTTATATACACGGTAGTACATGCTATCACTATTATACACTGAATATTTTTGTTGTAAAAATACAATGAATCAAATTAATGTATGTACACTGAATCTTGTATGTACAGTACATTGAATTTGTAACTAATATACATTGAATTAAGTATAATACATAAATTAGTTCAGTTCATTCTATTTAAATTTATATAATTAAAATTTAATTTTGTTTGATATCAAAAACTCTCTATAAATTAATAATTATTAATTTATTGATAAATTAATAACTCTCTAAATTAATAAAATCTTTCGGTCCCAACTATATTAATTTATAAAGATATTACTGTATAGTCAAAGAGTATTTTTAGACTTCTATCTTTAAAATTGATTAATGATACACTCACAACGGTTGTGCCACAACGAATGACACAACAGTGGTCTGCATTGTTGATCATGATAGATTACATCATGATCAATTTAGATTCATTATGACCAACGGTACAGATTATCGTTGTGTCACTTGTTGTGGCACAACCATCGTGTCCGTGTCATTAAGTTAAAATTTATACTATCTCACATCTATTTTCTTGAACCGTGTGAAAGCCCAAACGAAATTACTCCCTATTGACAATTTCTTCTTACGTGGAGTAGCTTAGAGCCGCCTCTATACATGAACCAATGGGCAACTCATCTCATGAGCACATAGGCCAAAGGAGAACATGGGGGAAACTTGGGCATATATGCAGCTGATTTAAAAGCATTGAAACACTAAATGTGCATCATTAACGATAAACCAACAACTAATGTGAGTGGTGTTTGCTTAAACACGAGGGTGTGTTCTCCAAGTTAATATTGGTGGGTGCGGGTTCTTGATTAGTGGACTGCTCCTTTCAATTTTGCCAATTTCAAAGCGATGTTTATAAACACATTGTCTAATCAACTGCCTACTCCGGCCACCTGTCTTTCTTTCCTTCTTTTTCTTTCTTTCACATTTTCCATTGACATTGGACACCGCCTCAATCTTTGAGCCTCTCTGCCTACTTTTACCTAGTTTTTGAGAAAATTGTTTCATAGAGGCATCACAGTCAATCTTCCGAGTTTTAAGCACCACGTTGAAAATCAATATCTCAAAAGATGAATTATACACATAATTCAACTCTATAGGGGGTTAAAACAGATTTCGACCATTGTATTAATATCGAAATTTATACGAAGTGTGGTGTTTCGAGTACCTTTGGTGCCATTAACAATGCTCTTGTTATACTCCTTTCGTCCCCAAAAAAAAAGTTATTGTAAAGGTTTTTACATAAAAATGGGAAATTAGGGATAAAGACAAAATCTGAAATATTATTAAGTTCATTCAAAAAAAAATATTATTAAGCAACAAGACAACTACATATTTTTTATAGGGAGAAGGACAACTGCATAATTTTTATAACGAGAAGGACAAACAGTGAATCCCGAAAATCAGTGAATCTCCCTAGTAAATCCCGAAATCAGTGAATTTCGATAGTGAATTTTGACAGTGAATCCCGAAAATCAGTGAATCCCGACAATGAATTTTGAAAATTAGTGAATTTCGACAGTGAATTTCGGCAGTGAATTTAAACAGTGAATTTCGAACACAAGTGAATTTCGATAGTGGATAAATAGTTTTGTCCTTTATGCAAAAGTTTCAAAAGACTGTCCTTCTACTCAATTGATGAAATATTTTTGTCCTTCTCCCTCGTTCCCCCGAATAAAAAATGGATAAATGCTAGAGCATATCTTATATTTATTATCTTATTATATCTCTATCTCTATTCTCTACTTCTACTTCACTTATATTACTTCACTACTTCACTTCACTTCTATTATCTATTAAGAGTCAAGAAGGTATGCTACATGTGGCCACGTGGACAACTTCCTGGCTTGACACATGGCGAGTTTTTTTTTTAAATTTTTTAACCTTTGTGTTTTTTTTAATCAAACGTGTACCGTTAGTAGTTTGTGCAGAAAAGGAAAAAAAATGAAATACCGATGGATTTAAAGTTCTGTTGTGTAGTGTACGAGGGAAGATGGACCAAGTTTAACTATAAAATACAACAAAAAAATATGGCCAAACAAATATCCGCGCCACGAAAATAGTCATGGCGTCATGATTACTCTCGTTTTTATTTTATTTTATCAAACCTTTGTGGCTCGTTTTTTTTAAATCAACCATGTGTCATTAGTAGTTTGTGCTGAAAAGGAAAAAAAAAATTTATACCGACGCATTTCACGGTGTGCTGTGTAGTGTACGATGGAAGATGAGTCAAGTTTGGCTATAACATACAACAAAAAAAAATAGCAGAACAAATATCCGCGCCACGAAAATAGTCACGACGTGACGATTACTCCCGACACCCTATAAATCACCGGTAACTCTTATGTGCTTAACGTGGTGCAGTTATTTGGTGGTGAGTAAAAATTAAATGAAAATTAATAAAAATTGGTGTCAATAGTAAAATGGTAGTGCCAATAAAACTCGACTCTATTTGTTCTGAGTTTACTTGAAGAATCATTTTTCATATTTGCTCTGACTAGCTATATTGAACTTATTGGTCGTGTATGAATGTATGATGTATTTATGTTGCTTCTACCGGCACCACGAAATTACTCACGGCGCCACGATTACTCACGGTGTCTTATAAATCACTCTTGACACCACATTAAATGCTTTATTATTTTGAACAACATAACGTCGGTGGAACCGACGGTCGTTTGCAGTATGAACGTCACTAAAATTGACGTTGGAATACCAAATCACTTTTTATATTCTTTAGACTGTTTGATACGTGGTTTTTTTCCACCAAATGAATGAACACGAGATCAATGACGTATTCATTAATGATAAGAAAGAGAAATGTCGTGTAGAAAATGAGTGAAACACATTTTCAAGCATATTAATGATCTGGAATCTAAGGCGTCCCGGGAGATTTGACCGTGTAGTTATGGTCCGCTTATTGTTTTTCTATAATGTTTCATTACGTAAAATCGAAGCTAGAGGGATCGAATTTATGACATTGTTCTCCGATACATTATATTGTGGTTTATTTTGTAGGTGGAAACTCCTGATGGGGCTGGAAGAGAAGTGATTCACAATCTTCACGTCTCTAAGAAAGAGCTACCTCTTGCAGAGAATGTGATATGTTTTTGTTGCGCACTTTGTCTTGTGCCTTGAATTTGTTACGGTTTAAACTTAAGCAATTTATTTCACGTTGGGATCTATTCTTTGGTATTATCGTTGGTAACGATTTATGTTGGGCCCGCCATGCCTTGCACGGCTCACATTCACTAGTTAGTTAATTGAGGGACTTATATGTTATATTGAAAGTGCATAATCTATGCCTAGATTGTGTTGTATAGGTGGCATAGTCTGTGTAACATGTGTCCATTATAAGGGTGTTATATGTATGACCTGCTGAAACAAGTTCTTATCCATTCTGTTTTCCAAGTTGGTATCAGAGAAACCTCTTCCGGCTATGGCGGCCACCGGAAGCACAACAATGGCTCCCGTCAGCTCGATCCCAGCTCCGACCGTCCCCTTGATGAGTCCAACCAAACCTTTACAGTGTTTCCAGGCTTCAATACTTCCACCGCCATAAATCATCCCCCACCACCACTTCGTTAATCTTCATTTGGTCAAACTCTACCACAATCCCACATGCACCACCATTTGGTGGAAATCTTTCTCAGAGTTTCACTGTAAAGCTCAACCAGAACAACTATCTACCATGGAGGTACTCTATTTTACCATTAATCCGTGGCTACCGGATTGAAGACTATCTGTTTGGAACGAAACCCAAGCCACTGGAGTTTATCTATCCTACTGGAACTTCCACCACTGTTGTTTCGGCCAAGAATCCGGCATATGATGAGTGGACATCTATTGATTCTCTTCTTCTTCGCTGGCTTCTTGGATCCATGACTGAACAAGCTCCTCTTGAAGTTGTTGGTTGTGTGCTACAGAAGCTGAAGTTTGGAACACTCTTGAGATTATGTTTTACAGTCAGGCCGAAACTCGTATTTTGGAGCTCAAAGATGTCTTGATCAAAACTGACAAAGGATCTAGGCCAATGGCAGATTTTCTGGCCCTCATGAAAAGTCATTCAGATGGACTAGCTTATGCCGGCTATCCAATCTCTCAGTATGAGCTTATACTTGCAACACTTGGAGGTCTAACAAGAGAGTATGAATCTGTGATAGTGAATATCACATCTAGAGTGGCATCATTGTCTTGGCCCGAGGTCCAGACCCAACTTCTTACACATGAAAGGTTGATTGCCATATTCAATCCTTCATCTGCCTTGGATCTGTCCCAATCTAGTGTTAATATGGCTCAAATGTATCAATGAGGCAGAGGTTCTAGAGCTCCCATGAATGGGAGAGGAAGAGGTCAATAGGGATTTGGAAGAGGTGGTAGATCCAATGGCAATAGAGGTAGTTTTTCAAACTCTGGCCCTAGACCCTACATGCCAAATCTACTTGAAGGTTGGCCACATTGTTTCTGAATGCTGGCATAAATATGAGACTAATGGTGCACAAGGAGGAAACACAAATCAGAACAACGAGAACAGACAAGTTGCTGCATATCGTGCATCACTAGAGATGGTAGGAGACCCTAGTTGGTATGCTGATTCTGGTGTTACAAACCATGTCACTTCTGACATGGAATACCTACAAATCAAGTCTGAATGTCTGATTATGATGGTAAAGAGTCTTTACTATTGGTAATGGTAGTAAGTTGCATATTTCACTCACTAGAGACTCCACCATTGCATCTAATATGCACTTGAATTATATTGTTCATGTTCCCCAGATGAAAGTACACCTATGAAAAATCCTTCTATGTACAAGAGTGTGATAGGGTCACTTCAATACCCCACTTTCACTGGACCAGATGCGGCATTTGCAGTCAACACTTTAAGTCAGTTCATGCACTCTCCTAAAGATGTCCATTGGCAAGCCTTAAAAGGGTCCTAAGATACTTAAACGACACTGTTGACTATGGACCGCACTTCAAGTCCCAGTGTGACCTAACTCTAACTGCATATACATATGCATCACTCTCACTAACAGGATATAGTGATGCAGACTGGGGCTGCTGCAAACATGATGGAAAATCAGTTGCAGGCCACTTTATGTATATTGGTGACTCTCTTGTTACATGTAGCTCCAAGAAACAACAAGTTGTTTCCAGATCAAGCACAAAATCGGAGTATAAAAGTTTAGCACATGCAGCTGAACTAAAGTCACTTGGTTGAAATCCCTACTCAAAGAACTGGGGATCAACCTCAAAGCTACTGTTGTGATCTACTGTGATAATATCAGTGCCAATTCCCTGGCTCAAAATCCAATCTTTCATGCAAGAACTAAGCACGTTGAAATAGATGTACATTATGTGAGGAATCAAGTCATCAATGGTGATGTGATTGTGGATTGTATCCTTTCTTATGCACAACCTGCTGATATCTTCATAAAGGCATTATCTGCTTTTGCTTTTATTCCTTTTAGATCCAAACTCAATGTGGAAAGCCATCCCCATTTAGTTTGAGGAGGGATGTTAGAGTATATTAGTTAATTGAGGGACTTATGTGTAATATTGAAAGTGCAGAATCTATGCCTACATTGTGTTGAGGTGGCATAGTCTTTGCGTAACAAGTGTCCATTGTAAAGGGTGTTATATGTATGACCTACTGAAATGATAATGTAACAAGATCGTATCCATTATGTTTTCCAAGTATAAATGTCATAAATTTCAAATATAAAGGACTAATATATCTCTTGATTATCTTTAATATATAGTTATATATAAAAAAATAATAATAAATTGTTGAATTGTTAATAAAATATAGATAAGATAGAGAAAACAGTAATAAATACCCATTAACGTAAAATGACTTATATTTTATGAGAGGTTGAGTTAGGGTCCATTTGTACATGAAATTTTTGGGTTGATATTTATTCAAGAAATGTATTTCAGTTGAAATGATGTTAGAATTGTATCGGTTTTATTGTGAATTTGATGTATGATCAAGATAAAAAGAAAAAACAAAGAAAACACAGAGAAAATCGAAGTAAAGCAAGAACTTCATCTGCAAATATTTTGCTGAAATAAAGAGCCTCTGTTTTTTATCTTTTAATTCTATGTATTATCTTCACATATGTCCAATATTGTGGATGTTAGGTGTAGTGTCCGAAAAATAATTTCTGTAATTGTTTTTGACAGGATTTATAATGCATCATAATATTTGCATTTATGCTTATATTAATACACTGCTGAAAACCTTAAGTATATTGGTATGTAATCACATAACTCAGTGTATGGCATACACACGAGGATTGAGTTAGTGATGATATGCTTAAAACTATTTAGTCCGTGGTGAATTTAATCAAAGTATGAGTCTCATGATTAATATACCAATAATGCTCCCAGAACACTTAACGGTGTGACCGTCTTATCCGGACCGTCGGTATAGGGTACCTAGTGGGGCATTTATATATGATGTCAATCATATAGGACTGGACCGATTTGATTTGAGTTCTCGATATAATTATGTGATCGAGAAATCTTACCGAATCACAAGATGGTCATAAATGGATTAATCTCAATCCTGATGTGATCACAGTTTACTGCTTGGTTCAAAGTAGGGTTTGATGTGTTAGTTATGGATCACTTGGATACATGTGATCTGAACACTTCTCGTTGGCTCTATTCTAGAATGAGTGAGTAGTCTGTGACTTCACAGATATGGAATTCATTCCTTCCTGCGGGAAGTAGACAGACAGTTCCCTTATTTGTTAATCCTAGAAACTGATCGATGGGCCCAGTTCATATTATATTAGTTATGAACTAATTGATCACTAGGGGTTAATGGTAAATAATAATAAGATGTTTTGAGAAGGGTTTACGGAAATATCCCGAATCAAAACGAACAGTCTATGGAGGATTTATCTGTATGTAATGATTATATCAATGGACGCTTATCGACTCAGTGATTAGAGTGTAAGTATATATCTATAATCGAGAGAGTTCAGTTTCGGGTTTATGGTGCCGTAATCCCGGAATTAATAGATTGAATAAGAATTGTTCTGTTCGATGAATAATTTTATTTAATTTATTGTAGCTACTGGTTATAGGTCCATGGTCCCCGATGTGGCTCCTAACATGCATATGTTTCTTGACGTTGGGCCTCAATAATAATTAAGTAGTTGGACTATTTAATTGATGTACGATTTATTATTTATTGGACTAAATAATTAAATACATGGAAAAGACATTTTTAATGGACTCGACCCTTTTGTGTATCATACGTGTGCTAACCTAATTGAATTAGGGGAGGCGCATTTTGTAAGTATATATTTATCAAGAAATTAGTTTTCTTGGATAATTATATGACATGTGATTAATTGTTTATTCGTTAAATAATTGACTGGAAAAATATTAGATTGATCCTTAAATATTCTAGATTTGTTCTAGATTATTCTAGGAGTATCTTTTATTTAATAAGGATTATTATAATTGATTTTGCATTAATTATTAAATCCTTGGAAGACAATGATTTCTCTACTATATAAAGAGAGCTCTCCTAAATCCTACACAACATGAAAAACACGTCATATACACAATTATAATGGGGAGATGTCGACTTCCTATTAGGGTTTAGAGTTGGGAAAATCTTCGGGATTTTCCGGGTAGCATATCAAGGAGGTCAAGCATCAAGGATCAACATCCACCGGTTGTTGCTTGGAGATACACATCGGAAGACTGTGGCATCTCAACTATTTGGATCTCGGCTTCTCAATCTTTGGATCTGATCTTTTGATTGGTAAGCAGATCTAACCTTCTTGTAGTTTAAATCTATTTATTTTATATGCTTTAATTCATATTGATCGTGATCCTTGTTATTCCGCTGCGTAATCGGGCAGATCTAGATCCGTTCGGCGATATTACATCCAACAGTGGACATGTAATGTATCTATATACAAATATAGCCTTTAGGGCTGGAAAACATATCAATACTAGTGATACTATTTTCCGTGCAAAGCACGGCATGCCCACTACAGAACTTGGATTTTTTAATAGGTTCAAAGCACCGGGCTAACTCAGAAAAGAATAAGTGGGGAAAAACATCACATAATACTACATAGATAGTTACATAGATTAACCAGCAGCCTGATGACTACCATATCTATGATATGGCATAGTCTACAGGAACACACAAAACATTACAAGCTTGTTGAGGATTTGATAACAAAACAAACAAGGTTTTTCACCATGTAGGCCCAAAGTTATGTATATTACTATACCATTATGTACTATATGGTGCAAGTACTAATGGCTATAATATACCAACTGGACTATTAAGCAAAACATGATACAAAACAACAACATTAAGTATGTCATAGATGGTAGAACTTGAGTTAGTCATCCTTGCCTTCTCCCTTATTCTTGATTTTCTTGACTGGACTTTCACCCATAGGAATTGCAGCACCATGTTCTTGACTTAGTGGAATGGGTACACTGTCCACTCGGTGATCAGATATTGTAGCTAACTTCTTGTATATAAGTACAAGTTAAAGACTGAGCACATTAAGCCTATGGTAAATTGGATTTTGGGACAGTAAAGTAAGAAGACTAAAAAATAAGAGAACTAGAAAACAAGTTAACATTTTTTTATGCACAAGAATAAATGTTTATTGTTACATAATTACCTCATATTGTGCTGCATTGATCTGGACTGCTGTAAAATTCGTCATCTTCTCAGCATCCGGTGAGAACAACGTAGCACCAAGTGTCCCAGTATCGTCAGTTAAGAAAACCTCCATGAGGCAGCTTTATAGCAGTGGAAAAGGACCGCATTAGAGTATCAATCTAATTTCTAAATATGTGAGTGTGTAACAGATAAACCAATTTTACGTCCTTACCGCGGTATAACTTCATTCTTTTCAGCACAGGCATTGCAGTAAAGATTCTCACCAACTACTGCTGTGATCGATTTATTACAGCTACTACAAACACTGTACCACAATGATTCATGTGCCGGCATTAGCTCTATCCTTCCAGAAACCCAAGCAGTCTTAAGCTGTACACAAAGAGAGTCAAAATTAATCACAATGAACGTTAATTTAGAGTATACATATCATAAGTTAAACGTTGCTTACTACTTTAATAGAAGAAATCACACTGCCTACACCGACAATCTCAGTATCATCAATTTGTGGCGGAATCAAGAAATCGGCATTCTTATAAGCCTTAGAATGAATAGGTCCAGGCCGAGACGAAAGCACAACATCAAAAACTCTGTTCATGATGACACGAGTGTAAGAAAACAAACTGACATTTATACTAAACACTGAAGCATAACTTGATTTTCTGCCAAAGGTGGATTCACCATAATGTAGCCAATCCAACCCATCGTCACTGATAGTTGATAAGTAGAGATTTCACAATCCGGCTCGATCAAATACAATTTATAAAACTCGAAACCTTAGGCAAAACTCACTTTCTAACCGGCAGTGAACCGGGTCGATCGTAGGTAGTGCGCTCAGAGTCCGAGGTCGATCCCACGAGAGGACATAGAGTATATGAACAAGACAATAGATCGAAGCTTTTATTATTTCACGACATACACAAGGATCTGAATCAAGACTTTTATCCAGAGTAAATTTCATCAAACTAATAATCTACACAATCAAAACCATATTGAGAGAAAACAAATCGAAATCAGGAAACTCACAATAATGAAGATCAAAATATTGTAGATCAAGACTTTTGAATCTCAAATCAGCAAATGATATCAACCTTTAATTCATACCATGATCCCAGGCACGAACTCTACCAAGCTATCGATCGAATATCGTATTCTAATCTACATACAAAAATCTAAACTAGAAATTGAAATACGGAGCCTAGTCCAGAGCTCTAATCCGACTATTTAGATGTCAACCTGTCATAACAACCGCCGAAGCGGCTGGGTTGAGCATCTAAGCCGGCCTCAAACTCAGTCTAGGCCAATAAAAATCAGAATCTCTGTTCTCTTAGGTTTATCTGCTCTTAAATAGACAAAAATCGTGACCTTGACCTAGTTGGGCCGACCAACTCGGTCCATTTGACCTGTCTTCAGTAAATCAGCGATAACGTTCTGTGTAGAGCTCCGAATTAGACGATTAAATATACGTTGGAAAGAACATTCAATTACCTACAACTTTCATGAAGTCGACTTGACCAAAAACTGCCTCCAAGATGGGTCAAAATAAATATTAATGGACACGGCGAAAATCTGCTTCTGTCGGCGCCAAACTAGAGTTTGCATTGGCCAAACGCTAGTTTGCCTTATACGAGCTCTCTTGATTCAAGCCAAACCCATCCAAACGTGCGTTTGAGGTGATTTGGATGCTAGTTTGCCTGAAAACCCAACTTTCAGTATCAATTCTACTTCTGTGAACGCCAGTTTGAGCTGGCCAAACGCTAGTTTGGGGTAGGCTTCAGTATTTTCATCATAACTTCACTTCTAGGGATCCAAATGAGATGTTTCAAGATGCGTTGGAAAGATGATTCAATCCTATAAAACTTTTATCAAGACAACTCTTCCTGAAAGTGTCTCCAAGTGTTACCAAAATTCCCCTGAAGTGAATGGTTCAGATTTCGTCAATGATTCTTCACTCTTTTCTCCTCCTTGGCCCCAAATCTCGTTCTTTCTCGAGAATCTCTTCCTTATTCTCGACCTTATACATCAATATAAGCCTGAAAACAAAGACACGAACACCAAGGCATAATATACATTGACAGAAACGTAACGAAATCCACATAAAACACGAGTTTTTAGGACGAAAACGTCATTAGTCTCGAAACATGCATATAAGTGAGTATCGTTCATATACTACCCATAATGGCCCAAAATAACCATGAATAACTCATAGAAGGAGGTAATCTCATATAAGAAATACACTACAATTTGACTCCCATCAACTACCCCACACTTAGCACTTGCTCGTCCTCGAGTAAACAGGCGTATTAAAAGAGACCAAGGGTCAAATTCACAAACGCGTATAAAAACACTCACATTTCCAAGGTAAAAGATAAGTAAAACAGTGAATGCAAACATCTTGACTCAATCGTTATCAGACAAACGGAATGTGTATGTGTGAAAATTAACTTCCAAGTCGTAGACCAAATCACCGGTTCGGATTATAGACGCTTAGCTATCGCGACTACACTAAAGCTCATTTTAATAACACCTCCTCTAATCGGGTCCAACCAACGCTAAACACGGTCCAGTAGGACTTGAAGGGTTATAATGTTAAGCTCAGGACGGGGTTAATCGAAAGGAAAATTTGGGACTGGAGAAAAGAAAATACGAGTGAACCTAATCATCTCATTTAATTTCTATTCGAAAACATACTAAACCACACCAAACTCCTTCGATCTTTCTATACTCATTGATAAACAACCCCAACTTTAACATCATACTTTCATTTACTCAAAACATCCTCCCTTGACTTTTTTCTCAACTTTTTTCAACTTTCTTTTTCTTCTTTTTTCTGTTTCATTTTCTTTCTTTTTTCATTCTTTCAACTTTATATTTTTTTCTCGAACCAACAAGCCTCACAATAGATTCCTCGAGCTCCTCCCCTTCATCATATTAGCTCGTACTAACCAACTCCTCTCGAAACACGCCCCATCTCGCACCCCACACTTGATTCAGAAAGTGTGCCTAAAGTAACAATTAAGTCCACTCGTAGGGTGATCAAAGGAAACGTGACCAATAATAAAGCTCAGGTTAGGGTAATACAGGCTAAGTAACCAAAACGGCTCATTTCGGAAGGTGGTCAGACCGTCCTATCAAGGCTTAGAGGGGTTACGATGGTATAATGTTGGGATTTTGGCTTAATTGGCTCTAGTTGTGTCAAAAAAGCGCCAGGACTGTCATCCAGTGTCCTACCAAGGTCAATCCTTCTATTTCGCCTCGAAGTTACAAAATGGGATCTAGGCAGTCGAATTGTGCTCAATTCTACCATAATCGTTCACTAGATCCTAAGGCCCATGAAATTGAAGCTAAACGTGCAAAAGAACTTCCGTTTATAAGATAAACCTAGCGTCTTTCTATAAGCATTTACTACTTCGCTAAGTCGTTTTGCCAAGAGAATGTGAAGTTTAAACATGCAAACGGACGTTAAAACCTTGGAAAATTTTAAAATCTGACTCGAAAACGGACACAGACTAAGTATATTACTGAACTGGCTCATTTAAACATACAACTCAAACCAAGCTAAGTCTACCACCCCACACTTTGAATGAAACACTGTCCTCAGTGTGTGTATGAAAGAGAAAGAAGACTTAGCTTTAGTCCCGGTAGAAAGGCGGGAACGAAAGTCAAATAGACAGAAAACAACGCAAACACATGCACGGGACGTGGTCCACGTGCCAAAAGTATGCAACAGATACACCGGGGATATAAAATAAAGAAGTCATGCCACATCAGTAGACTCGAAAGACAAACAATCACTCAACATGGACCGCAATAGATGGAAAAATAATCATAAAGGTAAAAGAACAGAACATCTACGCATATCATATAAAGGCTACAGAGGGTCACATTAAAACATTCATGTCGAGTAGTGAAAGCATGTATCACAATCAAATACTCCTCACTATATTCATCGCGAATTCCTCTTAGACACACTTAAGCTTGCTTTATTCCAAAAAGATTTCTCTAATTTTTTTTTTTTGTCTCTCTCTTTTTTTTTTTTTTTTTATCGGCAGCCTGGTATTTTTTTTATATTTATTTTATTATTATTTTTCGAGTTTCATTTTTTTACCCCTCACACACACGATATTTTAAACCCCTCAAAAAGTCATGATAGCCGAAGGCCCTAAGCCCCAGTTCTAGCCGGACTTACAAGATATCAACCTAACATAACAACCCCATAAAGGGATTGGGTTGAGTACCAAAGTCGTATTCAATCCGAGTTCAGGACAATATCACTTCAGCATCCCATGGCTCCTATCGAAATCTAAATAAAACAAGATGATAAAAACCTAGGCCCAAGTTCTAGGACAACCTACAAGATATCAACCTAATATAACAACCCCATAAAGGGATTGGGTTGAGTACCAAAATTGCATTCAAACCTAGTCTAAGCACATAATATCAAAATGTTTTCATTTTTTTTTCTTTTCACCTAACACAATTTTTGATATTGACTTTTAAACAATCTGCCCGGCAACGGCGCCAATTTGATAAGTAGAGATTTCGCAATCCGGCTCGATCAAATACAATTTATAAAAATCAAAACCTTAGGCAAAACTCACTTTCTAACCGGCAGTGAACCGGGTCGATCGTAGGTAGTGCGTTCAGAGTCCGAGGTCGATCCCACGAGGAGATTGAGTCGCATATAAAATTTGCGTTAAAATCAGAGGACAGAGAGTATATGAACAAGACAAAAGATCGAAGCTTTTATTATTTCACGACATACACAAGGATCTGAATCAAGACTTTTATCCAGAGTAAATTTCATCAAACTAATAATCTACGCAATCAAAACCATATTGAGAGAAAACAAATCGAAATCAGGAAACTCACAATAATGAAGATCAAAATATTGTAGATCAAGACTTTTGAATCCCAAATCAGCAAAGGATATCAACATTTAATTCATACCATAATCCCAGGCACGAACTCCACCAAGCTATCGATCGAATATCGTATTCTACTCTATATACAAAAATCTAAACTAGAAATTGAAATACGGAGCCTAGTCCAAGGGCTCTAATCCGACTATTTAGATGTCAACCTGTCATAACAACCGCCGAAGCGGCTGGGTTGAACACCTAAGCCGGCCTCAAACTCAGTCTAGGCCAATAAAAATCAGAATCTCTGTTCTCTTAGGTTTAGCTGCTCTTAAATAGGCAAAAATCGCGACCTTTACCTAGTTGGGCCGACCAACTCGGCCCATTTGAACTGTCTTCAGCAAATCAGCGATAAAGTTCTGTGTAGAGCTCCGAATTAAACGATTCAATATGCGTTGGAAAACTCGTTCAATTCCCTACAACTTTCATGAAGATGACTTGACCAAAAAATTCCTCTAAGATGGGTCAAAATAAAGATTAATGGACAGTTACGGCGAAAATCTGCTTTTGTCGGCACCAAACTAGAGTTTGCATTGGCCAAACGCTAGTTTGCCTTATACGAGCTCTCTTGATTCGGGCCCAACCCATCCAAACTTGCGTTTGAGGTGATTTGGACACTAGTTTGCCTGAAAACCCATCTTTCAGTATCAATTCTGCTTCTGTGAACAACAGTTTGAGCTGGCAATACGCTAGTTTGGGATAGACTTTAGTATTTTCATCATAACTTCATTTATAGGGCTCGAAATGAGATGATTCAAGATGCGTTGGAAGTCTGATTCAATCCTCTACAACTTTCATCAAGACAACTCTTCCTGAAAGTGTCTCCAAGTGTGACCAAAATGCCCTTGAAGTGACTGGTTCAAATTTCGTCAATGATTCTTCACTCTTTTCTCCTCCTTGGCCCCAAATCTCATTCTTTCTCGAGACTCTCTTCCTTATTCTCGACCTTATACATCAATCTAAGCCTAAAAACAAAGACACGAACACCAAGGCATAATATACATTGACAGAAACGTAATGAAATCCACATAAAACACGAGTTTTTAGGACGAAAACGTCATTAGTCTCGAAACATGCATATAAGTGAATATCGTTCATATACTACCCATAATAGCCCAAAATAACCATGACTAACTCATTAAAGGAGGTAATCTCATATAAGAAATACACTACAATTTGACTCCCATCAATAGTCCTAACAAAATCATAAAAGTTTCTTTTCTATAAATGGGCTTGTAAATTCAATTTAAAACATATCATTTGGGTCATATAATACTAAAACCATGTAGCCAAACACGAAAGCAAGGCAAGGAAGAAAAGCACTAAAGAAAGCAGTTAGCACGACTATGAACTTGTTAAAATTTCTCTATATGCAACATTTCTTGTGAAGTTTATCTGAACATTACTATCCTGTAAAAGTTCAATTAGTACTTTCAGCGATGCCGAAGTTCTTGCTTGAGATAACGCGACATACAATTGACCATGCGAGAAAACAGGTTCTTTCAAATATACCCCAACGAAATCTAAAGTTTGTCCATGTTCCTTATTAATAGTCATTGCAAAACACAACTTTACTGGAAACTGTATTCTTTTGTAAGGAATTGGGTAGAACTCATCATTTGATGGTTGGATTGGTAATATATGTATAAAGACACTTTTTCCAGCATGATCCCCAATCACTATTTCAGCTTGTATTACATTCTTGTCTACTACTTTGCATATCATTCGTGTGTTGTTGCATAAACCTTCTGAAGGGTCCAGGTTTCTTAATAAAATTATTGGCGCATTTGGTTTGAGAATTAATTTGTGAGGCGGCAGACCGTTTGGAGACAAGATGTTCAACATATCTTCGTATTGGCCTTGATCACTTGGGTTTAGTGTTTTATCAAAACTAATATATCCTGTTTCAAGTCCCGGAAAAGTTTTAATCAACATATCATTTATTTTATCAACAAAAACATTTTTTGGTAGAAAGAATCGCTCTTTTAATAGTATGCTGATGTTCATTGCTCTCAGAATGTGGTTGTGAAAAGACGAGCTCTATTAGTTTTTCTAAACCATCTTTAGCACTAACAGATGGCATAATAATATTTTCAGGGAATTGGATAGTTGCAATATCGTGATCTTGATTAAGGCATCCACCAACACCTAAAAGGAACAAAGTAAATTCAGGGTCAAGTCGTTCTCACATGTTTTGCACTAAATTAATCTTCTTAAGTTGTGGCAAAAAATAAGATCTAATTAATGCCACATTTATTGTTTCAGATTTTGTTTCTCTTCGTACAACCGGCATTGTTTGCCTAAAATCACCTCCTAGAACAACAACCTTTCCCCCAAACAGCTGCTCATTCCATGTTATATCTTTTAGCAAAAGGTCTAATGCCTCAATCCCTGTTCTCTTACACATGGGAGCCTCATCCCATAACATCAATTCACTTCTTTAATAAGGGTTGCCAATGGACTTTGCTTACTTATTCTACATGTCGGTCCTTCACTTAAGTCTATAGGGATTTTTAAACCTAGAATACGTTGTTCTCCCCCTGGTAAAAGATAAGCAGCTATTCCTGATGTAGCGGTAGCAAGTGCAATATGGCCTTTAGATCTTACGTCTGCTAACAATGCTCTATATAAGAAGGTTTTCCATGTCCTCCCTGGACCGTCTATGAAAAAACATTCGGCTTTATTGTTAAAAACAGCAGAAGTAATGTTTTCAAATGCTAATAATTGTTCTTTATTTAATAGAGTTATAGAATTCAAATCTTCCTTAAACACAATAATATTTTGTTCAATACGCAGTTCTTTAGTTGGATCGTCAAATTGGGAAGTGTCCATGTTAGGAGGTACCAAGCCGTATGAAGAAAGGTCTTTCCCCATGGACTGTAGAAATCCATTTATTTGTTGGAGAACAATTTTTTGAACTTCAGCCTTGGATAAATGAGCTTGCCTAGAAATATCTTCAAACAATTGTGGTTCAAATTGCCTCCACAAATTTACAGGTTCAGAAGGGCATGAATAAACCAAGAGAGTAGAAAACAGTTGCCTTAATTCACAAGGCATTCTATAGGTTGCTGCTTCAATTAAACACTGCTCTTGGCTATTATTTTGTTCAAGAAATCCTCGACCCAAGGCAGATTCATGGTAAGAAGTAAATGTCTGGCCATTGAATATTTTGAGATCCATAAAAGATGAAGGGCATCTAACCTTGGACAATAAGATTTTTAAGTAGTATCGTTCCCTTTCAATCAGATTAACCTATACAATTTTACCAATAGAATCTTCTTTCACTCTATTTTTCCAGCGCTTTTTATCATTTTCCCATACAAAGTAGTCAAGAAAGTCTCCACATGTGCATTGATATTCCTGTGCGCTAGGGTCAATCCTATTCATAGAAAAAATATTCTATAAGCATTGTTTTTCGGTTAAACGGGTTGGTCATAACATTTTTGAGCTTATGTTTCTGATTAAAAGTTATTGGATGAAAATTTTCTAGTTGAACTTGAAGCTGTATCACAGCTGGACGCATGTCCCCTAAAGCAAACTTATATATTCTCCACAACGCTTCCGGAGGAGAAACCCATCGAGCTGATTGATATTGGTTTATTTCATTTAGTTCATGAGAAGAGTCGTGGTCTGTGACAGTAAACATGACCCTATCATTCCCTTTACATATATACTTATATATACACTTCACAGCCTTAACTGTAGAACGATTTCCACACTTATATGGCTATCAAATTTTGCAAGTATGTATGGATTATATGGTACAACCAATCTGTTATCCAGAAAAGAACCATGCACTTTGGCTTTTGCGCCATTATTTCGATGTCTATAGGTTGGATATGCATCAATTGTTACGAAAGTTTCTTCACAGAAATCCCTAGGGTAAGAGTCCTTGCATGAAATATTCTTTTGCATACAGACATTACTTGGGTTTAGACGACCATATGGTCCATATAACATATGTTTGACAACCAACCTCTACAAGTGAGGTTTAAGGTTTTTATCTGGCAACTCAGCACATACTATTTTGTCAAAATCTTCAGGCCTGTAAATTTTATAATGAGGTTTTAGGATTAATAAAAAATAAGCATGAGGCAAACCGTGTTTCTGGAACTCAATAACGTATGTGTAACCAGCAACCTTACCAAAAATATTGCGTTTGAATAATTTCACTTTCAGTTCTTCAAGTTTTGCCCTAAACACTCTGTCTAATAAATCAAGTCTATCTTGAGCTAGCTCTTCATGTTTAAGACATTCTTTAACTTCAGGCCAATTTGGATTACAAGTGATTGTTAAGAAAATGTTGGGTTTTCCAAATTTTCTGACTAAAGCCATTGCGTCTAAGTATTTTTTCCGCGTGTGCCTTGGACCTCCTGTAAAAGCAACAGGCAGTATTGTATGATGTCCAACATTGGAAGCATTGGTCTCACCACTATCAACAGCATCAACAATGCCTTGCATAAATTCTTGCCTAATATTTTTTTGTTGCAACCTAAAATAATCTAATCTCTGTGTTTCTAGTTTAACGAGCATATCAATAGCATACTGCTAAAACAATCTACCAAAGTGCAGTAAATAAGATGCATCGTTTTCTCTAATTTGAAACTTATAGCAATAATACTCTCTTATAGACACATACGATGGATCATCTGACAAGGCGTTTAATGTAGCATCTTCTTTTTGTAATAAATCAGAAGCAAATTCAGCATTATTTGGTTTAATAAGCAAAAAAATTTCATCCATTCTCTTTCTTTTCCTATTTTTTTCCTTAACACCTTGCTTACCTATGCCTTGGTGCCACCCAAGCTGGCCATAAGGAAATATAAGAGGGTATTGGAGAGGGTCATAACACCCATAATAATATTGGATAGAATGTGATTGGCCACTATGTGCATAGACCTTTATACTTCTTTGTTGGTTTTCTAAACAATCACTTAATATACCAGCAACCTGGGGCACTATAGGCTTATTATAAACCCTTTGATCAATATTTGGGTTACAAAATAGCACAATATCTAATTCTTCAAGATTTGAAGTGCCGCTTAAGTCTCTAAAAAAACGAGCATACTGGTTCTCACTAATCACTGAAAAATTTTGTCTACAGTCATCTCAAACAGAAGCGGACACCGCTCAACACGGTTTTTTTTCATAGTGGGTATCATGAAAATAGAATTGTACGTTATTGCACTGATCATCAGTTCCAATCAGATCATTCATGAAATGGTATACTTGATGTTTAGGGTGATTTTCTATGATTTATATCATTCTAATTCGTGACAATTTTCCTCTATACTCCAATGTTTTGCATAGAAAGTGAACGTTTATTTGGTTTATTAAGCAAGTGATGTTTGGAATGGTTTAATCGCAAAGTTGGTTGAGTTGTGAGATTTTTTTGTTGATTTTCTATCACTTTGAATGATTTTACACTTTGCAATGTTTTGATGTCTTGTAGATACACGAATTTGGCTTAAAAGAGGTTTAAAAGATGTTCAAGTGAGGATCTACATGGAAGAAAAAGATAAAGATGAAGTCGGATAAAGATAGAGATGAAAAACCGGATTTGAAGTGAACTGAACGCGCGTCTGAAGTTCCGTCCAGCTGGACGGGCGTTTGAAGAATCGGACGGGCGTCCAGGAAGGAACATTGGATTCAGGATATTAAGATTTTTGCTGAACGAGCGTTCAAATTTACATAGGACGGGCGTCTGACATGACTCGGCCCGACTCGAAGATTTTATGCAGAATGGACGGGCGTTCAAACCCTTGGACGAGCGTCCAGCCGCCGACCTAGCAAAAACCGACTTAAATTGTTATAAATAGCCACGTTTTTCCATCCAAAAATATACCCTAATTACTCTAGGCGGCCACAAGAACCCTAAGGGGCGATTTTTCTGTGTTCTCCACCCTTCATAAACAACTTTTATGCTTTTTATTTCCTAGATAAATTTCTCCAATTATATGTACTTTCCAGTAGCTATTTCGAGTAATCAAACGATGAATAGAGGCTAGAGCTCATTGGAACAAGCGTTGTGAAGCCGTTCTAGCAACACTTTGATTTCTCTTTGGATTATCTTGTGAGTTTTTATTCAAAGTTGTATCTTTTCTATGTTTAATTCATTGTTATTATGCAATTTTATCGATGGATGTTTTGCATGTTTGATGTTTAATAGTTGATGAAAGTTTATTGTTAAACCTAGATCACCATAGTCAAGATTAGATTTTTAACCTAAAAATAACGAGAGTTGTTAGGTTAATTTCTAGATTAGAGATTGAGAAATTTCACACCTTTGATATTAAAAGCGTTAATCTTTAGGATCAAAAGATAAGAGATTAATAAACGAATTATCTAAGAGATTAGAAATTCATACATACGATAGGTGAATCACAACTTTTGATTAATCATCACTAGATAATCTAAAGGAGAAATTGAATGTTATAGAATTGGTGGATCAATTGCTTGTTCGTTGTTTAAATTATTGATAAATCGTTTGTGCTTGATTTGCTTAGCAAAGTTATAATTTTTATTGCATGTTTAGGTTTTAGAATAGATTATTTTAGATAATTTGGTTCGTAATCACGTTTCCTGGCTTTAGATTTCTAATCTTCTATCCAGTTTACTTTTGTTATTTTCGTTTTTAGTTTGTTACGTGTTAATCGTTTTTATTTTCTTATAATTTTAGGAATAGTAGTTGTGACATCTTTAGGTTAGTTAGGTAAAAACTAGGTAAACAACCCCGATTCCCTGTGGATTCGACTCCGGTATTAACCTCTCTACTACGATCCCTGCACTTGGGGTAAACCGGATTATTTTATTACTTGTTTATTTTTCATTAGATAAAATCCGAGACACTTGACCTTGCACTCTAAAAGTGTAAACACCTTTATTTCGCTTAGCTAGTTCTTTGTCATCTGTAGCTCCTAAAGATGTAAACGCAAAATGGATATTATATGTTCGAATAGAAGCTCTGAAATCTATAGATTCAGAATTTTGGGTTGTAATCAGATCCACAAGAATGGAAGGTAACCTAGTACTGGCTAAAAGTATATCACCAGATGAGCAGCAAGAAATTTTAGTTTCATGAACAAACTTTTTGGCGCAGCAATAAGGACAATTAGGGACTGGTTCCAACACATCACTCTTATCTACAACTACCGTAAGCAGGTTTCTGCATTTATTATTATTTATTGATGTAGTTAGAAGGCCTGGAACTGTTGTACAAGCATGTTTGTTTATTGGAGCTGAAGCTATTGAGGTTTGAGTAGAACACTTTTCTTTCCATTTTTTTTTTCTTACTCTTTAAATGTTTGCATCACACGAAGACACCGTACCAGAATCTGGATAGCCTATTGCTGACATATTTCCTACATGTTGATTTAATGACAAAGTACATAACTGTGCATTAGAAGAAGTGGCAAAATTGTTGTGCAAATGGTTTGATGAGCTAATAGATTCTACAGGTATGTTTTCATTTAATGGATCAAACAAGGCAAGATCTGATTCTAAAGCATTAAAGGGCTGGACCTCAATTGTATTGGACCTTGGAATACTAACCAATTGATCAGACTTTCTTTTTTTATTAGCAGGTAAGATTGGATCTTTGAACATACTTTTGTTTTGCGTTTTTTAGCCTTCCATCTAAGAATTGCATTATGCCTATATGCCTTAGAAGCTGATATATACTTTTCGCTTATCATAGACTGAAACAAAGACCCTGCATCACCCACGCAACAAGTACTATGTTTTTATAATTTTAACACAACAAACACTGTCAGTTATATAGATCTAGCTATACTATTTTTAAGCAATGTAGGCTCATGAACAAACTACTTGAAAATGAAAACACACTACAATCTGTGAACAAAACACACACACAACAAAGGATGAAACAGAAAGTAGGTCAAGCAACACAAACAAACAACAACACTTAAAAACTGAAGCAGTTTGGTAGAATATCTAACAAGTCAAGGGGTCAATATATGAACACATTACCTGAGAGGCATCCATACTCATTAAGCTTAAGGTACAAAGTCCAGTGCTCTAACCTGCACAAAGCCTATAAATGCAAATGAGACATAGTGAAGTAAATCAGTATATATATACAAGCAAAGCCTGAAAAAAAAATGTGCCGAAATGCAAGTAAAACGATAGGAAGTAGGTAGAAGCACACAGCTTCATTGCAGGCAACAAAAAGGGTAAAACTGTTTTACATTCTGAACCCATTTTTTTTTAAAGCAACACAGAGATTTGCAGCAGCAAGAAATACAATATTGTTTCCTATCTTCTGTAAATGCAAAAGAGGCGTAAATACATTCAAAAGGCCTAAAAAGTTTCAATGTAACACTCTGTACTACTATTTCCTACAACAACCACAGCAAAAGCTGTGTAACACTATTTCCTACCACAACCACAATACAACCTTTTACCTCAAAGAGGCTCTAAAAAGGCCTTTCTTTTTTTTAAAGCCACATGACATTTCCAGTACCAAAGGGTCTAACAAGCCTGAAAGCAGCAGCAGCCCATAAAATTATTTTCTACCAGAACCACAGTTAAGAAGATGTAACACTATTTCCTATCACAAGCATAAGTTTTTACTTCAAAGAGACTATAACAAGACAGAAGAAAAATATGTTTCACTATATATCACTAAGAAGCCATGAATGTAACACCACCGCAACCCTTAAAAGTGCAAAAACTGCACATTAGTGTCACCCAGGTAGAATTCCTGGACCATCTTAAGAAATCTGACACTACAAACAGCATAAAGCAGTAGATATAACTGCTAAAAGTTATCTTAACATGAAGTTATCAGCTTTAAAAGCACACCCAATATACATGCAAGACATCAATAAATAGTAAGAGGCAAAAATAATACCTTTCAATGATAAAAGAGTAAATAGGCTATTGAAGGAATATTTATTGATGTGGTTATTTCTTGAGGATATTCTTTGCAGAAGACAATAAACGCTTAGTTCTCCTGGCTGGTATTAAGTAAGTGAAAAGAATATAAAGCACTAAAAAGCAAGAGAAATTGAAGATATTGCACAACAAATCAAAGACTTCCCCGGTAATTAATCCTTGAAAACTGAGATTCAAACCGCACCTGCCATATATCCATCGTGTAATTGCAATTTTATGGCTGGATGAATGAACCTTCCTCGATTAATGCTCTGATTAGCTGCCCTCTAACCAATAAAGCAGAGTCATTCTATTACCCAGTAGATCTATCTTCGAACCGCTGCATAACCACCGGGCAAAAGCTGGATCTTGTCTTGTTGATGTGAAGACATACACGACAGGAGGTGAACGGACGAGAGAAGATAATGAAGTTTTCAGATAAGCCTCGCATTATTTTTATTTTTATTTTTATTGAGGGGTGCCTCAAATTATCTTCTATCATATATCTATATCATAAGTAAAACGAAAAAGAAATAAGGGAAGAAGTATTTTGAAAATAATTTATCATATATCATAACTAAAAAGAAATAGGAGTGGAAATTTTTTGAAAATAATTTATCCCGTGTAATAAATACAAAGAAAAAGAAATAAGAAACAGGGCCCTTGTAAATGCTTCTTTGTCGTATACCACGTCCAACATAAGACACGACACAACACGTTCCGACATCGTGTCTGACACGTGTCGGATGATTAAATTATTAATATTTAAAATTTAAATATCTGACAAGCTTCCGACACACCGTCAACACTCCCCGAGACTCTGAACCCTTTTTTTTTCTCTTTATTTACGTTTTTTCAAATAAAAACGTTAAAACACACGATTTTCATTTCTATAATAACTAAATATAAACAATACGTCGTATCAAAATTATATGTTTTCTGTTGATAAACAATAATTTTTACAATTTGTAAATTTTTGAAGGAAAAGATAAGAAAAAGAAAAAGAAAAATGATGATTACAGAGTGACTATATGGAAGTTATTATAGATATAAAACCCATTAGTTAAAGGGAACGTAGGTATTCTCTGATCAATGTAAAGATAGGATTTGAAAAAGGAGAGCCATCCATTTTCTCAAACATTATGCCATCCATACGCGCTTGGATCGAACTTGAAAACGCCATGTCATCCATCAGCTGTTTCAACATATTGTCTGCTCCGACAATGGTATTCCCGACGCCCGCCAATAATCCAGCTAGTGAAGTTGACGGTTTGGACAGCTCGATAATCGATACCTATTTTTGTACTCATCAGTTGAAAAGTGAGTAAACCGCAGGCTCCCGGGGTGAAAACTAAGTTAAAAAAAAAAAAAGATTAGATTGATTACCTGTGTGTCTTGTGGGATATCGGCTTTCTGTTTTGCTATGGCGATAGCTCGAGAGATGCCACCAATGGCATCAACTAAACCTCGAGATGCAGCATCGTTACCAGTCCAAACTCTACCTTGTGCTACCTCTTCCATTTTATCTATCTGAAATAGAGAATTCGGAGCTTACCGTTATTGATTATTACCAGAAGAACCTGAACCATTAGATGTATGATATATATACATACAAATATAAACATACAGGCATTGATCTTGAAAAGGCGGCCTTGTCTCGAAATTGGCTGTATGAATTCTGGGCAGATTTCTTAAATAGTTCAGCCTCATCTGCCCTGCAAATTTGATTTCAAACAACACATATCTCCCGAAAATTAATGAACTTATAAGACAAAAATGAACAATGATATGATCGAATGAACACGGAATCAACGGAGATACATGCCTGAATGGGCGTTGTTCAGCAGCCGAAAGCTCAGCAAAACGGCCCCTTGAGATTACCTCTTTATTGAAACCGACTTTCTCGTATAATTTTCCAAGATTGAACTTTCCTGTGCGTGCAAGTAGTCAAAAAGACATCATAATTTACTGTCTAGGTTTCTACCAAATAAAATAAAATAAATTCGGTGTCTAGGTTCTACCTGTCACAACACCGATTGAGCCGGTTAATGTAAGTTTTTCAGCCACGATGGTTCCAGCAGCCATAGCCATGTAATACCCTCCACTCGCTGCCACGTCAGCCATTGATGCAACGACCGGCTTAGACTTGGCCAATAGCTTGATTTCTCTCCACATTCTGCAGAATAGTATGTTCAAATCAGGGTATTTAATGAAAGGTTAGATTACATGGTTATATCGAGATGTAGAACTTACAAATCAGAAGCAAGGGCATCACCCCCTGGACTATCGATACGGAGGACAACTGCCTTATACTTTTTGGATTCTGCAAAATGGCATTAATCCAAAAACAAGCGATGTCCTGTCATAACAGCTCTACTCGAAAGTAACGTTGAAAGAAAAAAGACGTAGTCAAGATACACTTAATTGTGTGAAAAACTCAACCATAACAAGAAAAAAAATGTTTAATACATCAATAAATCGGGATATCTTTAAACAGATTTAATAGGAACAGGAGAAAATAAAGACAATTGTAATAGATAAATACCTGTGGCACTACGAATCTTCTCAATAATTTCATCAGCAACAATTCCAGAACCGCCAACACTAAATGGGCCACGTAGACGAGTGATACTCCCAGAGGCTCTAATTATGGCTACTCGGTCTTTAGAACCAGTTAAACCAACAGTCCCCCTCCTAACTTTGGAGTATTTTCTACAAACGCAGGAAAAAAAACCAAGGTCACTCGCAAATGCACATCACACTATAAGAGACAAAAAAAGATGGAAAACTGTCAAGGCATAGCAACACAACCAAACATGTTACATCAATATAATAGGGCATTATTTATGATATATCTGGAGCAATATATATAAATAAAACCATATGGCTGCATAGTACATAAAGTAAAGTAGAAAATCCAACATCAACACTTGTTTGTTTCGTCTGGTCCCAAATCGTGGTCACACACACACCCAAACTCACGAACTCATACTCACATTAAAAATAAAAATAAAAACAGTGTAACAGCAACTTATTATCCATGTAATACATGTATCATCTGATTTCATAAGCAGAATATTTGACAATCTCCAGGCAATACGTATGATGTTAATGACTATTCGAAAAATGACAAACCTCCATAGAATTTGAGGCCAAATGCGGGTAATGATTGACAAGAATAACAACAAATGAGAAAATGGAACCCTTGCCCCCAACAAAATAAAGAGAGAGAGGTCGGAACAAAGATAGAGGCTTACTTGTAATCAACTGTTGGAAGATTTTTATCTGCTGGAAGATTCAGTCGCTCCTTCAACATAGAGCGAATCTGTACGTACAGCTCATGAGGATCAACTTACTTGACAAAAGCAACGAGAAAGCGGTTAGTATGGATTCTTCCTATACTCTTAAGACTTTAAGATAAGTTATTGTTATTCAAATAAACTGAGGCGATGAGCACCACATCAATGGATTTCTCTTCTAAGTAATAATCGCTCTAAGCCTAATTAATCAAAAGTGAAAAACGAGTTAGATCTCACAATCTCAAAGATTATACCCCCAAATTTATTTATTTTTCAGTCTTAGGTGACAGTCCAAGAGCTCAAAAGTGAACCAGAAATTACCTCATCATCATACTTTATATCGGTTATCCACCCATCATCTTTAAGCCTCTCAACTTTGTATACACCTTCATTGATAAAATCTTCGATATCCTCTTTCTTCTTTCCTGTCTTATAAGGGAAAAAATAAGAAGCAACGGAAAGGAAGACAAGAGAACAGAAAAGCAAGGATGAATAAAAGGTGAATGTCGAGAAATGGACAACCTTTGACATTCGAGATCATGTCAACCCAATTTCCGTAAACATTATCAAGCAGGGCTGTAAGCATCTCCCGGTTTTCTTCAGACAAGTTTTTCCTAGTCAATTGATCTCCAGCACTCTTATATTTACCAATCCTCTCCACTTGAGGCTCAACCCCAACTTTCTCAAGTACACCTACAACCGAAAAGAGAACATTCACTTGCAAACACTCTGCCCTCCCGATAAGCATACAATTAATTATGGCGTCCTTAGTGGCACCACACCAATTCTACCATTGCGGCATCAAAGTGATTATCAACTTTTTCACATTTGACCCTATAGCTGAATATCGACTTTTGGACAGTCGATGTATCGAGTGAAAGTCGTTTCTACAGCTGAGAGTCGACTTTACACCGGTTGATTGCTTTCGGGGTGGTGCCACACCCATTAAAATCGCATCATCACTTTCTCCACACAAAACACATACTAACAAACAAACAAACAAAAGATCAATGAATCGACTAACCTCCCAAGAATGATGCCTGAACTGCAAGCCCATTCAAAGAAAAGTAGGAACTAGGAGGAAAGTAAAGCTCCTCACATGCACAGCCAATATAGTACTCCTTTTCTCCACAAATAGGTGCATATGCCACAATAAACTTACCTGAATATATACAAACTATTGGTATATAAACGCACAAAGCTTCAAACACAAATAGGATAACTGCATAACCTGATTTCCTATAATCCAAAATGTGCCTTCGAATTTCTTCAACTTTAGCCCACCCACAACTCAATTGATCAATGTGAAGATATATTCCGGAAATTCTAGGATCATATGCTGCTTTCACGAAATTCTCGCATAATTGAGGGAGAGACAATCCCGAAGAGAAACGGCTCTTTAGCTGATCAGTAATCTGAGATTTTCAATCCAAAAAATTGTGATTTAACAAGCAAATTCTAGCTTTAAAACGATTAGATTTAATAAATAAGTGCAAAACCTCGCCACGTAATTTCATGGTCAATACACTGCCTTTCTTCACACGTTGCCATGGCAAAGCGAACAGCATTTTGCACTTGACCAAAAAGCTCTCCCACAGGCCGTATTCCTTGAACTCAAACTCGCCGGAAGGGTACTTATCATCATCGTAGCCGGTAAACTTCTCATGAATTTCATTTTCAGCTTCGATTTTGGAGGTGTTGTCAACTGAGGTTGAAGAAACATCTTCGTTTCTAGTGTCGAAAGCTTTACTTGAGAAGCTCCGGTGGTGATGCAGCAACAGCAACCGGTGGTGACACGTGTTGGGGGAAACGATACGGCGGCGAACAGAGAGAGCTTGAGGAGGAGATTTGAAGAGGAGGACGGAGATGGTGGTGCGGAGGTTGACGGCGGTGGAGGGAGGAGCACGGTGAAGAAGCAGCAGCTTAGACATTTCCGCGGGTAAATTGACCAATCAGAAACGTTGATTTTGTGAGAGATTCTTCTTCCGAATTCCGATTGCCAGTCCATGGAGATTCACTCAACAGCCCAGGGCTGCTTAGCTGCCACGTCACACTGAATCTTTATTATAAAAAAAATTAAAATAAAAATCCGAGATTAGTGATAGTATAAATCAAATTTCTATATCTTACTCAATCAACGACTATTGTTACAGAACATTGTCGTTTTAACATCGAACTATGGTCATACGAGGGTACAGTGAATCTTATTTTTTTATCCACATGTTTGGATATGAACTCTTTTAACACATTAGTGTCTTCAAAATCGGACATCCAACCTCTTAGAACAAATCTATAATTTGATATCTAAGATATTTTCATATAATTTAGCCAAGTTACCGATTTTTTTCGCGTTGTCTGCATACAAACACTACTACACCTGAATCTACACACTTTGTTACATAAGTATAAAGTCGAGAATTGCTAGTAGCATAACGGTTGTGTTTTTAACGGAATTAACTAGGAATTAAACCTATAATATACTCTTGATAATTAATGCAATTAACTAGGAATAAAATGATACTACATACTAAGTTTAGGGCAAAAATATGAATTGCCCCCGAGTACAATTTCCAATTTTGCATGCGTTTGTGCAATTTCAATCAAGTCCGTACATGAGTAACACAAGGCTTTAGGAAGACCAATTTGATGGATTTAACTAGTCTTTACAATGCAAATGGGCCAACAGTGAAGTAAATTTTTTTGTGTTAAAATCAAAACGTCGTTGAGGCATTGTCCGAGTGATAAAACATGACAACGCCCTCCATGAAGGTTTGAGATTCAAATTTTGTCTTGTGAAGGAAAAAAGACAACTTTACGTGGTGGTTAGTCCATCAAGTGATTCTATAAATCCTTCTATAAAGAAAAAAAACAATACATCTAATGTATAGTCCACAATATGATAATACATATCGTTTCTATAAATAAATATAAATAAAAGAGTGATATATCTAATATAAAATATAAAAGGACGAGCCATGATTTCATACTTAGATGGACCGAGAGACACTATCCGAATGATTGAGTAAGCCGTGTTAAGATAACTTAACTATACTAAAAAAAAAAAAAAAAAAAGGGTAAACCCTACCCCCGAGGGTCCCCACTCCCCCTGTCTCACGGGATGAGTGGAGATGTAAATCAAGATCCCCCAGTAGCTCAGAATCAATGGGCTTACCTTTAACAGGAGGGAATAATTCGCCCCTTGTGGGAATCGAACCTCTAACCTCCCGCTAGGCTGCAATTACGCACCCACGCCCCTTGCCAACTGGGTTATGTCCTGGGGACGAGATAACTTAACTATACTATGTTATATATGTATATACACACACTTTTTTAAAACAAATAGGAAGTTTAGGAGGGTTAGTTTTCATTTTGTCAAAGAGAAGATCGGAACACCGGATGAGTTCGTCGTCTATTTAAAGTTTGAAGTGTCACTACATCATACATGTAAAACCCTTGTATCATGAGAGACAATTGCTAGCACCATGTGTACTATACCAGAGCAAATTGTCTTAAGGACAAATTGTTCGCAATTGCATCGGTTTGAGTATTTCATTTCGCATTATCTTTGTTCTGTGAATTTATTTTTTAACACATTCTGAATCACGGGCCTAACACTTTCTTCCCACATAAATGTCACAATGGGATACTAACAAAACTCTATTTCAGGATACAATGAATTTAAATGATGACTTGTTTGATCAAACCCGAGACACTCTAAATATGAACTCACGATGCTTTGTGAACTTTTTTGTTGGACGACCTTCTCTATTTGCAAATTTTGCCTTTTATAGGCGAAATGTGTCTCTTCCAAAATATTGCAAGAACATCAAACACTACTCTTCACATGTAGAGCTGTCTCATTGGCTATGCAGGGCTATTTCCTTTTAGCCGGTGTCGTTTCGGTCAGGGTGATCCCTGTTTCAACCACCCTACCGCTCACCTTACAACCATCGCCGTCATACCACTCTACCACCAGCCACCTATAATTGCATGCCATGACACACACTTCATCACCACCTGCAACTGCATATCTTACTGCCAATCACCAACATATGTCGCCAAAAACACACTTATTGCCATCAACTTTCTCTATCTTCTCCACCCTCTATGACCCACCCATCCACCAACACCGACCGCCACCAACACTCTTCACCACCACACGCCACAAATGGCCAACACATTACATGATGCCTCCACATGTATCTACCCACACACCATTCCATCGACTTTTACCCACGTATAATGCCACCACCCGTCCTCACCCACCTCCATCACGTGTCGTCATCGACCCACTCTATCACCATCACTTACTCTACCCACCCACCCAAGAAACACATGTCAGCACCCACTTAATACCTGCTGCCATGGACCCACCCTAATTTCCCCACGTCGCCACCATCCTACTCTCTTACTAAACCCTTCCTTCGGCATCTACCCATCCCATCACTTCCCACGGCCAACGACTCACTCCTCACCGTTCAACCCCTTTACCACAGACCCCACATCCACTACTACTTACCTTGTCCACACCCGCATACTTACCACCACATGCCCTAGCCAGTCCCTACCACTACTTGCCCTTACCACTCACCTTCACTCACCCAACCCAACATCATCAGTCCCCACCCGACCCAACCCACTACCACCTGTCCCCACCGACCCATCCTACCATCATAAATCCCTACCGACTCAACCCGCCACCACCCTTCCCGCTCACCTAGACTTCACCCACTCACCCTACCATCCCCCAACCGTATATATTCTTATGATTTTTACTCTGCATAGCCAAACATGTTGTGGAAATCAACATTTTCTTTTCTCATATCATTCTCAATTATTTTCTTTTCTTAGTTTTTCTCAGTTTTTCTCTGGAACAAGTCCTATATGTTTCAGTTGTTGGTGTGGACTAAAATCGTTGAATTATTGATGTATGACGATGCCAAAAATTGATCTTACCCATGTGTCGCCTCCATATCAGCACAATAATAAATAAATAAAGAGAAAAGCCTCCATCAAGGGCCAGAACCCCCAGTACCCGAGCTGCACGAGCTCGGTCACATCCTCCAACCTCTCCAGGTCGGCATATACTTGTGATCAAAACTTCCCCCGCCCGACCCTATAGGTCGGCTCAAGTCCTTCTCGGACCAAACCTCTTATGCACGCAATATCTGAGCTGATCCCAGGTCGGCTATCTTCCCCGACCTCCGTAGGTCGGCCTAAAAATAGAAGGATTCACCCAGATCAGCTCGGGCCATCTAAGTCGGCCAGAGTCGATCCTCAATCATATTTCCCACGTGTGTGATAATCAGATATATATGGGAAGAATACCACATATTTACTACACTGATTCTGACAATCAAATATCTCCATAATTATCTCCTAAAATTAAGGAGATTAAAAATCGTAGTTATCTTTTCCTCAGGAACACGAAATCCAGGCCCAACAAGGACAAGGCTCACGCGCCTTAGGGCATAACTCTCCTTTATATAAACCATCCCTAAGGAACTACGGAGACTTGATTCCAATTCACGCATTGGATACGTAGGCAGCTTGAGAAATAACATCTCAAGTCCAGTCTAAACCACCACCAAAACATCCCCCTCTTTTTTATCGCTTTTGTTGCTCTTTGAGCTTTTGCAGGTTGTCTTTAAGAGAACAACCCTGGATTTATCATCGATTGTTTTTGGAATCGTCAAATGGCGCTAGAAGAAGGGCCTTCTACTGACAACTTTGTTCAAAATCCAATAGAAAAAACACAGTCAGATCTACGGCCAATTCCCAGAGATTGAGCCGTCAAAACGCAAATTCCACCGTTCAGATTGAAGGATAAGGTGGGAGAAATGAGCCCTCCACATTTCGTGCCAATCGGAGTCCGTTTCAATGCCCGATCGTCGCTGTAAATTTGCTGCTACTGCTGTATCACCAAAAAACTCAGCAGTTAGATCTACGGTCAATTATCAGAGATTTCGCCGTTGAAAAACTAATTTCACCGTTCAGATTGTAAATGAAAGAGGTAAGAAGAAGTCCTCCAAATTTTGTACCGATCGGAGTCCGTTTCAATGCCCGATCGTCGCCATAAAGTTGTTGTTGCTGTATCACCAAAAAACGCAGCAGTCACATCGGCGGCTAATTACCAGAGATTGAACCGTTGAAAAACAATTTCCACTGTCTATATTAAAGAAGAAGGAGGGACGAACAATACGTCCAAATTTCGTGCTGATCGGAATCCATTTCGATAACCAATCGTCGCTGGAGAGTTGCTACAGTAACACCAAAATAAGCTGCGAGTTTCTTCCTTACTCTTCAAGATCCGAGCCGAGCTCCCCAACTCTCTAAATCTGAACTCTTATGATACAAGCTCTTAACGGATTTTTCTACAACTTAAATGATCAAAATATCCTATTCTTGGACCTCGCCTTCGGGCGAGCCTTCTGTAAGTCCAACTTCAGGTCGGCACCATATTTGGAACTCGCTTTCGGGCGAGCCTTCTATAAGTCCGACTTCAGGTCGGCATCATATTTGAAACTCGCCTTCGGGCGATCCTTCTGTAAGTCCGAATTTAATTCGGCATCATATTTGGAACTCGCCTTCGGGCGAGCCTTTTTCTGTAAGTTCGACTTCAGGTCGACATCATATTTGGAACTCGCCTTCGAGCGACCCTTCTGTAAGACCGACTTCAGTTCGGCACCGACAAATTACACCAATAAGAAAACGGTACGTTAATTTACTATAATTTTGTTCTCCATTATGCATGGTCTTTATTAGTTTTACAGGACAAACACATGTGCAACTCTTTCACGCAAGAAGTTAGCACTAGTCTGGCCCTGCTCGCCGTATTTTAAAATGAGAAGTCAGCACTAGCCTGGCCCTGCTCGTCCAATACTTTCACACGAGTAGTCAGCACTAGCCTGGCCCTGATCGCCGTGTTTTAAAACGAGAAGTCAGCACAGCCTGGCCCTGCTCGTCCAATACTTTCATGCGAGAAGTTAGTCCGAACTGGCCCGGCTTGCCCAACAATATGCGGGGCAGTCGGTCGCCCTGAACGCCATAACTCAAAGCACCAAGCGGTCAAGCTCGCGATACGGACATCGGTCCATCAGGTTCTCCTTAACGCTATTTTAATGTCATATTGACTCGTTCTATTAGGCATTTTATCATTAAGTTCTACAGAATAGACGCGCATATATCGAGTTTGCAAAACTTCAAACTCGTTGAAATAGTCAGAAATACTTCTGACTCCCTTAAAATATGATACATGAGCTCCGCCAAGTCACGCTCAGCAAAAAACACGCGAGGCCTCACTCGCAAAAACTTAATATGAAAAGTCAGCAAAACTTCTGACTCAGTTCGCCAAAATATGACATCCGCGCCCCCGCGCCGGACCGAATGAACGTGCCCACTAAACTGTCTGCAGGCCAGACAAGCCGAGCTCCACAGGGCGGACTCCACCCAAACGCTATGATTGACACTTGAGCTCCGAAGGTCGGACTCAACCTGATCAGCAATGACCAAACTAATAAAGTCTATACGACAGACTCAAATAATTAAGTCTATAGGCCAGACTCGAGATTAGACAAACAAACAACCAAGTATGCCATAAAAAAACTATAAGTTAGTGCATGGCATACTGACGGGCATGTTATAAAGCTTTCAGGAGACAGAAAGTTCGGATTAATAAAACTCATCAAGAGTACATCTTAGCTCCGCAGTACGGAACCAACTTACAATCAAATCTGCAAGACAGATTTGACCTAAGCTTCGCAGGTCGAACTCAACAAAATTCGCAAAGGATAGGACAGACTCAAACTGAGATGAGCTCCGTGAAGTTTGTCGGTCAAAATCATTAGGTCTACAGGTTGGACTCGAACCAAAGTCCGCAGGTCGCACTCAATTGAGCTCCGTTGGTCGGACTCAAGAAGTTTGTAAAACAATCTCTTTAAGTCCGCAAGTCGGACTTAGCTGCATTCGTTGTCTGTAGGACAAACCCGAGCAAAAACATGACAAAACCATTAGTATGCCATCCAAATCTGCAAGTTCTTTCATGGCATATTAGAGGGCAAGATACCTCACCATTAACAAAGCACTTAAAGAAAGTGCAGATTAAATCAAGTACTTAAAGATGTGCTCGGAATAAAGATAAGGCCGAGAACTTAACATTTGAAATAAAATTTCAAAACAAAAAACTACAAGTCCACAAGCCTACTGACCTAAGAACCGGGGGCTGGACTCTGGTGGCTCCGAAGAAGCAAGAAACAAGCAACCACAACACGGCAAGAGTACTCGGACACAATGTCCACTCCCTCCAGGAAGTCATTCAGATGGTTGTCATAGACCGCACCCATGCCCAACTTATAAAAAGCCTCGATGGGGAGATTGTCCCTGACAAAGTCAGCAATCTGACCCTTTGCCTTATCAACCCCCAGAGTGTAGCCATGGTTAGGCTGACCTTGCCTCAGGTCTGCAATCCTCTTAAATCTTCAGTAAACTTTCCCAGCCCGGGGAAAACGTCCTAGACAATTCAGGTTCCCTGCAAGTATGGAACACTATCAAAGTACAACACTCGAGTAAGAAAAGCAAGCTTGCGTATTCCATGGCCTTGAAGCCAGCGTCAGCTAGCTCCACAACAGTCCTCCCAGAGACCGGCTCCTGTTCCACAGACCGGGCTCAATAAAGTCTGCAGGACAAACAATCTGAGCTTTGCATGTCCGGCTCAACAAGCATATGTCAACTAAAAATTATACTGAGTCCGCTTAATAGAATGGCATCATAGCTTGTCCGCTTAATAACGCGAGAAGTCAGTCCGACCTGGCCTAACTCGCCATGCTTTTAAACGAGAAGTCGGCACTAGCCTGGCCCTGCTCGTCTTAAACTTTCACGCAAGAAGTCGGTTCGACCTGGCCCTGCTCGCCGAGAAGCTTAACGCTAGAAGTCAATCTGATAAGCCCTCGAGCGAATCTTTTACACGCCCGAATCCACCTCGACACCGTATTTAAAACTCACCCCCGAGCGAATCTTTTCAAAATTGTGTCTTTACACTCTCAACCCTGACGCGCTTAAAACCGGTTGCTATCTAAGCACAACACCGGTGCACTACGCTATATGAGCCTTACGTTATCTCAGTAGATCGCTCTAGAACAAGTCACATCAACAAACGGTGTATCAAGTCATTACAACTTTACACCATGACTCTCGTTTACACATCTGAAAGCTTAAAGAGTATGGGGGCATTGATGTGTCGAATAAGTCCAAGTCCCCTAGTTCCGGAAAGAGTCCATGGATCCAAACCTGGCCCATACTTAAGCCCAGAAACAGATAGGCCCATCGGCCTAGCCAGTCCGCCCCTTAATAGGCCGGACCAAGACAACCACGATCAAGCCCGCCTCGGACCATCACGATTCATGTCGTGATCCAAGGCAACAGGAATGAAGTAACAAGCAGCTAGCTTGATACAAAGCACTAGGGGCTCGACATGTTTGCCCCTCCAGTCCGCCATCCTTCAACGCGAACAAAGCCAACCCAACTAGGCAACAAAGTTCATAAACAATGCTCTCATGCCTCAAAGCTCTCGGCTCACCAAAGTCTCTCGTGTCGCCAGCTCTTCAACTCGGCGGTCTAAGACCGACCTCGGTTCGGCAGCTTCCTAGTTTTCCGGCTCGTCCAACAGCCTGGTGACAGCCAACTCATGGCCATATAAATAACCGCGCACCCTTGACAAAATGGGGCTCTCATTTTCGAAGAACTACGAAATTTGGGCTTGATCCTTTATAAGTTAAGGGTACGTAGGCAACCTTCTACGGCTCGCTCATAATCACAAACACAACATTTTCTTCATCCTTGTTCTTGAGCGCCACCGCACAACCACCATGGTGGGCTAAAACGCCTCGCATTCAGCAAAGTCATAGCAGAGTTACCACGGAACTCTGTCAGATTAGCCCAATAGGCTGCGTATCAACTCTTCAAGTCTAAAGAACCGCGACCAAGCTACCTTAAGCAGATCCGAACTGGCCCTAAGGGGCTCAGCTGGATCTCGGGGGCTTATGTGCCAAAAATTGACCTTACCCACATGTTGCCTCCACATCAGCACAATAATAAATAAAGATAGAGAAAATCCTCCATCAAGGGCCAGAACCCCAGTACCCGAGCTGCGCGAGCTCGGTCACCATCCTCCGACCTCTTCAGGTCGGCCTATACTTGTGATCAAACCTGCCCCTGCCCGACCCTATAGGTCGGCTCAAGTCCCTCTCGGACCAAACCTCTTATGCACACAATAATCCGAGCTGATCCCAGCTCGGCTATCTTCCCCGACCTCCATAGGTCGGCCCAAACACAGAAGGGTTCACCCAGTTCCGCTCGGGCCATATAAGTCGGCCGGAGTCGATCCTCAATCCTATTGCCCATGTGTGTGATAATCAAATAAAATATGGGAACAATCCCTCATATTTAATACACTGATTCTGACAATCAAATATCTCCTAAAATTAAGGAGATTAAATCGTAGTTATCTTTTCCTTAGGGAATACGAAATCTAGGCCCAACAAGGACAAGGCCCACACCGCCTTAGGGCATAACGCTCATCTATATAAATCATCCCTAAGGAACTACGAAGACTTGATTCCAATTCACGCATTGGATACATAGGCAGCTTGAGAAATAACATCTCAAGTCCAGTCTAAACCACCACCAAAACATCCCCTTTTTTTTTATCGCTTTTGTTGTTGTTGAAGCTTTTACAGGTTGTATTTAGGAGAACAGTCTTGGATTTATCATCGACAATTTTTGGAATCGTCAATATACTTGTATGCACACGCAGCCATAATGGATCATCCAATCACTCAATACAGATACACAGTATAAGTTTTTTATCCAAACCCAAATTCTTAATTTGTGAAGTTGAACTTTCAATAACATGTTATCATACAATACATAGGGGCCCCCAACAGTGGACACAGGAAACATACGAGCTGTTTATGTATGGCTTTGTAGAGTCATTCTCTATGTCCCCATAGTGCTCAAGAAATTAACAATAATATTGGGGGAAGATAATAAAAAAATTAATGATGGTTGACCATATATGGAGCTAGCTTTCAAGATTTTGTCTAAGAATGAATGCTATATGTCCACGACAAAGATCAAGTCCCACGAGCACAGCAATAAAGTATATATTTATTGCTACTTCCAGCTGCTTCTGCTATAAACACTGAAAGATCACACTTATAGAGTTGGAGATTAATTAATGTAAGAAAATCAAGGCTGAGTTATAATTTTAGTGATTATCATACCATCTTATGTATTGTATTCAAATTATAATTATGGTACACATGAGTATAAATATACACAAGAGTATTTGTATCCTAATTATTTAATATGTCAGGTTAGTCAGGTAACTTGATCTCTACGTCAGTGTCTGATTTTATCCATCAAAGCTGAATCTGACTCTGTTGTGTACTAATCTTGTAGCTACATCTGAAGTATGTGCCTGAATACTCAGTTGAGTATCAAGTCTGGTGACCACATTTGAAGTCTGGTGATCACGTCTGATCAGCTTTGAGTCTGAATATGGAAGATTACATATAGGGTGTTTTAAGTAAATCATATACCTGGTTATTATGTTAGCTAGGATTTGATTCTCAAGGCCATAAATATCAGCATTAATGTAACTATCTAAATGTAGTAGAAAATCTGCAGAACTTTTTGTGCATAGTAAAATCATCTTTTTTGCCTGTGGATTAGTCGACACGTTGTCGAATACCATGTCAAATTCCATGTTTCTTGATTACTGTTCTTGTTTGTTTTACTAATTAATTGAGTATGTTTTTTGTTTTTTTCTTGCAGTCTGTTAAAACAAACTGGTATCAGAGGAGATCCACAATCTGATTCGAACAAGATTGATTGGCACCAAGGTTGTGATCAACGCTAGGTTTTGGGATCAAGGCTTGTTCTCCGATAAGAAGGATGTATGCAATTAACGTAAAGATCGGTATGTTTATAAGGAGAAACATTTTTTGTTTATGGCAGATCAAAATTCGTGCCTTCTTGAAGCAACAAAGACTATAGGCTCCGTTGGCGGATACCGATTCAGCTGAGATGACCAGTCTGGAGGAGAAGGTACATTCAGCAATTATGTTGTGCCTATCTATTGATATTATCACAGAAGTTGATGAAGAGGGTACTGTAGTTGGGTTGTGGTTGAAACTTGAGAGTTTGTATATGACAAAATCTCTAACCAACAAGTTGTTATTGAAAACAACGCATGTTCAGTATTCGGATGCCTGAACGGACTCGGCTGAAGGATTATCATGATCAGCTGAATACAATATTACTTGATCTCAAGAATATTGATGTCATGGTTGAAGATGAAGATGCATCTTTGATTCTGTTGGTTTCATTGCATGTATTATATTAGAACTTTGTGCAGTCATTTAGTGTTGGGAAGGATACAGTGTCATTGAAGGATGTGAGATCATCTAATTGCAATCGAGAGCTACGCATAAGTCATATGGATCTGGCACAGATAGCCAGGTTGTTGGTTTGGATGCCTATAAGTGCAACAAAGGGCATGTAAACCCTGGAAAGAAGAAGTCTAAAAAGGGTGGTTCCAATGGTCCTAAGCCTAAATATCTCTATTATTACTGTAAGGAGTAGGGACTTTGGAAGAATGAATGTCCGAAGAATAAGAAGCAACAAGACATCAAGTCTAGAAAAGTTTGAAAGAACAATACGCCAACTCTGAAGAAGACATATCTTTAGTGGTTGGTGAATCAACGCATCACAATAATGTGTTGACTATTGATTCCGGGCATCTTACCATATTTGTCCACACAATGAGTGGTTTTCAACTTATGAACACATTGATGGAGGGCATATTTCTTATATCATGACTCATGATGGTAAATTTTGCACATTGAACGAAGTTAGGCATGTTCCAAAGATGACAAAGAATATGGTTTTTCTTAGTCTTCTGGACAAAAAAAGATTCAGATTCAAATGTGAAGGTGGAGTTATGAATGTCTACAAGGTTTCGGTTGTGATTTTGAAAGATGTCAAACACGGAACATTGTCTTTGGTACAAGGTTCTACTGCTATTGCATCGTCAGGGGTTCAATAGAATGGTCTGACCAAGTTATAGCATATAAGACTTGGTCATATGGGTGAAATATGGATGCAGATTCAATCTAAATCTGATCTTCTTGGGGGATGTAAGGTCAAGAATATAGACTTTTGTGAGAATTGCGTGTTTGGGAAGCTACACAAAAGCAATTTCCCCAAAAGCAATTCACAACACAAAGGCAACATTTGATTATATCCATTCTTTTCCCTGGGGACCGTCAATGGTTGAATCATTGGGTGGTCACATATACTTTATGTCAGTTATTGATAATTATTCAGTAATTGGGGTAATTATGATGAAACATAAAAGTGATGTATTCAAGAAGTTCAAGCAGTGGAAGGCCTTGGTGGAGAATCAGACATGCAAGAAGATCAAAAGGCTTCGAACATATAATGGTATGGAATTCTACTGGTCTGAGTTTGATGAGTTCTGCATGGATGAGGGTATTGCAAGGTACCATATAGTAATGGATACTCCTCATTTGTTGTTTTAGATAAGATGAATCAAACACTTCTAGAGAGGGCAAGGTGCATGTTCTCTAATCCTGGTTTGGCAAGAAGATTTCGGGCAGAGGAAGTGAGTATAAATTGCTACCTAATCAATAGGGGGCCTCACACATGATTAATCTCAAAACACCCCATGAGGTATGGTTAGAAAGATCCACAGATTACTCAAATCTGAGAGTTTTGGGGTGCACAGTTTATTATCATGTTAGCAAAGGTAAGTTAGAACCAAGAGCCAATAAGGTTGTTTTTGTTGGATATGGAGATGGAGTTAAGGGATATAGAATCTGGTCATCATCTAAAAATAGGGTTATACTCAACATGAGTGTAGTCCTTGATTAAAGTTCTATGGTTAACTCGTATGTGAAGTCTAGTGTTGAATATGAATCTGTGGGTGTTGAATAAAAGATGGAGCTTCAGGTTATCTCAGCTGAAACTGAACTACAAAATTCAGTTGAGAACATTCAACTCTCATGTGATCAGGCCAAACCAGATTTGAATCTGGAAGAACCATCAGATCTGTCACCCTTATATCTGATATGACTAGCTGAGACTCAAACGTCTGAATTTAATAGGCATAGTATATCTCTTGGCAGATCTAGAATGATTAATGTAAGACCTCGCAAGAGGTATGGATTTGAGGATATGGTTGGATATGCACTTCCAGTTGTAGAAGAGGTGGATGGATTTGAACCAAACATATATAGGGAAGTTGTGACATGTTCTGAAACATCCCTATGGCTTACTGCCATGAGAGATGAAATGAAGTCACTTCAAAAGAATCAGACTTGGGATCTGGTCAAGCAACCACATGAGATAAGGGTAGTCACTTGTAAATGGGTATTCTAGAACAATGAAGCAATCTCACCGGCTGATGGCATAAAAATATAAGTCACATTTAGTAGCAAGATGGTTCAGTCAGAAAGAGTGGGTACACTATGATGAGATCTTCTCACCAGTAGTCAGACATCCTTTCATCAGGGTGCTACTAGCAATAGTTGCACATCAGTATTTGGAGCTTGAGCAGTTAGATGTGAAGATGAATTTTCAACATGGGTATGTAGAAAATAAGATATATATGACTCAACCAAAAGGTTTCAAATTTACTGGCAAATAAGGATATAATTGCAAGTTGATGAAGTCCTTGTATAGACTCAAGCAGTGTCCAAGGCAGTGGTATAAGAGGTTTGACAGTTATGATGAAGTTGGACTACAACAGAAGTCCATATGATTGTTGTGTGTATCATAACAAACTGAAGGATCCATCTATCTGGTTCTGTATATGGATGATATGTTGATAGCAACTGTGATAAAGTCTGATATTCAGAATCTGAAGGATCTTCTTAGTGCTGAATTTGAGATGAAGGATTTGGGAAGAGCTGAGAAAATTCTAGGGATGGAGATCTATGGAGACAGAAGTCAGAAAAGTTGTTCATATCTCACAAGGGTTATATTCAGAAGATACTATCCATATTTGGCATGTCAGCCGCCAAACCTATAAATACTCCAAGTGCACCAAATTCTCGTTTGATAACGCCCTAAATGGTACCAATAATTATACCCTCATTCACCCCGAAATCTGCTCAAGAGGATAGATAGGCTCGTTATTATGTGGAATATGTGTTAAATGCTATGTGTATGTTTCTAGGATCGTAATTTTACATCTATGTTATTTTCTAGAAGATTTGGTACTGTTTTGTCTCGTTTTGCGTGTTTTATAGGATGTACCGAATCTGGAGCATTGGAGAATGGTTCTGGACCAAAAGGAGTATATTGGGCCAAGTGATTGAAGTCCAAGAAGAAGTCTGCTGAAGAAAAAGATGAAAAGTCGGCCCGGTTTACCGAGGGCTAGGGCCGGTAAACCGAGGACTTGTTGGACATGAAATTGATTCTGCCGTCTCTACTAGGTCGGTTAGGGTTTTAGAGAGTCATAAGTCGGTCATTGTATCTATATAAGGCCGCATACTGAATAAGTTACATATCTTATTATTAAATCTTCAATTACATTATACAATTTGATGAAATAAAGTTATTCCAAGCTTTTGAGGAATTATTTCTGGTTTTTTCCCTTTCTCTACCATCTCTAGCTTGAGTAAATCGAGCTAGATCTCCATTGTTGAAGGTATGAAGCTTTGAACGTTCCTTTTTGTCTTCAATATGGTAGACCTGATCGTATTTATGTGTTTTAGTTAATCTGCATGTTTAAAGACCCCTTAATTTACTTAGATTAATCGTAATTGAGCAATGTAGATCCAGGGATAGGAAAAGCTGACCCCGGTAAACCGGCGGTCTATACCAGTTTACCCAGACAATAATTAGAAAACCTAAAACTGGGATTCACTACAGCTATGTTGATCGACATGTTTAATTAACAGTAGGTTAGATCTGGCCAAACTGCTATTGTAATCGTAAAACTAGTATCAAATACGAATTGTGAAGTGTTAGTTTAGACATAGTCTTGAATGGACCCTAGGAACGTGTTGATCAATGTCGACAGCTGTCTAGGCGGGTTTACGGTATGAGTTAGCGCTCGATATAGGCAATTCTAGTTCTTTATGTGTATTGGCTATTACGGACCAATTAAGGAGGGTAGCTTGCGTATATATTGTCTACTACCATTGTCGGAGTAGATAGGATTAGGAGTTGCACCCGTAGCTGATAATGATAATTAAAACAAAAGCTCGCTCGATTAATTTAAGGAAATTATGTAGGGAAGTAAACGTAACGATTAACTAATCGAAGTTAGTAGATCGGTGAGAAGAGGGGGAGAAATACCAAGTTTGTTTTTTGTTCATTGTTGGTCCACGACCGCCTCTATGTTGCTTCTTTATTAGGTTAGAATCGTTTATACTTATAGTTGCATTGTCTCTGGGATCGACCTTGACTCGCATTTACTATACTACGATGTACCTACTATTCTTGCTAGTAATATCGACGTTAGTGACTTACACGCGATCAATAACTCACAAGGATTATATTCAGAAGATACTATCCATATTTGGCATGTCAGCCGCCAAACCTATAAATACTCCAAGTGCACCAAATTCTCGTTTGTATGTTGTGTTTGCTTCATAATCAACTTAGGAAAAGGAATACATGTCAAAAGTAACATATGCTAGTGCAATAGGAAGTTTAGTATGGTCTGCACTAGACCTGATCTGGCTCAGTCTGTCAATGTTGTCAAGATGTTTATGGCTCAACCTGGGAAGGAGCATTGGCAAGCTGTGAAAAGGATGTTCATGTACCTTAGAGGCTGGTACATCTGATGTTGGTCTCATTTATGGGAGGGATACTCAATGTTTATTCACAAGGTTTTGTGATTATACTGGAGATGTGGACAATATAAAGTCTATGACTGGTTATGTTTTCACATTGGGTGGCTCTGTAGTAAGTTGGAAGGAAAATGTGCATGAAACAGTGGCATTAATTATCTACTACTAAAGCAGAATATATGGCATTGGCATAAGCAACCAAGGAGGGAATCTGGTTAAATGGACTAGTCAGAGATTTTAGTATGCATCAAAATCAAGCTAAAATATATTGTGACAGTTTGAGTGCAATATGTTTGGCTAAGGATCATGCTCATCATGAGACAATCAATCATATTGACGTGAGGTATCAATTTTTGAGGAATGAGAAAAGATTTCAGGTGAGGAAGAGAAACACTTATGACAATCATGTTGATATGCTCACCAAGTCTGTTTAAAAAAGCAAGTTTCAGCGTTGTATGTATTTGCCTAACATATGAAGCCGTTAGTTGTCTAGCAAGACAATTTTGAAGAAGAGAAAGGTTCTATACATCTGGCACTAGCTAGTGCATTTGGAACATAACGTCTAGTATCTAGTTAAGCGTCTGCTTGAACAAGAGTTCAAGTCAAGGTAGAGATTTGTTAATCAGATGACTTGATCTCTACGTCTGAATTTGAATTTGTCCATCATAGATGAATCTGAATCTGTTGCATACTAATCTGGTAGCTGCATCTGAAGTATGTGTCTGAATACTCAGCTGAGTATAAGTCTGGTGTTCTCAGTTGTATCTGGTGATCACGTCTGATCAGCTCTAAACATATCTGGTGGTCTTTGTTTGAATCTGGAAGATTACTTCTGGGGTGTTTTTAGTAATCACTTAGTTGGTTATTATGTCGGGTAGGGTTTGATTCTTATGGCTATAAATACCAGCATTAATGTAACAATCTGAATACAGTAGAAAATTTGTATAACTTTTCGCGCATAATAAAATCATCATTTTTGCATGTGGATTAGTCGACGTATTGTTGGATACCACGTTAAATTCCATGTTTCTTGATTAATGTTGTTGTTTGTTTTACTACTTAATTGCATTTGTTTTATGGTTCTTCTTACAATCTGTTACAACATATCATTTGTCTCACATTGAAATTTTGAGATTGAATATGATTCGAATTGTTCTGTTTTTAATTCTTCCTTTCTTCTTTTGTTTGTTTGTTCATGGGAGAACAATTTGTTTGATCAAGTTCTTGGTATCAATAACATATTATCTCAATAAAATCTTCAGAAAGAATAGCAAATCTTTAACGTGGGACAATAACATATTCAATAGGTCGTATCTCATGACCAGAATGAACATTGGATAAACTACTTGAGTTTCCAAGTCGGACAAAGAGTGGTATAATACATCCATATACTTCTCGTAATTATTCTTAGTTCGTTTGTCCTTAATGATATATTTACTATGACAGAACTTCCAATCTAAGAGTGTGACGGTTATAGGGGTTTTTATTTGTATCACACTTAATCCACTGTTTATCACATTACATGTGCACCATAGTAGAATCGACTTTGTGAAAGTCAAATGTACGGGACAATAATTAAATAATGTCACATTTAAGCTACTCTCTATAATTCTTTTGTCCGTGTAATATGTCGACACTAAATGAGCGTGATAGCGTCCCTCGTCTTTCTCTCTTTAACGTATGTGTGTTGGGAGAGGACCAAAATTTATGGGCGAGGATTGAAATGAAAGCTCCCAAAGATATAAATGTATTACAGCCTGTTGACAGGAAGATAAGGAAACTAGTATGACGGAACACTTCAAGATTAATTCACTAGGCTTTCCAGTTTGTTTGAACATTCCATTAAAGCTTGCATCAGCTGTAAAATGGTAGGCTAGGTCATTTAATATCTTTTTTCCTAATGATGACACTAAAGCTAGACTAAGTAATTAACTTAGCAAGAAGAAGAAGAAGAAAGATATGATGTAACTTCATTAATGTTGTATTTCAAGATCATCAATTTGAGTACATACATATTACATCATCATGTAACTATACCTTATGTGGAAGAGAGAGAGAGGTGGAGGCTTCCCTTAATAGAAGTTGAGAGATGCTACGACCACAACTAAAATGACACAACATGAATCTACATCATTGATTGATCTAGGACTCATCATGATCGATGGTGTAAAAGTATGTAGTGTCGTTGGTTTTGGTTGTAACATTGCTCATAGAAATCTAGCTACAAAACATGACAAGTGTTCAAGGGAACAAAGGTGTTAAAGATCAAGCGCTTACCAGTTCTCCTAAAAGCTATAGCTGTTAAGGAAGGCGCTACTATATTTCTTATATCAACACTCCCCTCAAGTGTGGGCGCCTATAACAAGCGTTAAGCCAATTAGGCGGCCGGAGCAAACTAGGCTCCAATAACAAAGAGCCCAACAAATGCATCACGTGCACAATATAAATGGGGGAAATAATAATGTTTATAGCCAGGTTCGAACTCGAGACCTCTGGCTCCGATACCATGTTAAGGATCAAGCGCTTACCAGTTCTCCTAAAAGCTATAGCTGTTAAGGAAGGCGCTACTATATTTCTTATATCAACAAAAGGTAAATACGTCTCAGATAATTATGTTGATTAAGTTACTAATTATTTGATTTATTCTAACATCCCTTTAAACTGAATGGAGCTTCAAGGCGTTCAATTTGGACTTAAAAAGTGAAATTGAGTTGCTCGGAAAGCCTTTGTAAGAGTATTAGCTAGCTATTCATAAGAAAGGATGTACGGATGATTGAGGACCTGGTTTCTAATGAAATGAATTTCAATTTCAACATGCTTAGTCTTAACACGGTGACATGATTCGAAGATAGAGCTACAACACTCGTGTTATCACACCAAGCTACCGGTATCTTTGAAACTGTTAGATAAAGTTCTTTCATAAGCTGTTTAATCCAGGTAAGCTCTGCTGAAAGATGGGCCAACGATCTGTACTTTGACTATGTGCTTGAGCGAGTTACTACATTTTGTTTCTTGAAACACCATGACACCATAGATTCACCAAGAAAAACACAATAACCAACAATAGATTTGCTATCATAAGGACAACATGCCCAATCTGGATCAGAGTATCCAGTCAAATGAAATAGATGCCCAACTTTAAAGTGCAATCTATGATGTAATGTTCACTTGATGTATCTCAAAACACTTTTTAGTGCTTTCTAGTGATTAGACCTTGGCGTCTGCATAAGGCTTAAGTGATTCACAAAAATATTTATGTCTGGTCTGGCCAAGTTGAGGTATATAATGAGGTCCTCCTATTAAGTTTCTGTAAGCTCAAAACCGTATACATGTCTGGCCTCTAGCGGTGATTCGAGATCATCGAAAGACAGTTACCAGAAAAATTCGACTGTTAGGTCAACTTTTCTTTTTTCCGAACTCTTTTTTTTTTATAAATTTTTTGGAGAGGTTTTTCCAAACTCTTTAATCCTCAAAGATAAATTCACTAAGAAATAGAGCTTTTGTTTGTTCTATCAATTCGATGCACAAAATGCTTGGCCCTCCTTCACTTTTATATGTGCAGGTGGCACCTAGCACCATGTAATTCCACAAGCAATGTGGGACATTCAATGATACGTGTACCTCGAGAAATCGGGAAATTTTTAGGTAGTGTGTACCTACGTAGTACATACATCTTACGCGATAATCGAGAGCGCGGGATCGAACTACACACCACACAAACAATTTGCAACGATCGATCGCGCTCGATTGTGCACGTAGTGTGTAGCTACGTAGGTACACACTACCTAAAAATTTCCCCGAGAAATCTACATAAAGCTTACACCCAACTTCATCTTATGGTTGTAAGTATTTTAATGCTTTTTAATTTTTTTTGAAAATAAAAAATAAATGATGAAATGATGAATGTGTAAACTTTATGTCCATTTTTAGAGGTACACATGTCATTATCCTTTTTAGGTCGTACTTTTCAATGTATAGATAGCACACATATGTAACAAACTACATCACACATCTTCGGTCCATTATGAAAAATGTGTATTGCAGATTGTGCCATGCGTATTGTCTTCATGTTCATATATGACATTCTTGTACATTGAAGTTTTGTGTAGTCTCCAAACAAGATAAAAAGATGATGATAAATTTAATAAGATGAAATCTTGGCATGAATTGATAAATTAAACCAACAAATCATATAGACATTGACCCTAGATAAGAAAGTACATCAAATTAATAACAAAACTAACCTTCTTTACCATAATAAAACATTTCAAGATTCTTGTGAAAAGTAGAAGAACAAAAGCCTAGTGCATCATATCATCCATATCCATTTCCATATCATCACTTTCTTTTACTCTTATTTGATTGGTAGCCAAAGTTTGTCACCCACCATTAAAAAGACAATGATACGGACACAATTATCGTGTCATATTGAATGACACAATATTCATCTACACAGTTGATAATGATGAGTTTACATAATGATAAATTTAAATTTATCATGATCAACGGTGTGCATATGACCGTTGTGTCATAATGGGTGACACATCGATTGTTCTCGTATCATTGCACCCCTTAAAAGCAACCAATCAAATAATCATAAGTTCATGGTTGAAAATTGATGTTATAGAAATGGTGGGAGGTGTACCATAATTTACTAATAAACATAACTAACTACCTAAACCATTACTTCCTTTTGCCAAATCCATGGTTTTTCCCAACCTTCTTAACACTATTCCCCACAAACTTAACTTCTTCTTCATTCCCTTTCACATACTTCTTTGCCGGAGCTTCATCTCTGTAACTTGACCGCCGGTGATGATGAACACTACCCTTTGGCTCACACTTTTTCCGGCCACCAGTACTACTAGTGATTTCCCAAGATTGCCCTTTATGACTTGGGCCAGAAGAAGCATCTGAAACCATTGAATCATCACTATCATCACCATGTTTAATATTAATACTATGATGATTAATATTAATATAATTATCTTCATCATATTCTTTCTTGAAACTAATGATTTCTTCATCACTTTCTCCAGCTGATGAACCTATGTACATTGTCCATCCAGATTCACTGCTATTGCATCCTTCTACTGCAGCTCCATAAACATAGGGATTATGAGAAGAATCCATTGAATAAATAATAATGATAATAATAATAAATAAAATAAAAAGTACACAAAATGGGATTCAAGATTTTGAGGTGCAATATGAAAGAGGTAAGCCAGCTGGACAGCTAAAACACCTGTGAAAACCACATATGCTTTTGCTCTCTCTGATAAAATGCATCTATTTATATATATAAAGTAGCTAGTACAACATGCATATCATGTACATTAATTAAAAAATAATAAATAAGTTTTGAGGTTTTTTTATTTACTATCTGGTTTGAAATTATCCACCTGGGGGCAAATAAAGCTTCTACTATATCATTACTTCTTCAGACCACTTTACATCTCACCCGTACACCAAACAAAGACAAACCATCTCACACGTTTTCATTAATATCTTGTTTATGATAGTTATAAAATTTATAATTCAATCACTAGAGTAATGAAAATCAGGATAATTGATTTTTTTTTTAAAGAATATAATTGATATATTTGAGCACTCAATTATCATCGAATAAAGATAAAGTTCAAAATAAGAGATTGTATATAATTTATTTTGAAGAAATCAATTCAAGTGTAAGTTTTATCAGCGATTTTAGGGGTTACGTCATTTTCAAATCTATGTGACGTCAAAAGAAAAGGATTTACATTTCTATAAATATATCTGGCATTACATCACATATATCATGAACAAGGACGTAGATGTATTCATGAACAAAGTCGTAGTTGTATACATGTATTTGGAAAAGTTGTGAGGCTTGAGATAAGCTTTTCAACACATTTTGATTCACCTGAATTGTAGAGGTCCAGATATGGCCAAAACACTAAAGTGGGATGCGGTCTAGGCGGCAGGGTTGCCGGCGCTGAGACGGCGACTCAAAGGACCAAAAGCTAACCCTAAGTTGGCCAACGCGTTTTCATACTCCTAATTAGCTTCTAGTTCAATTTAGACACTTATAAAAGGCGGATTTACAGCATTCTAGTCATATAACTTCATATACTTTGATATTTTATACTTTTATATAGTCTGAGTTTTCTTTAGAGCGATTTCTTGTGGTTCAAGTATTGATTTGAGGAGTGATTTTCTATTGCATCGAGGTTTAATTCAAGGTATTATCGCTCTTTGTTTACTATGCTTTTGTATACCTTCGAATATATGTTTTTTCTTTGTTTATCCGAGTCGATGCTAATTAAACTCTTGTTGATTGAATCATGTAACCTGTAATTCTCATCCACACTATATGTTGATGTAATATGTATGTATGCTTAGAAAACCTGTTTCCTAATCGGATCCTACCGTCTCAACGGCAGGTCGTGTCATCGTCTAGACGGTGGAGTCTGATCGGATCTGATTGTTTCTTTCTATTAATTCTGATTTCTTGGATTGTATGACATATATAGAGAGTAGCTAATTGTATGCATGTCATCCTCAAAAAAAACCAAAAAAAAACTGTATGCATGCCCACTAGCTCCAAAAGAGCAACAAGTGGAGTGAGCGGTTTGGATATAGGATTTTGGATTGCTAGATTGAACCAGCCCGTTCAAGGTGGTTTACTAGTAAGGTTTTCATCCTTTAGGACAGGGCATCCCATAGAGTATGGTAATGCATGTAGGTTAATTAGATCTAGCCCGGCCAGTTCACGATAGGTCGTAATACACCATAGATGATTGTGTGGCCCGTTCACGGCATGGAACATCTTTTGGGGGTGTCACCATTAGTAGACTGAAATTAGGTTTGTATTGGTAAGGAACTACATGCACGATAAACTATGACGGTTGCTTGGTTTATGATTTGGTTAACTCTCCTCCTAATCTTTACTTAGAACTGCTCGAATTTGTATAATGTGTTTGTTTAGTTTAGTCTTAGTGTCTTCTCGTGACAAGTTGGTCTAACACCACTTCGTGTTTGCTTTAGTTTTTTTATACCGGTTTGTTTATTCTTGTTGCTTCGTCTACGTGGATCGACCTTGACTCGCATGTGCTATACTGTGATTAACCTAGTCATTCTTGCTAGTATTAGTGCCTAGAGCACGCATCAACATCATACTGTTCTGGAAAGAATCTATTTTTCATATTATGGAAATGATTATGTGATAAGTCTCTGTCTAAAGTATGCCAATGCAATGTGAAAGAATGAAACGTAAAGTGATCATGAGATCACTTAAGAAGTAAGAAGAGAGAGAAAAATGAAGAGGAAATAAAAGTGTGGTCCGTGGTTAAGTACTAGAAATGTAAAATGATGGTGAATTCTCGATAGTCCCCAACATCAGCCCCTGGTCCTGTTGACTTTCATTCAATCTTGATGAAAGTATGAAGAAACAAAACAGAATTAAAACTGAATGAAGAAGAAGATGAAACAGTAAAAGGAATCTTTCATTGATCAAAATAATATTATGTACAGTTTGATTGTGATGTAGTGAACTTATATATATACGGCAGCTTACAACTTCTAGTTAAGTAACTTCCTAACTGACTAAAATATCTAGTAACCGTCTAACAGATTAAGGAATTTGAGATAATGCTGTTGTGTGTATTTTGTCCACTTGACAGTGTACAACTTGTTGTATTGGTACTACTTTAACACCCCCTCTCAAGTTGTACATCCAGGCATGTAAATGTTGGAGATTGGATAACTGGACGGCATGTCATAGAACCTGGTCTTGTCCAAAGGTTTAGTGAAAAGATGTGTTAGCTGTAAATGAGATGATATTGGCAAGGGTTTTAGAAGTCCTGAAAGATATCTGTCCCTAATAACATGACAATCTATTTCTATGTGTTTTGTCCTCTCATGAAACACTGGATTCTCAACTATGTAGAGGGCACTTTTATTATCACAGAACAGAGGGATTGGCTTAAGCTGTTTGATGTTAAATTCATTCAATAGATAGGACAACCATTGTAGTTCATATGAGGCCATAGCCATTGCTCTGTATTCAGCTTCAAATGAACTTCTTGAAGCTGTGGTTTGCTTTTTTGATCTCTAGCTGATTAAGGACTCTTCCAGGAAAACAGAAAACCCTGTCACTGATCTTCTAGTATCTTCACATCCTGCCCAATCTGAGTCTACATATGCTTTCAGTTCCATGTTTCCAGTGGCTGAAAAGAAAATCCCTTGTCTTGGTGAGTTTTCCATGTATCTAAGTAACCTGTGTGCTGCTTCAAGTTGCATTTCTGTTGGTGAGTCAAGAAATTGGCTCAGCTGTTGTGTGGCTAGAGTGATATCAGGTCTAGTGATTCCTAGATAAAGTAGCTTGCTTACTAAAGATCTGTAATAGCTATTGGACTGTAAAGGATTTGAATATTTGATGTGCAACTTTATTGTTGTGTCCATAGGAGTTTTTGCTGCTTTACAATCTGAGTATCCATATTCCTTCAACAATTCAAGACAGTAATTTCTTTGAAGACAACATGATTCCCTTCTTTGATCTTGCCACCTCTAACCCTAAAAAGTATTTCAATTCTCCCAGATCTTTGATGCCAAATTTCTTATTCAGAGATTCTTTCAAATCCTGAATTTGTTTGATATATGGACTGGCCACCAAGACATCATCTACATAAACTAAGACTATAATGAAGTTTTCATCTGAACCTCTCACAAACAGACTGTAGTCATGCTTTGACTGCCTATACCCCCTCTCAAGCAAGGCTTGGGTTAATTTTATGTTCTACTGCCTGCTGGCTTGTTTTAAGCCATATAAAGATTTCTTGAGCTTTCAAACAATGTCTGGTGCTGATTTAAATCCTTGTGGTATAGACATATAGACTTCTTCATTCAAGTCTACATGTAAAAAAGCATTTTTAACATCTAGTTGATGTAGATTCCAGTTTCTTGCTGAAGCAATTGCCAATAAAGTCCTGACAGTAGTGAGCTTTGCTACAGGGGAAAATGTATCTAGATAGTCCAAAACTAATTGTTGAGTGTACCCCTTTGCAACAAGTCTTGCTTTCAATCTTTCTATAGTTCCATCTGCATGTCTTTTAAGTCTATATACCCATTTACTGCCTATAGGAACCTTGTCCTTTGGAAGGGTAACTATCTCCCAGGTTCCTGTATTTTGTAGAGCATCAAGTTCAGCTTGCATTGATTTCCTCCATTCTTCATGTTTGACTGCCTCATTGAAGGATTTTGGCTCAGTAATAATCTGTGAACTTAACACATAATTTTTGTAAGATAAAGACAAGTGTGATAAAGTATCCACTTTATTTAGGTCATGAGGTGTGGTCCTGAGTGTGGTATTTCCACACACATATTCATGCAGATAAGAAGGAGTAGATTTAAGTCTAGTGGATCTCCTAACTTCAATAGGAGGAACCACTGGAACTACAACCTGCTCCTGGTCTTGATTCTGTTCAAGGTCATGATCAATGACAGGTATGTCTGTGTTTTGCTGTGCTTGATCATGTGCTTGATCAAGACCATGTGGTGCATCTTGATGTGTAGGATTAAGTGTTTGTGCCTGAGCATTATCTTCCTCAGTAAATAAAACAGGTAGCGAAAAACTTTCCATACCATTCTGATCAATCTTACCATTCTGTCTGTAAGGGAAAACTAACTCGTGAAACTGGACATCCCTGCTAAGAAAGATTTTTCTAGATTGAAGATTTAACATACAATAGCCCTTTACATTTGGAGCATTTCCTAAATAAACAGATTTAATACTTCTTGCTGCAAATTTATCACCATCAGTATTAAGATTGTAAGCATAAGATAGGCAACCAAAGACCCTCAGATTATTATATAAGGGTTTTGCCCCAAACAAAAATTCATAAGGAGATTTATTCTGTATAAGTGAGGAAGGTATCAAGTTAATCAAATTAACAGCATGGAGAATACAATAGGTCCAATATGCCACAAGAATGTTAGACTGAAATAATAGACTTCTAGCTACATTGAGAATATGTTGATGTTTCCTCTCTACCACACCATTTTGATGTGGTGTCTTAACTATACTTTTTTGATGAACAATGCCTTTCTCAGCATAAAAATGTTAGGTGTGATGCCCGAAAGACAATTTTGTAATTGTTTTATTTAATAAATGAAATGATGTTATTATTCATATTTATTATTCTCATATTCACCGATGTGACAATAGTATTTACACTACAGAAAACCCTAAGTATATCGTTTATGTAATCACTTAACTCAGTGTATGGTATATACACGGGAGGATTGAGTTAGTGAAGATGTACTTAAAATACAATTAGCCCGTAGTGAAGTTAATCGAGAGTATCGGGTCTCTCCTTTAACATGCTATTAATGCGCCCAGAACACAATAGGTGTGATTGTCTTATCCGGACTTTCGGTTAAGAGAACCTGGTGGGGCATTTATATATGATAGATATATCATATAGGGGTGGACCGATTTGATTAGAGTTCACGATATAATTCCGTAATCGAGAAGTCTTATCGAATCAATGGATGATCACATTTATGGATATATCTTAATCCCGAGGTGATCACGATCAGCGCTTGAATCGGTATGAGGTTTGACTTGACGGTTAAGGATTACACCGAGTACGTGGTCCGAATTACCCCATCTTGGCATTATCTTGGATTGAGTGAGTAGTACGTGTTATCACGGATACGGAATCCATTCCTTCCATTTATGGAAGTAGATAGACGATTCCCTTATTTGTTAATCCTAGAAACCGATCGATCGCGCGAGTTCATATCACACCGATTGATCACCGGTGAGTTGTATGAATTAATTGATCACTAGGGGGTTAATGGTAAATAAGGATAAGAGGTTCTAAAAAGGGTTAACGGTAACTTCCCGATTTAGAATGAACAGTCTATGGAGGATTAATCCATATGTAATGATTATATCAATGGACGCTTATTTTCATTCTCATGAAGAGATAAATATAATCTCATAATCGGAGGAGTGCAGTCACGGGATTATGGTGGCATATTCCTGTGATTGATTTATCAAATATAATTATTTTGTTCGTAAGATAATTATTTATTTGATTTATCGGAGCCGCTGATTATTAGTCCATGGTCCCCGACGTGCCTCCTAATATAGCATAGCTATTCTCGGACGTCGAATCCTAATAATATTAATTTAGTTCTCGATGGACTTTATTAAAACGATATGTGAATTAATTGTTTAGTGGATTATTAAATTAGTTGGGCTAAATAATTAAATATGTGGAAAAGACATTTTTCATAATCTTGGCCCAAAATTAGTGTGTTGGTCGAATTTTGTGACTAGGTCACAAGAATGATAATTTCGACCCAAGCATATATTAGTCTACAAGAAATTAGTTTTCTTGTGATTAATAAGACATGTGCATAAAATATTTATTGGATAAATATTTATGGTAAGAAATAAAGATAAAGATTATTCTAGATTTGTTCTAGAATATTTTGGGATTATCTTTTATTTAATAGGATTATCATAATTGATTTTGTATTAATTATAAAATCCTTGGGGCTTAAGTTTTACTCTCCTATATAAAGAGAGTTCTCCCAAGCCAAATACTACACTACAATTTTCGACTTCTACCTCTTAGAGAGGAGAAGGAAAATTTCGGCCAAGGGGAGAATAAGAGGGAAAATCTTGGAGATTTTTCCGGGTAGCATATCGGAGGGGTTCGAGTCGAGAATTCCTTCCACCGGGAATTGCTTGGATCACACGTGCGGAAGATCGTGGTGCTCTTCACATCTTCTTGCAATCTTTCTCTTGCGGTTCTTCAACTTGGATTTAGAGATCCAAGAGGTATGATCTACAACCCCCTTGTAGATATAGATTTAATGTTTTATTGCGTATATTCATAGATCTAGATCCTTAAAATCGCTTCCGCTGCGGATGATATTACTAACAAAAAAATAGGCAACTGAAATTCAAGGCCATTATCACTTCTAAGAACTTGGATCATTTTATTATATTGTGTAAGAACCATATTACAAAACATTTGTACAAGAGGTATGCCTTCTCCCTTATGTTTCAACAAATATACCCAACAAAAACGACTATATCATCTACTATAGTAAGGAAAAACCTATCGCCACGTACTCCTGTAACTCTATAAGGTCCCTATATATCCATGTGTACTAACTCAAACGAACCATGTGTGACTGAAATGCTCAAAGGGAAAGATAAATGTTTTTGTTTAGCTAATGGACAAATCTGACATATAGAGTCTTTAGGTACTCCAATATCTTCATCATGTTTATGTAACACTTGTAATCTCTGATTAGATGCATGCCCTAATCTGTAATGCCAGAGAAGATCATGAGCATCCTCACTAATATGTTCTTTATTCAGGTGCACATCAGGAACAACAAGTGAATGACAAGACTTGTCAGCTTCAAGTATATAAAGTCCATTGACCAAATTAGCTATACCAATCTTCTGCATAGTCACTAGATCCTGAACAATGCAGCAATCCAAGTGAAACTTAACAGAAAAACCAGAAGACTTGATTAGCTTACTAACAGACAACAGATTAAAAGTGAAATCTGGAACACATAAAACATGATTTAAGACCAGATTCTTGTTAACTCTAACTTGACCTATGTTTAGGGTATATTTTACTATATTTTCGGGCTTAATCCCTAAACAATTTACCTTATTTTTAAGGGAAATAAATGAGAAAAGCGTGTTTTAACCGTTAAATTCCTATAATGGTTATTGAGGGGTTATAATTTAATTATGAGGAAATATTGAGTTTAATTGTTATTTTTGTTACACATTTTATTATTATTATTATTCGATGACTTGGTGTAACGACCATCTTGCAGGAAATTAAAAGATATGCATGGGGATATCATTAATGGAGAAGATTAATCTCATTCAATCAAGTGATTTCAAAATAAAGAAGAAAATCGGAGCATTGGAGAGAGGATAAATCAGATCAGATCGGAAGAGTGAAGTGGGGGACACGGTATACGAAGCAGCAGTGTGAAAACGCGTGAATAGGTAGGCTCGGTCGACCGAGCCATGCTATTCGGTCGACCGAGTGTCTTTAGTCGGTCTACCGAGGCTGAAAATCGACGCGTTTTTCTAGATCCTTCCTTATGTCGGCAAAACTCCTATATAAGCAGCACCATTCGAGCAGAGAAGAACACACAAATTATATCATATCATTCACTCAAAAAAAAACCCTAGCCGCATCATTCAAAGAGGAGAGTAAAAGATGAATCTCTCCATCCCAATGATCATGTTCAACAACATGATTGTTGGCTAAGCAATTCGCGGTGGGACAACGGAGGAAACCGATCAACAACCACACCAACTAGAGGATATTTAGCTACATCTTTAGTGAGTTAAATTTATGGTTTTTCATCAATTGAATGTTGTGATTTATCGCTTATGTTTTATTGAATCGTGAGATCGATGGAACTATCTTTTCCGATTGAATTTATATGAGAATATGATTCAAGCTTTGATTTATTTCGATTGATGCAATTAGTTATAATTCAAGAGATTGTTTATGATTAGTTGAGTAGGATATTGGAGACAATCTCATGATCTTGTTATGCATGCTAGTTTAGTTTTGCTTGGGAAAGAAAACAAAACCTTAGAAATTGATTAAAGAGATTTAATCGAATTCGTGATTTGATAATTACTAAAAATCGTATCTTTAGCGCGCAATCTAGTTGGGGTTAGTTGATTGATTGGTGGATTCCCGTTGCCTTGCCGTTCCTCTTAATTATTTGATAAACCGAATCGTTAGTATCGACTTTGATTGCTTCGTTTAGTTGTTTTTCTAAAACCCTAGTTTTTACATACTGTTTTTCTGCAAATTTTCTGTTCCCAGCGTGTTATCGGACGCCCGTCCACCCTTGGTGAACGCCCGTCCATAGTCGAATTTTCCTGTTTCCTGTTTTAGTTTAGTCTTACTCATTGTTTTTATATTATAGTTAGTATAGACCTTAGTTTTAGGTAATAAATTGTGACATAATCGTTATAATAACTGCACTTTAATCCGATAAACATTCGACTCCCTTAGGACGACCCGTTAACACCCTATACTACGAGCCTTATACTTGGGGTGTTTCGGTTTATAAATTTAAAACGAGTTTTTACCGAACAACCTATATGTGATATTTTAGCATCTTTACCATTAGGCAAACTGACTGATGAATTTGAAACTAAATTGCAAGAACAAAAGAGTGAAGGTTTGAAGATTATATGATATGTTGCACCAGAGTCAACTATCCAATCATATAATCTTGTCCCTCCTGAAATACCTTCATTGTCTGCAAAATTTGATGCCATCACCACAGAATTAACCAGAGAACTTTTGTGGTCTGAAACAGCTCCAAGAACACTCAGAATCTGCTGATACTACTCCTGAGTTATAGGTGCTTTAGGATCAGGTTTCACTTCATCTTGAATCTCTTGATTCCAAGTCTAAGCAATTACATTATGTGCAGAAGGGTTAAAACCTGCAGCAGGATTGAAACTTGTTCTACCACATCTTCCTCTACCTCTTCCTTGAAACTAGGTGGATAACCATGTTTCTGATAACATCTGTCCACTATATGACCAATCATTCCACAGTGTGAACATTGTTGCTTATTATTTCCACTGTTAAAACTCTTCTTGTAAGTGCTAGTGCGTTGCCCTTGTACAACCAGGGCCACCTGATCTGAGGAATCTTGATTTGAACCAAAAACTGCAGCTGCAAATTCCACTACTTTACCCCCATTATTACCATAATTCAACTATTTTTCTTGCTTAATAGCCATGGAAAACACTGCTTTAACAGTAGGTAAAGGATCTAACATCAAGGCTTGTGATTGAATAGTAGTAAAGTTATCATTCAACCTTTCAAAAATCTTATAACATACTGCCTTTCACTATAGTTCTTGAACCAAGCTTTTCCACAATCACAATCTGGGGGAGGTGTCAACACAAGTTCTTGATCCCAGAGAGTTTTCAACTTAGAAAAGTATTGCGAAACAGATAAACTACCTTGCTTTGTATGTTGAATTTGCTCTGTGATGTCAGACAGAGTATAAGTATCTCCACCCCCATATCTTTCCTCCAAATCATCCTAAATATCTTTAGCATTTCAATAATACAAAATACTGTGAGCAATAGATCTAGAAACACAATTGACTAACCATGATTTGACCATGCTATTGCACTGTCTCTAGGCTGAATAATTGGGATGCGTAGGTGATGAGCCAAAAATGAATGATGTATTTTTGTCCTATTTTCTATATATTTTACGGTGTTTTTGATATGAAAATAGATAATAATATGATGATTTTGGCCAACCGACACACACATATATTATACGATATTTTACTCAATTTCGTAGTATTTTATAATTCATAGTACTATATTAGTTGTCACTTATCCATGGTGTTGTTTCTCTGGCTTAGGATGCTCGGATATTATCTTGGACGTTGAAAATAAGTCTCGGGGAAGCTATGCGCCACAAACGGAGTGATGAAATGAAGATACGAAGAGTATGCCGGAAGCTATCAAAGTCAAACGGATCATTTGTCGTTAGCATTTCTACCGTAACTTATCTTCAAACGACATTTGACCCACCTTAGAGGCATTTTCTGGATAATACTTCTTCATGCAAGTTGTAGATCAAGAAACGAGATTTCCAACGCACTTTGAATCACATCAATAGGAGCTCTACAACTCTAGTTATGATCATTTTACCGAGCTGCTGTGAAGAACATGTGGTGGCGTGCGCCGAGCGTCGCTGAAAGTTGTCAGAGATATTTATTAACACCGGCGCGCGCCGGACCTTTTGTGGCGCATGCCGGAACATTACAAAAAGCAGATTTTAGCATATAACTTATCAGGATCGAATTTTGAACCCTTATCTCTTTCTCCCCCCTTCTTCTCTTCTTCTTGAAGGCACCATTTTTCCATGGCTTCTAGAGCCAAAAATTAGATTTTATTTAGTTAAGTTCATCACAAAAATTAATCCTAGAATGCTTGTTTAATCTATTGGTGTATTTGATTGGGAAAGAAATCAAGCACTTGGTTCAACCTCCATTGAAGCTCTCCGGAGATGGATTCAAGCTTCCTTTCTTGCAAATTCATCGGTTGTAATTGGTAACATTCTAGTTTTATTTTGTTTTGTTAATCTTATTACTATGAATGCTAGTTTTGACATGTTAGTGATTGTAGTAATGAGTAGCTAAATTTGTAACTAGCCAAGATGGTTGATGTACGTCAACTAGATGATACTTTTTATGATTTTTATCTCCATTTCTCATGCATTTATTGATGTTTTTGTATCAATTCGAGTCATTATTTGCTTAGTTTCATCCATATGTGTAGATAGTAATTATTATATAAAATATCATATTTTGATAGGTTTTGTACCGGTTATAGTAACCGGAGCGTCGTGTCGGGTTTATGTTTGGTATTCTGGTGTTGTGTTGCAGGATTATAGGTTGACCAAGACCCCGATGTACGACACGTGTTGAGCCTAAACACGACTTTTGAGAGCTATAATGTGTGCCGTAAGTTTACGAGTTCAAACGGATCATTTGTCTTTTATGCTTCTACCGTAATCTATCTTCAAGCGACATTTTACCCACCTTAGAGGAAGAATTCGGTTTGGACTTCTTCACAAGAGTTGTAGATCTTCGAACAAGCTTTCCAACGCATCTTGAATCACTCAAATCGGAGGTCTACACGCAAAATTATGATCAATTTACTGAATACATTCTAGTACCGAACCACCTGTCGAGCCGAAGACACCTCCATCCTCAAGGCTATCCTAGCCAAATTCCACCACAAATTAGCATCTAATTCCACTTGTAACATTAAGAATTCTTAATTTTGATTTCTAGAATCATTTAATGGAACCAAGTTTTCATTCTTTTAGGTGTGAACACCATTGGAGCACTTCAAGATCTTGAATGCAAGTTTCTCTTCTTAAAGTTGATAGCATTTGCTTGGGTAAATTCTTAATCTTTACTTTGAATTATTTGTTCTTATGATTATGAATGCTTAAATTGACAAGTTTTTGTTTTTCATCATGAGTGGCTAGCTCACCACTAGCCAAGATGGTGTTGTAGAAGTAGTGTAATCTCTTATGTTGATTGGGAATGATTGTTCATGTTGTTTAGTTTTAATTGTTGTGAATCTTTTCCTACTTGAATTGTATGGTTTGCTTGTGTTGGAGTAATTAACTAATGCTTGCATTTACACACTTAATGGAGACCGAAATGAGATATTAGGTGTGAGAAGAGGGTAGGAGAACCGGAAGGTAAAATCGACCTTTCGAGGCATTCGATTTCTTATCCGGGGATAGTTGCATTGTCATTTTATTCAAGTGCTTATCATACCAATTCATTAGGTTTATGATACCTAGGCCAAGGATGAGGTATAGAGTAGTTTCATACACTCGTATGAGGGGGAACTACTTGATTAGGAATGCACCGTTTCACACTTTTAAACACCTTTGGTAGGTTGGAAGGAAATCATTCTCATTAGCCAAGATTATGTAATTGTGATAGTTGTTATCTCTATTATGTTGATTGGGAATGTTAGTTCATATATTTCATAGCTTTATGTGTTGTTGTCTTTTCCTATTTTCATTGAATTGCTTGTTGGTGTTAGATTGATCACCTAGCACTAGCACACACACACACACTTAGTTGAGACCGAAAGGAGATGCTTGGTGTGGGAGAAGGGATAGGAAAACTGGAAGGTAAAATTAACATTAATTGGAATTCGATTTCTTATATGAGGAGTATTGACATTGTCATTGCATTCAAGATCTTAATCATGTTGAATCATTAGGTCTAGGGTTCTTAGACCAAGGAGGAGACATAGAGTAGTTTCATTCACTCGTATGAGGGGAAACTACTAGCTTAGGAGTGTACCGGTAACACACACTTGAACACTAATGGAAGGTTGGTAGGTAGTTCATTCCTATGATGCTAGTAGAGATATACTTGATCAATACATTGTCTTGGTTAGGCTTTTTATCATTTATCACCCTTTGTAGTAGTAGATTTTAGATAAATTTACCTTCTTGTTGACTTGCGACTTAGATCAAGATAATAATAGCTTTTTGGTGTTCAACCTCACAATCCTCGTGGATACGACATTGACCACTTACTAGACTATAATTGACCAGGTACACTGTCGGTTAGATTGGACACCTAGAAAGTCTCGATCAGTAGGAAGCAAAGGCTCGATTGAACCATCAATAATTCCAAGTTTGTTCTTGGAAGACAAGGGTGTGAGCATAGATTCCTTCCAGCTGTGAAAATTATGCTCATCAAGAGGTGGTTGAACCAAGATCAATGCTGGATTTTCGTTCGGATGCAGAGCTAAATCAGCTGGTACAATAACTTGATTTGCAGCCGTCAAAGAAACTTCAAAATTTCTTCAAGAATAACTAAACGAAAAATCAAAAGAAAAAGGAAGAAAAACTGCAGAATCGAAAGTTATTGCTTTGATACCATGTTGACTTTCATTCAATCTTGATGAAAGTATGAAGAAACAAAACAGAAGTAAAACTGAATGAAGAAGAAGATGAAACAGTAAAAGGAATCTTTCATTGATCAAAATAATATTCTGTACATTTTGATTCTGATGTAGTGAACTTATATACATACTGCAGCTTACAACTTCTAGTTAACTAACTTCCTAACTGACTAAAATATCTAGTAACCGTCTAACTGATTAGGGAATTTGAGATAATGCTGATGTGTGTATTTTGTCCACTTGACAGTGTACAACTTGCTGTATTGGTACTACTTTAACAACTCCACAGGAAGAATCAGGAGAAAAGGTCGGATCCTCTTATGCCCCGTCCACGGGATAAAATAGTGGATATTCCAGTCTATCAACAAAGCTATGTTCATGCCCTATGCATCGGGATATAATAAAGGTGGCACAATAGTCATAAACATTAACAAGAATTTATACAACGATGATGTAGCATTGAAATGACATCCAGAGTATATATAACTACTAATGTATGCATACTCTTTTGACTCATGTGATCACGTCTGATTAGTATACTTGTTAATTGTTTGTTTTTACTTACTATATATACTTATGCTTTTCATTTTTGCGAAAGATAACTTGAAAATTTATTATTGAGTATGTATCTAACTCACGAAAAGTATGACGCGTCAATCTAAACAAAATATATATGCTCAATATCTACTGTATAAAACCCTACCGCCAAAACTGTACAAAAAACCAATAGGAAACGAACGAATATATACTTAACCTGGGAAAAACTGCTACGGCCCATTTTGACTAAACCCTAGCCGCCGATCATCCGACAATGATTTCTTTCCGACGATCTCGCCGGATTTCTGCTAATTTCTGACCTCCTCTCTTTTTCTTTCCATGGCTGAAACTACTCCCCCAGCAATTTCTACGAAAACCTACGCTAATGTTCTATCTCAAAGCTCTTCGAGGCCTCCAGATCTAAAGCCGGAAATAACGACATACAAAGGCGAAATTGCTATCAAATTTTCGCAGAGCTCATTGATTACCTTGCTATTCCGTTCCGGTATGCTCTAGTTGGGAAATTCTCACAAGGTAAGCCTCCACTTGATGCTATTAAGCGATTTTTGAATGTTCAAAATTTTTTGAAACCTATACGATTGGAGTACTAGATGCGAAACATGTTCTTATCAATTTTAGTGGAGAAAAAGACTATATCCCGTCGTACTCGAAAAAGCGGTGGTTCGTTACTAGCAAGCCTATGCGAATCTTAAAATGGACTCCGGATTTTCATGTTGATGTAGAATCCTCGATTGTGCACTGTCGGATTTTGATGCCTAAACTTCCCGCACATTTGATGAAACCGGAAATACTTAGAGCTATTATTTCTAGCTTCGGTAATCTCACAAGAGTTGATTCATCTCGCCACTCTCAAACGACCCTCAATTGCGAGAGTTCAAGTGGAAATTGATCTTCTAAAACCTCTTCCTAAGAGAATCTGGATACAACAGGGTGAGGCATCTAGTTTTTGGCAACTAATAGAACTAGAAGAAGAGCTACCTCAATATTGCCAATATTGCTGCCATCTGGGGCATCTAGAAGCCGTTTGCAAGGTTAAAAGCCCAAGAAGGGACATTAATACTCAGCAGAAACAAAACTTTGAAGCTTCTCAGGGTCTAGATCCGCAAGTTAGTACATATCAGATTTGGAGACCAAAGCAACAAGAAGAACAGGGGGTTAAAACGGTGTTGATGAAGCGACCAAAGATAGCTTTGCCGATTTGAAGCAAGCGATTCTCATCTTAGTGCAAAGCAAGCCACACTCAAACAACAAGATCCAACTCAAGGTACGAAGGTTGTGGACCTCACGGCTCTAAATCCTTTTCAAGTCATGAACATGGTGAAAATAGCCAAGGGATAGGACAAATGCGGGACGAGAAACACATATGTAGAAAGTTTGCAGGCTCAGACAAAAACAATGGAGCAAGTGCAACTAAGTGCCACCAATGAAGGCCCATCTTTTTCTCATAAAGGACTCAACCCTGAACCCTTAGCTTTGGGAATGAACACAAACAAAAAGGATCTCACACAGTTGCGATAAAAATGGAAGCACCGATTGCATTTGGGCGGAAAACAACAAGAAAAAACGAAAATGCAAGGCCTACTATAGTAGATATACAAGACGTCTCCATGGCGGCTAACCCAGTTTCCCCTCCCCAAATGAATACTATCACCAAGCCAGCGGATTCTTCACCTGGACAAAGATAAAGAAAGAGCTTCTACGAATTTGAAGCGCATCGTCGGTAAAATCAAGAAAAAGAAAAACTACAATTCGGATATCGAACACGAAACTTTTGAACTTGAAAGAATTCATCAAATGACCGGAAGACAATCGAGGAAGAAAAATAATCGTTACACTGAGGATTTTGTTTCTTGAGCTAAAAAACTCGGTTTGTTATTTTCCCAAAAACTTTTAATCATTTAAAAATAAAGAGTTATGAAACTCGAACTTGTGAGTTTCAAAAAACATTTTTAGCTTTCAATAAAATTGCTACTTAAAAAAAAAAAAAATTGAAACTTTGTACTAAAAAAAAAAAAAAAAAATATATATATATATATATATATATATATATATATATATATATATATATATATATATATATATTTATGATCACAACCAATTACCTCTAAAAAAAAAAAAAATATATATATAAATATATATATATATATATATATATATATATATATATATATATATATATACTTAACCTGGTGGCTATGTTGCTTTACCATCTTCCAGAATATCTTCAATTATTAAGAATGTTTTGTTTTTAATTAAATCCACACCCCCACCCCCCAGGCCCCCATCCCCTCTTAAAAAAATGTAAATCTGTGTCTCCTAAAATTTGAAAGGGTAGGGTTCATCCACCCATTCACAATACACAGAGAAACTGGTCTATAATTAATCTCTGATGCTGCCATTAATAGAAAAGTTATAGAGTTAAATGCTATTTTCAGAAGCCTTCAGCCTTTTGTGCACCTGAGTTAAACAAAATCTGAGTGATATCCCCATTTGCCCTATCATGCATCAGAGTAATTCATTTTACTATACATAATATTTTGTTTCATTTAATTACAATTTTTTATTTGAATTTAATGATTTTATGTCTATCATTTTTACTCACAACATATATAACATATATTTCATTTAATTTGACAGGATAAGTAATTCAATCCAAAACAATTTCCAATCATATAAAAACAAAGAGGATCCACTCAAAAAAAAAAAAAAAAAAAAAAAAAAAAAAAAAAAAAAACAAAGAGGAATGTTTAAGGCCCACACGAACTAAATGTTTTTTACCTTATTTCTAAAACTTTTTTTTTTATGCACTAGCAAAATGCACGTGCTCCGTATTTATAAGAGATTATGAGTTTTAGATGCATGTTTATAAATTTTTATAGTAAAAAAATGTTAAATAATGTTAGCCATTACAGAATAATCTAATGTTTTCATTTGTTCATTCAATCAATTGGCTTTCTCTTCTTATACAAATGAAATCATTATTTATCACTCTGCAGACACAATCCGGACCGAACTCCAGATTAATCGAAATAGTAGGTTCCGGATAATTAGCTTTTCCATTTATCATTCTTTTAAAGATGTTAACAATTAATTTCGTATTATTGAATCATGCAAGTATTGGAAACGGGTGTATCTTTAACATTTTTTTTATAAGGTATCTTTAACATAGTAGGAGTGTATATGATGAAAAACTAATTAATATGCAAATAAATATTTCAATAAAGAACCATAACAAGATATCGTTTGCTACCGTCAACGAAATTATTTCTAAAAATTTGTATCCTTTAATTCTTTACTTGATTAATGTGTATTATAGTATTTATTTAAATTTATTTAGTCATGTTAAGATTTTTTTTATTGATTAAAGTCATGTTAAGATTGTGTTTCCTTTCACCTTAAGTCTCTATTCGCATCAAAACTCGTATTTGTTTAATTAAAAAAAAAAATAGTTATCTCAATAAATTAGAAACCCTTAATGTGTTTGCCCACTCAAAAAAGAAAAAAAAAAAGCATATTCTCTCAATTTTTATTTACATAGAAATCCTTGTAAAGCCATGGTGGGTTAGGAGTTATGTTGTGCTTGCCACATCAAGAAGTTGAGTCTCCCCGTCCTCTTCAACCGCAAAATAGATGTCCAGATGCGATCTTCCACAATCGGATCATGGTTCAATAGGAGAGAGTAGCCCTTAGCAACATAGTATTTATTCTCCTGACCTGCATCCCGTTATGGCCACATCACGATCAATGAACCCTTCATGCAGTGCAAGTGCAACCAAACAGATGTTCTTCCAGGTATATGATACATTTGCTTTGGGTTGGACAAAGGGGTTTCCGTATTTTATGATCATGACCTTCACCCAAAGAGATTGATCATCAGTGAGAATTTCCAAAACCAATTTACCCAGGAGGGCAAGATTCATACTCTAAGGGTCTTTAAATCCAAGTCCTTCAGCCTTATTCTTAGAACAAAGAGACTCTTATGAGATGTGTAGTGCATCATTCACTCAAAATGCTCCTCACCTCAAAAGATTTTTCTACACAATTTTTCTATCTCATTTTGGACCTCCTTAGGGATTTTAATGGCATGCATAGTATAGCAGGGGTGAGTGGCCAAGGAACTCTTAATCAACAACATTCTTATTGCTCTTGAAAGACTCTTGACTTTTCAGCTAGAAATTCTTTTCTTCGTCTTATCTACAATATATTCAAGAGTTTCATTGGTTGTTCTTTAACGAATTAAAGGTACACCCAAATAGGTTCCCAAGTCATCAGTGAGTTGTATATACATGTTCTGGCTAGGGAGAGTTCTCAATTGATGGTTGGTATTTCCAGAAAACTTTTTGACCTGAAATGCTGCAGAAGTTGTGAAAAACAACTTCAATAGTGCCGGCATGGGCTATAAAAGCTTCTCCAAACAAGATCAAGTCATCTGCAAAAACATGTGTGAGAGAGGGGGGACTGAGGAACTAACTTTCACTGGTTTCCACTAACCCTCCTCAACAACCTTGTCACTGAATGTGCTCAAGGTTTCCATACAAAGAACAAACACGTAGGGGCAATGAGATCCCCTTGCCTCAATCCTCTTTTGTGTTTGATAGGATCTAGTTTCTTTCCATTCCAGATGACTGAAAGTTTAGTGGTTGGCATAGACATGTTTGTAGTTCATGTGAGGTAATTCAGTTTTGTTTTTGTGTGTGCTAATTAAGATAACATAATAGACTTGACTAATCTGAAGGTTAATGCAATTGATGCTGATGAAGGAATTGAGGTTATCGCATTTGCCATGTTTGTTTCATTACTATATTTTTTGTTTTTTCATTCTTGTTCTTTCTTTTGCTCATGTCTTTGACTGGTGTGTAATGACACCGTCAATCATTACTTGCGTTGATCTCACATTTACATAGGTTGATGAGAATGTTGTATGTTCTACTTTGTGTTATATGTATGTATTTTTATAAGAACTAAAAAATGTTGAGCCATATTTACAAGAAATCTTAACATACCATTGCGATTTACTAATTTTGGTTTTCCTAAAGTTAAATTGAACTGCAATGACTATTAGTAATACCATCCGCAACGGAAGCGATTTATGGATCTAGATCTATATAATATGCGTAATAAAACAACTAGATCTATTCTACAAGGGGGATGTAGATCATACCTCTTGAATCTCTAAATTCAAGTTGAAGAACCGCAAAGGATGAATGTGAAGATGTGAAGAGCACCACAGTCTTCCGATCGTGTGATCCAAGCAATTCCCGGTGGAAGGAATTCTCGACTCGAACCCTTCCGATATGCTACCGGAAAAATCTCCAAGATTTCTCCCCAAATCTCCCTTGGCCGAATTCTTTTCTTCTCTCTACTATAGGGAGAAGTCGAAATTTATGTGTGTATTAAGGCTTGGGAGAACTCTCTTTATATAGGAGAGTAAAACTTAGCCTCCAAGGATTTTTATTTATCAAACAAAATAAATCCTTTAATAAAAGATAATTCCATAATATTCTAGAACAAATCTAGAATAATATTTATCTTTATTATTTACCATAAATATTTATCCAATAAATATTTTATGCACATGTCTTATTAATCACAAGAAAACTAATTTCTTGTTCCAAAAATAAGAGGGGGGCGCCACTTTTAATTCATGACCTAGTCATAATTAATTTTTGGGCTATAACACAATTGGGCCAAGTTTATGAAAAATGTCTTTTCCACATATTTAATTATTTAGCCCAACTAATTTAATAGTCCACTAAACAATTAATTCACATATCGTTTTAATAAAGTCCAACAAGAACTAAATTAATATTATTAGGATTCGACGTCCGAGAATAGCTATGCTATATTAGGAGGCACGTCGGGGACCATGGACTAATAATCAGCGGCTCCGATAAATCAAATAAATAATTATAGAATAATTATATTCGATAAATCAATCACGGGAATATGCCACCATAATCCCGTGATCGCACTCCTCCGATTATAAGATTATATTTATCTCCTCACGAGAATAATAATAAGCGTCCATTGATATAATCATTACATATGGATTAATCCTCCATAGACTGTTCATTCTAAATCGGGAAGATACCGTTAACCCTTTTAGAACCTCTTATCCTTATTTACCATTAACCCCCTAGTGATCAATTAATTCATACAACTCACTGGTAGCTAATCAGTGTAATATGAACTCGTACGATCGATCGGTTTCTAGGATTAACAAATAAGGGAATTGTCTATCTACTTCCATAAATGGAAGGAATGGATTCCGTATCCGTGATAACACGACTACTCACTCAATCCAAGTACAATGCCAAGATGGGGTAATTCGGACCACGGACTCGGTGTAATCCTTAACCGTCAAGTCAAACTTCATACCGATTCAAGCGGTTGACTCGTGATCACCTCGGGATTAAGATATATCCATAAATATGATCATCCATTGATTCGATAAGACTTCTCGATTACGGAATTATATCGTGAACTCTAATCAAATCGGTCCAAACCCCTATATGATATATCTATCATATATAAATGCCCCATTAGGTTCTCTTAACCGAAAGTCCGGATAAGACAATCACACCTATTGTGTTTGGGCGCATTAATAGCACGTTAAAGGAGAGACCCGATACTCTCGATTAACTTCACTACGGGCTAATTGTATTTTAAGTACATCTTCACTAACTCAATCCTCCTGTGTATATACCATACACTGAGTTAAGTGATTACATAAACGATATACTTAGGGTTTTCTGTAGTGTAGATACTATTGTCACATCGGTGATTATGAGAATAATAAATATGAATAATAACATCATTTCATTTATTAAATAAAACAATTACAAAATTGTCTTTCGGGCATCACACCTAACAATCTCCCACTTGCACGAAAGCATGTGATTAATTGTTTTAGAGCACACCCTATTATTTAAAATACAGCAAACTATCACTCCCACTTGCTCTAAAGCAAATGAGACATGTCTCTAATACCTATAGTCTCCAAGTGTCGACTAAAAGCTTCAATCGACAGCGTCTTGGTGAATGGATCAGCAGGATTATCGGCGAAGGCGATTTTCTTGACGGAAATGTCCCCTCTATCGACAAAATCGTTGATCACCCAGTATTTTCTCTCTATATGCTTCGACTTACTGTGCTTTCGAGGTTCTCTAGAGTTGGCAATGGCTCCATTGTTATCACAATAGAGAGTAATAGGATCTTCAGCATTCGGGACAACGCCTAATCCGCTGATGAACTTTCTTAACCAAACTGCTTCTTTAGCCGCCTCCGAGGCCGCTATGAACTCGGCTTCCATTGTTGAATCGGCCGTGTCTTTGGATTGCTTTTGGCTTCTCCATTCTCCGCACCGCCACCAAGCGTAAACACCGAACCGAGAGGTAGATTTAGAATCATCTCGTCCGACCGAAAATCGAATCGGTGTACCCCGCTAGCTCCAAACTCCCACTCGAATAGACGAGCATATAATTTCGGTTCTCTTCAAATATTTGATGAGATTCTTTCTTCTTGTCCAAAGTGCGGTTGCCCCGGGATTTGACCGAAAACGGCCGACTAATCCAACGCCGTAACAAATGTCGGGTCTCGTACACCTCATAGCATACATAAGACTACCAACGGCCGAGGCATATGGCACTCTTCCCATAGCTTCGGCCTCTTCGGGGGTTTGAGGCCCCCGAGACTTAGATAGGTAAACGCCGTGACGGGTTGGTAGAAAACCCTTCTTTGCGTTCTCCATATCGAAGCGTGCCAAGCACCTTATCTATATAAGTTGCTTGGGACGAGCTAACATCATGTTCTTACGATCCCTTATAATTTGGATCCCTAGAACATAACTCGCTTCTCCCAAATCTTTCATTTGGAATTGCGTGGTCAACCAACTTTTCACGTCGGACATCATCCCCTTATCGTTGCCAATTAGGAGTATGTCATCAACGTACAACACTAGAAATACAACACTATCTTTGATAACCTTCTTGTACACACAAGATTCAAAGCAAAGTGTTGTTCGAAATCATAAGACTTGATCGTGTGATCGAATCTATGATACCAGGAACGAGATGCTTGCTTCAACCCATAAATGGATCGAGCAACTTGCACACCATGTGCTCTCGACCTTCTTCAATGAATCCTTCGGTTCTTTGCATATAGATTTCCTCGTCAAGAAAGCCGTTTAGAAACTTATTTGTCTTAACATCCATTTGCCGATTTCATAATCCGGACATGCAAAGCAATCGAAAGGAGGATGCGGATGGTTTTCATCATGGCCACGGGTGAGAAGGTTTCCTCGTAGTCTATACCCTCTCATTGTGTGTAACCTTTTGCTACCAGCCGTGCTTTGAAGGTTTCAACCTTCCCATCTACTCCTCTCTTTCGCTTGTAGAGCCATTTACATCCAATGGGCCTTTCACCCCGAGGAAGTTCTACAAGTTTCCGGACCGAGTTAGAGTACATAGACTCCATCTCCGATTCATTGCGTCAATCCATTTATCCTTATCGTGATCCAAGTAAGGCCTTCTTATAGGTCGGAGGATCATCTTCCACCCCATCGAGGCGACTACGTTTGCCTCTAAATCCATGCCGTACCGAGCCGGTGGCCGAACCACTCTCGCAAAGACGTCCGGGTGGAACGGGAATGTCGGAAGTGATTTGTTGTATTATTAGTGTTGTTTACGGGAACATCGGCGGCCACAATAGGCCGATGTCATCGGAGAGTAATTCCTCTAGTACAATTGTACTTCGAGGTCGTGGTCTTTCATATAACTTTCCTCCAAAAACGTAGCGTTAGTCGAGACTAGCACTTTGTTATCTTCCGGATCGTAAAATAGACCACCACGTGTACCTTTTGGATAGCCTACAAACAAACATACTTTTGTACGTGATTGTAGCTTGGTAGTCTTGTCCATCAGCACATGTGCAGGACAACCCCATATGCGGAAGTGACGCATGCTTTCGCGACGTCCCGACCACATCTCAATGGGTGTCTTTTCGACAAACTTTGACGGTACTGCATTCAAAATGTAGACCGCTGCTTCTAAAGCATAACCCCAAAAGGATATAGGTAGTGAGGCGTAGCTCATCATTGATCTAACCATGTTAATCAATGTCCTGTTTCTCCTCTCAGCAACTCCGTTTTGCTGAGGTGTCCTAGGCGCTGAACGTTGGAAACAAATTCCTTTTTCGCCAAGTAGTCAATGAACTCGGTATCTAAATACTCACCTCCACGATCCGAGCGGAGGCATTTCAATGACTTGCCTAGTTGCCTTTCGGCTTCGCTTGGAACTCCTTGAACTTTCCAAAAGCCTCGGACTTTCTATGCGAGAGATAAACATAACCGAATCTCGAGTAATCATCAATGAAAGTCACAAAGTACTCGTATCCGCCTCTAGCTTGTACGTTCATCGGACCACAAAGGTCCGAATGCACTAAGTCTAGAGTTCCGTGGCTCTATTACCCTTTGATGAGAAGGGACGCTTAGTCATTTTTCCCTCCAGGCAACACTCGCGGACGGGCGGTGTGTCAACGGATGACTCACCTAAGGCATTAACCTTTTCAAGTCTTTTGAGTCTTTCCAAGGAAATATGGCCAAGCCTTAGATGCCATAAGTATGTTTTATCTTCTTTTACTTGAGAAACTTTCTCGCCTTTTTGCGGATCTTTGATGAGCGAGTTTTAAACATTTCGGTATTAAGTAGGGGAGCTTTATGTGGTCTTACAAAATATAAACCATTTTCATTTATAGTTGAACACAATTCAAAACCATTCTTTGAAATAACAAATTCACCATTCAAATTTGAAACGAGAAAATGATTGTTCAACTAAGGCGAGAATAAGAAATCAAATTTCTCCGAAATTGGGAATAAAATAAACATTGTCTAAATGTAAAATTCTATTATTAAAATGCAAGTCCACGGCTCCCATTGCTTTAGCCGAAATGAGCGCCCCGGTGCCTACTCGCATCACTTGAGAACCCTCTTCCGGACTCCTCGTACGAACTAAGAATCCGCAATGAAGAACATACATGGTTAGTAGCTCCGGTATCAAGTATCCAAGTGGACACATCTTTAGCTACATTAAAAGATTCCAAGAATAGTAATTCCAAATTACCTTTCTTATCTTTCCCGGCCGACTCGCCTTGACTTTTCCATCTTTCACATCACGAAGATATTCGGGACAATGGCGTCGCCAATGTCCTACCTCCTTACAAGAAAAGCATTTGCCCTTGGGCTTGGACTCGTCAACTTTCTTGGCAGCCTTTTTCTTCATTGGCTTGGGCACGGGTGCAACACTACCATTCTTCTTCGGTTTCGCCTTAGGCTTGTTTGATGACCTGGCTTCGGCCATATTGGCTTCGACTTTCTTATCCCCTACTTGGACCTTATCTTTCGATAGCAGGCCCTCGTAGATAGTCGGTTCATTCAAGCATCGTGTCATGGTCAATTCATATTTGCCCATCGGATGCGAGTTTTGAACGGGATAAACTCGGGAGTCAACGATTCCGAATCATTGATACTTGAGTTGCTTCATCGAACTTTGATCCATGAATACCGGCGTCATTGAAGTAAGCGATCATATTCGAACATGACCATTCACCGCTTGACCTTTCTTCAATTTCGTGTTGACGGCCAACCCGATGGCATCGTGTCTTGCTTGGTTGCTAGGTGATCCAAACATCGTAGTAAGTTTCCGCATGATTTCTCCCTGCGATTCAAACTCTTCAATGCGGGTCCTAATAACCTCCGACACGCCGCCGGGATGATCCCACGAGCCCGGTTATCCGCTTCGATCCGGCGATTACGCCGTTCGATCTCGGCTTTACCGAGGTTTTTGGATCGCCGGCGTAGGGCACTCGAAGTAAGTACATGTTGCACATTCTCATACGTGAGTACCACGTTTAAGTTACTCTTCCATTTCTTAAAGTTGTTTCCCGTTAATTTTTCGGACAATAAAGCGAAATTTGAGCGAGACATTTTTCTTTGAAAATAAAATGACATGTATTAATTCAAGTTTAACACTACTATATTAAATTTTAGGAATTGTAAACTAAAAGTAAGTCTACTCTACCATTCCAAGGTTTTAACCTCGCATTTCAGTGCCGCCGTAGGGTAGGTCAAAGAGATGACGGTTAAATCTCATCAATGAATAACTTGTGAGAATCAAACATCCCACGAGAATCGAACATCCCTTTATTCATTGACTACCTTCCTTTTTAGCCTAGATATTTCCAAAAATATCCTTTATGAGTGTGACCTACTATATCGGATCTCTTAGGTACGCCCCGAGTGTGCCGTCGTAGGATAGGTCAGTGACCCGACGAGTACCCAGAAATCCTATCCTTTCGGAGACCAAGCCATGAATGTTGATAGGGGTGAACACCATCCGTAGGGGGACGAAATCAAAGCGCCGCGAGGCGTCACCCTTCTCTCACTTACTTGTATCTATAGTAGAGGCCGTGGGGTTGGTTTGTCGCCTCCCCGCTCCCACTCAATAATTTGGAAGTGGTTGTGGGTTAACTAACCACGTCTTTTTGATGTTATCATAAAAGTACATCAAATCAAGGATTCCGAATGGTGTCGGTGACGTAGGCAAGCCTACCCGTCCTATTCGTTGGAACATATGTGACAGTCGGACGAAATCGGGTCAAGACAGCCTCATTGAGATAAGAAGGAATCACCCCTCCGTTCCCGGGTGTAGCTTAGTCTTGCCGGACCCCCGTGCATACATCACACTAGGAGGGTTAAGTCGGTCGAGCCTAGCTCAGTTGACCACCCAACCTATAAGCGAACCGTTTTTATCCAAGATTTATTGTTCTTTTACCATCATTCAATCTCGTAGACACTACGAATTGAAAACGTGATCTCGTTTGGGCTTTAAGGCGGTTCACCGAGAACACACACCGAAAGGCCTAACGATTTCATAACCCGTCCTCGGATCATTAATTAGTTACTAAATTTATTAATTACCACGTATTAATTAAATTTCAACTAATTACACGAGTTTGTATACATGCCTATTTTAATTACCAAAATTAAAATTCTACATGTATGCATGGAGTGGATTTATGATATGATGCATGTCATGGCAATTCCGATTTTATATCTATTTTATGATCGAACACATAAAAAATAAATTGCGGAAATTTAAACACCGAGATGGATTGTTGGTACCCCCGTAACTAATCTATCCTAGGAAAAATAAATTACAATCTTGTTGTCTTCGAGTCTTGATCTTCGAATCTTGAACTCGAACCGCCGGAACACGAACCACGAACACCCGAGAAGAGAAAAGGTCTTTTTAATTAAATAAATCCAATTTATTTTAATTATTCATATATTTAATTTTATTATGTTACATGCGGCTGCTTTTAATTTATTTTCCAAAAATAAATTTTTTTTTTTTTTTTTTTTCTTCATGCGGCAGTTGAATGATAATATAAAAAAAATTAGGTCACAAGAAAATTCCATGCAGCCGCAACAAAAATAAACCCTAGCCGCATCTTTTTTATTAAACAGGACTTATAGCGACGCTTTTCAGCGTCGCAGAAAGTCCTGTAGCAGTTTTTTAATAAAATTCATCCGTTTCTCCTCGTTCATACCTTGGGTTTCGTCTTGATCTTCAATTTTTCAGCAAGATCTTCATCTTTTCCAGCCCGGATAATCAAAATAACAATAAAAGATGCTACTTTTTACATAAATTTCGAAAAGAAAGACATAAATAAAATACAATTCCTATGCTCAATTGTTACTAAACAAAGGAGCTACAATAGATCTAACGAGTAAACAGTACCAACCCCAATCCATCTCTTCAACCAAGACATTCATAACATAAAAATTAACTAAGCATGCGTCGGCCCCTATTTTTAAAAAAAAAAAATTTGGGACAAAAATCTACATGTTTTACCACTCCTAGATCTAATATTTTATACGTATAAATATAGATCACCATGGTCTCTGATACCACTGTTAGTAATACCATCCGCAACGGAAGCGATTTATGGATCTAGATCTATATAATATGCGTAATAAAACAACTAGATCTATTCTACAAGGGGGATGTAGATCATACCTCTTGAATCTCTAAATTCAAGTTGAAGAACCGCAAAGGATGAATGTGAAGATGTGAAGAGCACCACAGTCTTCCGATCGTGTGATCCAAGCAATTCCCGGTGGAAGGAATTCTCGACTCGAACCCTTCCGATATGCTACCGGAAAAATCTCCAAGATTTCTCCCCAAATCTCCCTTGGCCGAATTCTTTTCTTCTCTCTACTATAGGGAGAAGTCGAAATTTATGTGTGTATTAAGGCTTGGGAGAACTCTCTTTATATAGGAGAGTAAAACTTAGCCTCCAAGGATTTTTATTTATCAAACAAAATAAATCCTTTAATAAAAGATAATTCCATAATATTCTAGAACAAATCTAGAATAATATTTATCTTTATTATTTACCATAAATATTTATCCAATAAATATTTTATGCACATGTCTTATTAATCACAAGAAAACTAATTTCTTGTTCCAAAAATAAGAGGGGGGCGCCACTTTTAATTCATGACCTAGTCATAATTAATTTTTGGGCTATAACACAATTGGGCCAAGTTTATGAAAAATGTCTTTTCCACATATTTAATTATTTAGCCCAACTAATTTAATAGTCCACTAAACAATTAATTCACATATCGTTTTAATAAAGTCCAACAAGAACTAAATTAATATTATTAGGATTCGACGTCCGAGAATAGCTATGCTATATTAGGAGGCACGTCGGGGACCATGGACTAATAATCAGCGGCTCCGATAAATCAAATAAATAATTATAGAATAATTATATTCGATAAATCAATCACGGGAATATGCCACCATAATCCCGTGATCGCACTCCTCCGATTATAAGATTATATTTATCTCCTCACGAGAATAATAATAAGCGTCCATTGATATAATCATTACATATGGATTAATCCTCCATAGATCGTTCATTCTAAATCGGGAAGATACCGTTAACCCTTTTAGAACCTCTTATCCTTATTTACCATTAACCCCCTAGTGATCAATTAATTCATACAACTCACCGGTAGCTAATCGGTGTAATATGAACTCGTACGATCGATCGTTTCTAGGATTAACAAATAAGGGAATTGTCTATCTACTTCCATAAATGGAAGGAATGGATTCCGTATCTGTGATAACACAGACTACTCACTCAATCCAGTACAATGCCAAGATGGGGTAATTCGGACCACGGACTCGGTGTAATCCTTAACCGTCAAGTCAAACTTCATGCGATTCAAGCGGTTGGCGTGATCACCTCGGGATTAAGATATATCCATAAATATGATCATCCATTGATTCGATAAGACTTCTCGATTACGGAATTATATCGTGAACTCTAATCAAATCGGTCCAGCCCTATATGATATATCTATCATATATAAATGCCCCATTAGGTTCTCTTAACCGAAAGTCCGGATAAGACAATCACACCTATTGTGTTCTGGGCGCATTAATAGCACGTTAAAGGAGAGACCCGATACTCTCGATTAACTTCACTACGGGCTAATTGTATTTTAAGTACATCTTCACTAACTCAATCCTCTTGTGTATATACCATACACTGAGTTAAGTGATTACATAAACGATATACTTAGGGTTTTCTGTAGTGTAGATACTATTGTCACATCGGTGATTATGAGAATAATAAATATGAATAATAACATCATTTCATTTATTAAATAAAACAATTACAAAATTGTCTTTCGGGCATCACACCTAACAATCTCCCACTTGCACGAAAGCATGTGATTAATTGTTTTAGAGCACACCCTATTATTTAAAATACAGCAAACTATCACTCCCACTTGCTCTAAAGCAAATGAGACATGTCTCTAATACCTATAGTCTCCAAGTGTCGACTAAAAGCTTCAATCGACAGCGTCTTGGTGAATGGATCAGCAGGATTATCGGCGGAGGCGATTTTCTTGACGGAAATGTCCCCTCTATCGACAAAATCGTTGATCACCCAGTATTTTCTCTCTATATGCTTCGACTTACTGTGCTTTCGAGGTTCTCTAGAGTTGGCAATGGCTCCATTGTTATCACAATAGAGAGTAATAGGATCTTCAGCATTCGGGACAACGCCTAATCCGCTGATGAACTTTCTTAACCAAACTGCTTCTTTAGCTGCCTCCGAGGCCGCTATGAACTCAGCTTCCATTGTTGAATCGGCTGTGCTGGATTGCTTTTGGCTTCTCCATTCTCCGCACCGCCACCAAGCGTAAACACCGAACCGAGGTAGATTTAGAATCATCTCTCGTCGACCGAAAATCGAATCGGTGTACCCCGCTAGCTCCAAACTCCCACTCGAATAGACGAGCATATAATTTCGGTTCTCTTCAAATATTTGATGAGATTCTTTATCTTGTCCAAAGTGCGGTTGCCCCGGATTTGACCGAAAACGGCCGACTAATCCAACGCCGTAACAAATGTCAGGTCTCGTACACCTCATAGCATACATAAGACTACCAACAGCCGAGGCATATGGCACTCTTCCCATAGCTTCAGCCTCTTCAGGGGTTTGAGGCCCCTGAGACTTAGATAGGTAAACGCCGTGACGGGTTGGTAGAAAACCCTTCTTTGCGTTCTCCATACCGAAGCGTGCCAGCACCTTATCTATATAAGTTGCTTGGGACAGAGCTAACATCATGTTCTTACGATCCCTTATAATTTGGATCCCTAGAACATAACTCGCTTCTCCCAAATCTTTCATTTGGAATTGCGTGGTCAACCAACTTTTCACGTCGGACATCATCCCCTTATCGTTGCCAATTAGGAGTATGTCATCAACGTACAACACTAGAAATACAACACTATCTTTGATAACCTTCTTGTACACACAAGATTCAGCAAAGTGTTGTTCGAAATCATAAGACTTGATCGTGTGATCGAATCTATGATACCAGGAACGAGATGCTTGCTTCAACCCATAAATGGATCTCGAGCAACTTGCACACCATGTGCTCTCGACCTTCTTCAATGAATCCTTCGGTTCTTTGCATATAGATTTCCTCGTCAAGAAAGCCGTTTAGAAACGCCGTCTTAACATCCATTTGCCGATTTCATAATCCGGACATGCAAAGCAATCGAAAGGAGGATGCGGATGGTTTTCATCATGGCCACGGGTGAGAAGGTTTCCTCGTAGTCTATACCTCTCGCCGTGTGTAACCTTTTGCTACCAGCCGTGCTTTGAAGGTTTCAACCTTCCCATCTACTCCTCTCTTTCGCTTGTAGAGCCATTTACATCCAATGGGCCTTTCACCCCGAGGAAGTTCTACAAGTTTCCGGACCGAGTTAGAGTACATAGACTCCATCTCCCGATTCATTGCGTCAATCCATTTATCCTTATCGTGATCCAAAGTAAGGCCTTCTTATAGGTCGGAGGATCATCTTCCACCCCATCGAGGCGACTACGTTTGCCTCTAAATCCATGCCGTACCGAGCCGGTGGCCGAACCACTCTCGCAAAGTACGTCCGGGTGGAACAGAATGTCGGAAGTGACCGTTGTATTATTAGTGTTGTTTACGGGAACATCGCGGCCACAATAGGCCGATGTCATCGGAGAGTAATTCCTCTAGTACAATTGTACTTCGAGGTCCGTGGTCTTTCATATAACTTTCCTCCAAAAACGTAGCGTTAGTCGAGACTAGCACTTTGTTATCTTCCGGATCGTAAAATAGACCACCACGTGTACCTTTTGGATAGCCTACAAACAAACATACTTTTGTACGTGATTGTAGCTTGGTAGTCTTGTCCATCAGCACATGTGCAGGACAACCCCATATGCGGAAGTGACGCATGCTTTCGCGACGTCCCGACCACATCTCAATGGGTGTCTTTTCGACGGACTTTGACGGTACCGCATTCAAAATGTAGACCGCTTCTAAAGCATAACCCCAAAAGGATATAGGTAGTGAGGCGTAGCTCATCATTGATCTAACCATGTTAATCAATGTCCTGTTTCTCCTCTCAGCAACTCCGTTTTGCTGAGGTGTCCTAGGCGCTGAACGTTGGAAACAAATTCCTTTTTCAGCCAAGTAGTCAATGAACTCAGTATCTAAATACTCACCTCCACGATCCGAGCGGAGGCATTTCAATGACTTGCCTAGTTGCCTTTCGGCTTCTGCTTGGAACTCCTTGAACTTTCCAAAAGCCTCGGACTTTCTATGCAGCAGATAAACATAACCGAATCTCGAGTAATCATCAATGAAAGTCACAAAGTACTCGTATCCGCCTCTAGCTTGTACGTTCATCGGACCACAAAGGTCTGAATGCACTAAGTCTAGAGTTCCTGTGGCTCTATTACCCTTTGATGAGAAGGGACGCTTAGTCATTTTTCCCTCCAGGCAACACTCGCAGACAGGCAGTGTGTCAACAGATGACTCACCTAAGGCATTAACCTTTTCAAGTCTTTTGAGTCTTTCCAAGGAAATATGGCCAAGCCTTAGATGCCATAAGTATGTTTTATCTTCTTTTACTTGAGAAACTTTCTGCCTTTTTGCAGATCTTTGATGAGCAGTTTTAAACATTTCAGTATTAAGTAGGGGAGCTTTATGTGGTCTTACAAAATATAAACCATTTTCATTTATAGTTGAACACAATTCAAAACCATTCTTTGAAATAACAAATTCACCATTCAAATTTGAAACAGAAAATGATTGTTCAACTAAGGCAGAATAAGAAATCAAATTTCTCCTGAAATTGGGAATAAAATAAACATTGTCTAAATGTAAAATTCTATTATTAAAATGCAAGTCCACAGCTCCCACTGCTTTAGCCGAAATGAGCGCCCCAGTGCCTACTCGCATCACTTGAGAACCCTCTTCCCGCCTCCTCGTACGAACTAAGAATCGCAATGAAGAACATACATGGTTAGTAGCTCCAGTATCAAGTATCCAAGTGGACACATCTTTAGCTACATTAAAAGATTCCAAGAATAGTAATTCCAAATTACCTTTCTTATCTTTCCCAGCGACTACCTTGACTTTTCCATCTTTCACATCACGAAGATATTCGGGACAATGGCGTCGCCAATGTCCTACCTCCTTACAGTAAAAGCATTTGCCCTTGGGCTTGGACTCGTCAACTTTCTTGGCAGCCTTTTTCTTCATTGGCTTGGGCACGGGTGCAACACTACCCTTCTTCTTCGGTTTCGCCTTAGGCTTGTTTGATGACCTGGCTTCGGCCATATTGGCTTCAGCTTTCTTATCCCCTACTTGGACCTTATCTTTCGATAGCAGGCCCTCGTAGATAGTCAGTTCATTCAGCATCTGTGTCATGGTCAATTCATATTTGCCCATCAGATACTGAGTTTTGAACGGGATAAACTCAGGAGTCAACGATTCCAGAATCATTGATACTTGAGTTGCTTCATCGAACTTTGATCCATGAATACCGGCGTCATTGAAGTAACTGATCATATTCAGAACATGACCATTCACTGCTTGACCTTTCTTCAATTTCGTGTTGACGGCCAACCCGATGGCATCGTGTCTTGCTTGGTTGCTAGGTGATCCAAACATCGTAGTAAGTTTCCGCATGATTTCTCCGCAGATTCAAACTCTTCAATCGGGTCCTAATAACCTCCGACACGCCGCCGGGATGATCCCACGAGCCCGGTTATCCGCTTCGATCCGGCGATTACGCGTTCGATCTCGGCTTTACCGAGGTTTTTGGATCGCCGGCGTAGGGCACTCGAAGTAAGTACATGTTGCACATTCTCATACGTGAGTACCACGTTTAAGTTACTCTTCCATTTCTTAAAGTTGTTTCCCGTTAATTTTTCGACAATAAAAGAAATTTGGCTTGAGACATTTTCTTTGAAAATAAAATGACATGTATTAATTCAAGTTTAACACTACTATATTAAATTTTAGGAATTGTAAACTAAAAGTAAGTCTACTCTACCATTCCAAGGTTTTAACCTCGCATTTCAGTGCCGCCGTAGGGTAGGTCAAAGAGATGACGGTTAAATCTCATCAATGAATAACTTGTGAGAATCAAACATCCCACGAGAATCGAACATCCTTTATTCATTGACTACCTTCCTTTTTAGCCTAGATATTTCCAAAAATATCCTTTATGAGTGTGACCTACTATATCGGATCTCTTAGGTACGCCCCGAGTGTGCCGTCGTAGGATAGGTCAGTGACCCGACGAGTACCCAGAAATCCTATCCTTTCGGAGACCAAGCCATGAATGTTGATAGGGGTGAACACCATCCGTAGGGGGACGAAATCAAAGCGCCGCGAGGCGTCACCCTTCTCTCACTTACTTGTATCTATAGTAGAGGCCGTGGGGTTGGCTGTCGCCTCCCCCGCTCCCACTCAATAATTTGGAAGTGGTTGTGGGTTAACTAACCACGTCTTTTTGATGTTATCATAAAAGTACATCAAATCAAGGATTCCGAATGGTGTCGGTGACGTAGGCAAGCCTACCCGTCCTATTCGTTGGAACATATGTGACAGTCGGACGAAATCGGGTCAAGACAGCCTCATTGAGATAAGAAGGAATCACCCCTCCGTTCCCAGGTGTAGCTTAGTCTTGCCGGACCCCCGTGCATACATCACACTAGGAGGGTTAAGTCGGTCGAGCCTAGCTCAGTTGACCACCCAACCTATAAGCGAACCGTTTTTATCCAAGATTTATTGTTCTTTTACCATCATTCAATCTCGTAGACACTACGAATTGAAAACGTGATCTCGTTTGGGCTTTAAGGCGGTTCACCGAGAACACACACCGAAAGGCCTAACGATTTCATAACCCGTCCTCGGATCATTAATTAGTTACTAAATTTATTAATTACCACGTATTAATTAAATTTCAACTAATTACACGAGTTTGTATACATGCCTATTTTAATTACCAAAATTAAAATTCTACATGTATGCATGGAGTGGATTTATGATATGATGCATGTCATGGCAATTCCGATTTTATATCTGTTTTATGATCGAACACATAAAAAATAAATTGCGGAAATCTAAACACCGAGATGGATTGTTGGTACCCCCGTAACTAATCTATCCTAGGAAAAATAAATTACAATCTTGTTGTCTTCGAGTCTTGATCTTCGAATCTTGAACTCGAACCGCCGGAACACGAACCACGAACACCCGAGAAGAGAAAAGGTCTTTTTAATTAAATAAATCCAATTTATTTTAATTATTCATATATTTAATTTTATTATGTTACATGCGGTCGCTTTTAATTTATTTTCCAAAAATAAATTTTTTTTTTTTTTTTTTTTTTTTCTTCATGCGGCAGTTGAATGATAATATAAAAAAAATTAGGTCACAAGAAAATTCCATGCAGCCGCAACAAAAATAAACCCTAGCCGCATCTTTTTTATTAAACAGGACTTATAGCGACGCTTTTCAGCGTCGCAGAAAGTCCTGTAGCAGTTTTTTAATAAAATTCATCCGTTTCTCCTCGTTCATACCTTGGGTTTCGTCTTGATCTTCAATTTTTCAGCAAGATCTTCATCTTTTCCAGCCCGGATAATCAAAATAACAATAAAAGATGCTACTTTTTACATAAATTTCGAAAAGAAAGACATAAATAAAATATAATTCATATGCTCAATTGTTACTAAACAAAGGAGCTACAATAGATCTAACGAGTAAATAGTACCAACCCCAATCCATCTCTTCAACCAAGACATTCATAACATAAAAATTAACTAAGCATGCGTCGGCCCCTATTTTTAAAAAAAATTTGGGACAAAAATCTACATGTTTTACCACTCCTAGATCTAATATTTTATACGTATAAATATAGATCACCATGGTCTCTGATACCACTATTAGTAATACCATCCGCAACGGAAGCGATTTATGGATCTAGATCTATATAATATGCGTAATAAAACAACTAGATCTATTCTACAAGGGGGATGTAGATCATACCTCTTGAATCTCTAAATTCAAGTTGAAGAACCGCAAAGGATGAATGTGAAGATGTGAAGAGCACCACGAGCTCTCCGATCGTGTGATCCAAGCAATTCCCGGTGGAAGGAATTCTCGACTCGAACCCTTCCGATATGCTACCGGAAAAATCTCCAAGATTTCTCCCCAAATCTCCCTTGGCCGAATTCTTTTCTTCTCTCTACTATAGGGAGAAGTCGAAATTTATGTGTGTATTAAGGCTTGGGAGAACTCTCTTTATATAGGAGAGTAAAACTTAGCCTCCAAGGATTTTTATTTATCAAACAAAATAAATCCTTTAATAAAAGATAATTCCATAATATTCTAGAACAAATCTAGAATAATATTTATCTTTATTATTTACCATAAATATTTATCCAATAAATATTTTATGCACATGTCTTATTAATCACAAGAAAACTAATTTCTTGTTCCAAAAATAAGAGGGGGGCGCCACTTTTAATTCATGACCTAGTCATAATTAATTTTTGGGCTATAACACAATTGGGCCAAGTTTATGAAAAATGTCTTTTCCACATATTTAATTATTTAGCCCAACTAATTTAATAGTCCACTAAACAATTAATTCACATATCGTTTTAATAAAGTCCAACAAGAACTAAATTAATATTATTAGGATTCGACGTCCGAGAATAGCTATGCTATATTAGGAGGCACGTCGGGGACCATGGACTAATAATCGGCGGCTCCGATAAATCAAATAAATAATTATAGAATAATTATATTCGATAAATCAATCACGGGAATATGCCACCATAATCCCGTGATCGCACTCCTCCGATTATAAGATTATATTTATCTCCTCACGAGAATAATAATAAGCGTCCATTGATATAATCATTACATATGGATTAATCCTCCATAGATGTTCATTCTAAATCGGGAAGATACCGTTAACCCTTTTAGAACCTCTTATCCTTATTTACCATTAACCCCCTAGTGATCAATTAATTCATACAACTCACTCGGTAGCTAATCGTGTAATATGAACTCGTACGATCGATCGGTTTCTAGGATTAACAAATAAGGGAATTGTCTATCTATCTACTTCCATAAATGGAAGGAATGGATTCCGTATCCGTGATAACACGGACTACTCACTCAATCCGGTACAATGCCAAGATGGGGTAATTCGGACCACGGACTCGGTGTAATCCTTAACCGTCAAGTCAAACTTCATACCGATTCAAGCGGTTGATCGTGATCACCTCGGGATTAAGATATATCCATAAATATGATCATCCATTGATTCGATAAGACTTCTCGATTACGGAATTATATCGTGAACTCTAATCAAATCGGTCCAAACCTATATGATATATCTATCATATATAAATGCCCCATTAGGTTCTCTTAACCGAAAGTCCGGATAAGACAATCACACCTATTGTGTTCTGGGCGCATTAATAGCACGTTAAAGGAGAGACCCGATACTCTCGATTAACTTCACTACGGGCTAATTGTATTTTAAGTACATCTTCACTAACTCAATCCTCCTGTGTATATACCATACACTGAGTTAAGTGATTACATAAACGATATACTTAGGGTTTTCTGTAGTGTAGATACTATTGTCACATCGGTGATTATGAGAATAATAAATATGAATAATAACATCATTTCATTTATTAAATAAAACAATTACAAAATTGTCTTTCGGGCATCACACCTAACAATGACAACTTACATTCATGTAGGATATTGTCAATTGTTTTTGTGTATACAGTGACATATGAAGTTAGTTATCTATTATTTGATAAAGTGACTAGAATGTTAATGTATATGCATTGATAATGTTGAAACACTTGTCGTTACATCAATGCATCTGCAATTGTCATTGTATTTTCAATTGTCATTGCACATTCAATTGTTATTGTATATTCAATTGCCACTACATCATTAAATGTCATTGGAGTTTGAGGGTCGTTTCATCTTCAATTGTCAGTGCATTTTCAATTGTCACTGAAGATGCAATGACACCTGATTTGATTTTTCATAAAGGATCACTACATCCGTTGTGAACCATTGAAAAAAAATTCAAAAAATCCATATTATATCGGAAAAATATCAAATTTATATCAAAATAAAGCAAAAGAAAAAATAATGATTGGGATTTGGGGCTGTAGATCAAAAGATACGGATCTTAAAATATAAAGTAGGGAATGAAATAATGATTTTATTATAATTTTTTGTCTCACAGAATTAATATAAATAATAATCACACAATCTCTATCATTGATATGACATGTGCCTCTTATGGTGTTGTTTTTCCAAATCAAGTTCTTTATAGACAGTATTTGGTATGTTTGGAGCTTGCCCCATTATGCTTTTCTTTTCGTTTTTTCAGCTTAGCAGTTTCTAGCAGTTGCTGGTGGTAGTCCGGTTCTATTTCCGGCGTATGTCCGGTTATATTTTCCCTTGAATTTGTTTCCTAATAAGAATATTTCGTGTTCGTTAAAATAAAATAAAAAATTTAAAATCCTTTACGTGTTTTCTTAATTTTCTTAATATTTATTCACATTAAATCCATATATTAGCTTAAATATACCCCTCATGTAATCCGTGTTTGTATGGCGGACTGTATTTAATCAATAAATAAAGTGCTTCTACCCAAAAAAAAAATCTAAAAACCATACTTATCTAAACAAAATTAAAAGCGCTAACGTGTACCATGAAAAAAAAATCTAACGTGTTTTTGTTATATTTTCATGAAACATGGTAAGAGTGTGAGTCCTTTCGACCATTTAATTAATTAAGAAATAATATTTCAAGTAATTAATTATTATATTTAATGAATTAATTTTAATTAGGGAGAAACACCTTTAAGGAAAAACATTTTTAGAATGAAACACACTCATACTTTTAATATAGTAGAGATATACACACTACATGATTTATGATTACAAGTTATAACATGACATATCTTATGATTCATTTGTAATTTGCCATATTGAAAAGCGAGAGAAAACGATCTAGAGATATAAAGTTGAGATATAAGTAGGGTTTAGTGAATTAACTTAACTATTTTATGTCAAACGAAGACGATAGACCTAAGTAGTTATTGAATTTATTTTACCTTCATTTGCGTCTCTAAACACAAGTTGTGGGGAGTTAAATGTGGTATCAGTGTCACATCGCAAGAGGTGATGGAGCTACATATAAAATCCTCTGGTAGGATTTTGACAAGGATATATGTTCGTTAGGAGGGAAATAATGTAATATCCAACATTAAAAAAACGAGAGAAACATTACCAAGATATAAAGTTGAGACATGATGGACTTACTAACTTGACTTAATTATTTTAATCAAACCAAGGACGATTAATCCAGTAGCGCCGCTAACTTAATCATTTTAATCGACCGAGGACAATGAGTCTATTTAGTTATTAAATCCCTTCTAACTTCAGTAGCTAGTGCCTTTAAGCCCGCCGCTACCTTATTATACCGGATCTCTTATTACTCCGGTAGCAGCGTCGTTAGATCCGAGTTTGGGGGACATTATGCCATTGGACATATATATAAAATATAAATAAAGTTATATATATATATATATATGTAGTATAGAGAGATGATGCAATAAGGGAGAGAGGGGCAAACGTATCAAATAGTATCATGATGGTTGGGTTAAAGGGAAAGGACATGTCTCTTTAATACCTTCATTTATTCTTCACCTCAACTTTCATATTGATGTCATGTCTAATAAAAACAAAAACTTTAGTCGGTATGAACAAAGAGATAATAAAATAAAATAAATAAAATTTTGTACTGACAAAAATTATGAGTAGAGAAAACCCACTGGAGTTGTTGAATTCTTTCCTAGATCATGTTGCAGGATATTCCATTGAGGTTCTGAATTTTAATTACTGTTTCATGTGCCTTTTACTCCAGTACCAAAGATATGTATAGCTGTAAAAAAAAAATTTTTTTTATTTTTGAGGGGATAGCTGTAAAATTTAAGGGATAGTTATTATTAAAATATTTGAGTAGAGGCCCACAAATTTATCAATAATCCAGTACTAGATTAAAAAGTTGTTAATGTAAAATATAAGGCATAATTATAATATAAAAATGAGTAGAGGCCCAGAATTTTATCTATAATCTTTTTCTAAGTGTAGGGATTAGTGTCTCCCCACCAAATTTCTTAACTTTAATGGGTTCGATCATGCGTAATCATTGAATATGCTTACACTTATCTCAAACATTTTAAAAGTTAATTTCTATGAGAAATTAAATACTCAGCTCCATGTATCAAGATATTTTATGGTGTAAATGTCGTAGGAATTTTCAATGTTGTAACAATTGACATACATTAAAGTTTTCCATTTTTATTCATTTTCGCATAATATATTTTATCGTGTATAAAGTTTTTTTCTTTGTTTTCAGGAAAATGTATAAGAGGTTAGAAATGAAATGTTATAGTGTATGTCATTAGATACGACAACATTTATACAACGGTTGTATCGTAAAATTTATCATATTAAAAACTGTCCAAAACTAGGCTAAAAATATTTGTTCGTTTTTTATTTGATGTAGTTTCATTTTTAAAATATCATTTATTGTTTTTTCCCCACCAATACCATACCCTATTTATTGCAAGGGGAGTGATTAAAACATTAATTACATCAGGGGTGGTTTAGTCATTTTTACTGTTAAAAAATAAAAAATTAAATCATTTCTGATTTTGACGGTTAATATCAAGAAAGCAAGAGAACAAAATATTGGATTATGATTTGTTTTTAATTTTTTTTATAGTTTATTACATTTTTATATATAATAATCGGTTTCGTCTGATCGACCAACTATATATATAACCGGCCTAAGGGCATGCCCAGTACAAATCGACCTTAATTAGACCCCGACTTGCACATGGACGTCGACCCTTTGTACAATGCACGTTAAATACAATCATATCTATCTATGTATTCAGTAGCGCATTCAAGAATTTTTTTTGGGTGGTCTTGGTTTTACTTTTAAAGAATATATATGAGCTTGGATCCCCGACGGTGCAAAGCTTACGGTGCAATGTGAGGTGCAAATTGTCAGCCACGAGTTCTTTTTTCCTTTTGTTTTGTTTACTTTTTTTTTTTTTGTTTTTTATCCAGGTTTTGTTTATTAAATTTTAATAAGATAAATGTGCTTATTGCTCAATTAATTAATTATATAGCCCTATTTTCCAAAAAAATAAATAAATTATATAGCCCTAAAAAAACATATTTTTTTACAACATTTTTACTGACATTATTTTTTTTGTCTTTTTATATTAATCAATATCTATACAACACGGATACAAATAAGGACATTTACAGCGCCGGCCGTATGCTAAAGGGGCCTAAAGAGAATTGGTTGGATATGCCGTTTGTCGGTTGATTGGTCAGGCGATACCGGTTGGTCGGTCAGGCAATACCGATTTTTATATATAATATATAATAATAAAATAAAATTAAAACCCATAAATCTAATATAAATAAATGCTATCCGGTATACAGGAAATTCAAAGAAATATTAATAATTAGATGTTTTATTTACAGAAATATTATATATATAACATTTCTATAAATAAAATATATAAAAAACATAAAAATATTCATTAAGTCATATTCACATCATTTAAAATTTGTTAAGAAAATTCAGACACACTTAATATTAAGTGGTTGTATGACACAATTATCAAACATATTTCAGTGTAAATATCACTTACGATATTCAAATTAAGTGTTAAGTGTTGTTAACAAATATGGCCAAATTCAACAGTGTTAGCAATTTTTATTTTCTTTAAGATTTGAAAACAATTACTACTAAAAAATCATAAGAATTACCATTGTAATTTTTATTTATATAGGATGTCAATCGACATTGTTTAGTTTTAATTTAGGAATTATTAATATTTCTTTGAATGTCATGTATACCGGATAGCATTAATTTATAGTATTAGATTTATGTTGGGTATCAATTTTAATTTTTTTATTATATATATATATATATATATATATATATATATATATATATATATATATATATATATATATATATATATATATAAATCGATAAATCGACCGACCAACCGGTATCACCCGACTAGAGGCCGTAAATGAACCAAGTATTTGATTCGATCCGGAGTATTCGGCTCGAAAAAGCTCGATTCGGGCTCGTTTCGTGGGTTCGAACTTCGAGCCGAACCTTACAAATTAGATATTCGGTGGTCAAGCCGAACATGTTCGAACATGTTCGGCTCGGATATCATAAATTCATATACAGTTCGAGCCGAACATGTTTTTTAAAACCGAGCCGAACATGTTCTGATTATTTTTTTAAAACCCGGTTCGAGCCGAACATGTTCGAACGGTTCGACATGTTCGAGCCGAACCGAGCCGAGCTTTTTTCCCCAAATACCGGACCGAACCCGAGCCGAATAATGAAAATATAAGGCTCGGCCATTTCGAGCCGAGCCGAGCCTAAGGTTCGAACATACCGAGCCGAGCCGAACCCCGCCAGGTGTTCGGTAGGGTTCGGCTCGTTCTGCGCCTACACCCGACCAAAACAAAAACAAAATTAAAAAAAGTAAACAAAACAAAAGGAAAGAAGAACTTGTGGCTGACAATTTGCACCTCACATTGCACCGTCGGGGATCCAGCCCCAATATATATACACATATATGTGTGTGTGTAAACTGCAAAGCTAAAAAATGTTTATAACAAGATTCGCACTTATTTACATCATGCACTTGTTGAGATTAAAAAAGGTTTAATTTGTTCTTAATATATATATATATATATATATATATATATATATATATATATATATATATATATATATATATATATATATATATATATATATATATATATGTGTGTGTGTGTGTGTGTGTGTGTGTGTGTGTGTGTAAACTACAAAGCTAATTAAAAAAATGTTGGTAACAAGATTCGAACTTATTTACATCCTACACTTGTTGAGATTAAAAAAGATTTAATTTGTTCTTAAACCACTAAAATACTTAGTCCTTTAGTTAAAAAAAAGACACATTACACACTAACATTAACGCTAATATATACTAATATAATAATAAAAATCAAAATATGGGTCGTCTTGAGACCACCCCACCCTCTAGCTAAGTAGCTAGGTCCAGCCCTGTATGTATTATATTGTGTATCTATCTAGGAGGAAATTCTTAAATAGTAACTCCATCCATGTTGAGCTATTATGTGATTCGATCTGGACTATATAATTTCATTATGCATTGAAACTATGAGGTTCAGCTTTAACCACATGGTAACTCCACACAGATGGATATGGATGGAGTCAACAAAAAAAAAAAAACTTCAACCTATCTAAGGCACTTTAATTGTTGGAATATCCCTAAAGTTTTTTTGTGTATATATGTTAATTATAACTGTGGCATGCAGTGAGTGAGCTGGCTCATGTGAGGGTTCGCCTTCAATGGTTGCATGCATTGTTGCAGAGGGTTTCAACACAACATTATTGTGTGTAGCTCTTTTGTGTCCAAAGGACATGCACTAATCCCTCCAGATTTTTCGATATACGTGCGTGTATCGATCAGAGGCTTCAAAAGTTCTACATAAATGCTTATTCCAGGCATGCATGCACCCCCACCCCTACCCTCACCCCCTGCCCCTCTCCTCCCACCATATACACACATAATCTATATATATATATATATATATAAGTTAATCTGAATATATATTACGTATATATCATCATTTGATTCAAGGAATCTTTCTATGCGTAAAAGCTCGGTGTGTTTAATTAAGGTCAACTGACCTGACAACTCGGAGTTAGCTAGGTTCAAAAGATGCTTGTGAAGTCTGATTATTACTCAATGATAAACTCTTGAACATAACACTTGTCATGAAAGAATAAAAAATAGGATCTTCTTAATTAGACATTCATTAAGTTAGCTACGTACCAAAACTTTAATTTCACTAAACTCTCCATAAATAATGGTTATTTAATTAATTTACAAACATGCATATATAACCGTGTTCTTCGATTCTTTTGTCATTTTCAATTCATTTGAATGACATAAAAGGACTTATGAGTGAGGAAGAAAATAAATGGGACATCCCTTGTTCCTATTCCTCACCCATAAACTTGTATTGGGGCATCTTCTATTGTGTCATTTGGGACAACTGAGCCCTTATTTTTTCTTGGTGCTTGCCCTTTTTGTTGTTTAAGCCACGATTTGCCCTTTTCTTGGGCTCCATTGTTTAAAGCAAGTGTCTTTTTGCTAATTCTATTTTGATAGTAAGACAAAGTTGTAGAGGATGGAACCTAGCTTGTAATTAAATTGAGTATTTTAACATATACTGAGTATTAATATATGTAACATAAAAAAAAAAAAGGTCACAATCCTTTGACATTATCTCCATATGCTATGGGGAATAGAAAACTACAGGCTGATCAAGCATTGCTTGACACTACATATATAGACATTACATCTAACATGTGCTCAATTATTTCATGTTGCTATTAATACCTTACATGATAGAGGTTCAATGATCGATGATATATATAACCGAAAAGTATCTTCACGTGTAAATCAAGTAAATGATTAAAACAAAAGTAAGACGAAGAAGAAAGTACCGTAAAATAATGGTCCAACAGAAGCGTCCAGAACAAGCTGGACCAAAGTATGGATGCCTACATACCCTCTTTGTAGTGGGATCAAGCCAGACGTAGTTCTATCCGATTCTTGACGGAAAGAGCTAACAGCGTTTTAAGAGAAAAAGTGTGTGTCCCTTTCACCACGGAGGAGATGAGGTATTTATAGACCTTGAATGTAGAAAGCGCTTGTAGCACATTTTAGGCATGACGTGAGATCGTTAAGCGTGGGACGATTATAGGGGAAACTATCATGAAAGCCACGTAGTGGAGTTAATAGAGGCTGAATTGCGCCATGCATGATTAACGCTAATAATCATAAAGGATATGCATGACCGACAACGGTTATGAGAAGATGGGGAACATGTCCTATCCACGTGCTATGAGACTTGGATCATGCCAAATTTATCTTGAGGATGGAGATCATACAACTCTCGTTCATGTGTAGGTCAAGTAGGTGCTCAGAAACCGTGGGCCAAGTAGGCAATCAGAGATCCAATTAATATTGAGGGCGAGCCAATGCTCAAAGGCCCTTGTAAATGATGATGAGGGTTTAGTTGGTGCTCCCTTTTTGACTCTTGTGGCCGGTACGTAGGAGGTTGATGCCATCTTTTAGACTCTCGTAGGAGGTTAATATTGAGGGCGAGCCAATGCTCAAAGGACCTTGATCAGGCATGTAGGAGGTTGATGCCATCTTTTAGACTCTCGTGGCCGGTACGTAATTAAGGCTAAGAAGACCATCTGAATGGTGTATTTGTGTAAGGTTAATCTTTTTTTATTAATCTATGCACCGAAAAGAAACCCTTGAGACAAGTACTTTTACTTTTCATTAACACACCCCAAAATTCTTGTGTTGTAATACAAATTTTTAGTAGGTATATACTAAACATTTCCTAAGAATCATAACTAAGTTCCTTTCCAAAAGAAAGAAGAAAAAAAAATCATGACTAAAAAGTAAGTAGAAAAATGAAGATTAAACTTGTCAATTTTTAGGATGTAATACATGCATGCATGTGGCATTCTTTTTGAGGTCATTGCAGTCCTTATGAGAAAGACTTTGTAAGCCACATGGTAGACATTAATTCAACAGTCTTCTTCATAATCTCATCAACTTTGTAATTAAGCTTTGGACCAATTTTTTGGGCATTCTCTTATTATTACCCATTCAATGTATGAGCAATGCCTTTGCACTGAATGCCATCTGTGTGCTTCTCTGCAACACCTATGGCCTAATAAGGGAGACTTTGAACTACATTTACTTGGACCCTATTCACCTACTCATTTTTTTAGACACATATTATCTTGTTGTATGTGTGTGTATTTACATATAAGAACATTTTTATTTTGATTAAAGAAACTGAAATGAAAGTTGTTTGGTGAAATAACGTTCAGGGAAAAGGAATCCGCACTACAGCCACCCCACACCCCACAAGAGAACTTCCCCTTGTTGTATGTGTGTATGTATATATAAGAACATCTTTATTTTGATTAAAGAAACTGAAATGATAGTGAGAAAAACCTCTTAATAAAATCAATAACATCTCAGCACCTAATGTCGTCTTATTAAAACCTCTTATCAATAAATTAAAACTCAATGAAAAAAATCTACTAAGACAAAAGATTGTCATATAATTTTTAATTAGTTAAATATTTAGTTATTGTTTGTATTCGGGTTGCCATAACAAAACGGAGGTCGACTTGCTAAGTCAAGTCACGGTGGGTCGAGGGGGCAGCGTCACTTCGCGGGAGTCGAGGGGGCAACGCCAACTCGTGGGGGCTTGAGGGCAACGCCCCCGAAAGCTAAACGTCTCCAGTTGAATGGATGCACCTGTGGAAAGTCGAAGTGATGTGCACCCGTAAAATTTGAATGCATGCATCTGTGAAGTGATGCAAACGAATTCATGCATCTGTGAAGTGCATGAACCTGTGAACGGGATGACCATTTCTTGTATAGGGTACCTTGGCCTATATAAGACAGCATACTGCAAACGAAATCATTCTATTGTTGAAAAACATCATCATAAATTTTTCTTATGTGTCATCTGGTTTGATCAGACAAGCCAATAGCGATTCATACAAGCTAAATCCTCTAATCGATAATTAGAGCAAGTCAAAATTTTCACTTTAATTAATTCATTCTTCTCTTTATGCTTATGTTTGTCAACAAATTGACTACATTTGTTCGCGGTGCAAAATCCTAGATTTTTATTCATATTTTTGGAATTGAAACTAATTTTTATTCTAAACTCTCTACGATATTTTTGAGGTAAAATAGTTTCAGGAGGAAGTAAATCAAAAAAATTCTTATCCGCTTGCATCTAAAGCACCTTTTATTAGGATCAATGTAGTTGTATGTAAACCCAGAGCAATGACATGATGAACCAAAAAGTCTCCAGGACCTATTGTTAAGAATAATGAATTACTATTTTCATTAATAGCATTTAACCAGCTGGACAACCAGATGCTTCGACCCGCATTGAATGCTGCATCTCCATTGTATCATGAGAGAGATTTTCGTGTGATTCTCAAGTGATATTGTTGGGTAAAACGTCTCTTAAAAGAAAACACATTCAGTGTGCCTTGGAGTAATCATATTTGTCTAATTCTTATTCTAAGTATTAATTTTTCTCAACAAAGTGTATGACAGTTCTTAAAATATATTTATTTACTAATATTTTGCAGGCAAAAATATGAATGCTAGCCAGGGCCCAAAGTGTATAGACCTTTTAATGCCCAATGCCCAAAGCCTATGTGGTATACCTTTAGAGTCAGCTCTGAATAAAAATGATTATTTAATTTCTTTTATGATTTTATTTTGATAAGGTTAATAAAAGAAATAGTAGAGTTAATCACATTTGACATAGTAATTTTTTATTGTCTAAAGGGTGGTGTTCTCAAATAAAAGAAGAACATATCCAAATACCACTCACCAATAAGTTTTGGTGATATTTTCGGCACAACAATCGTATAAATAATAAAACACATTTTTTAATCTTTAATTATGACGGATCTACTATACGTTTAATATGTCTTATATAATAATCAGTAGTATAAATTTTGTACTTTATCACTCGTTATAATACAATCGTTATATAATGACATATTTCATTACAAAAAAATAACTATGGTTATAATTAAACAGGGACAACTCCACCTTTCTGAGGAGTGGGGCGGTTGACCTCATGTCAAAAATTCATGCAGCCGCCCTGGTTATAAACTCGATCATCCTGTGTATGAAACTTTGAATACTATGTTACTCTCTTTGTTCCTATTTAAATGTCGTAGTTGTCGAAAACACAGATGTTAAAGAGTGTAGTTAATGCCTTAACTTAACAACGAAATGATAATAACACTCTTGAAAATAATTAATACGATGTTGTTTTAAATCTCACCCCTTTAATAAATAAGAGAATATATGTAGAAAAATACAATAAATAATGTTTTGATAATATAACTACGATAAATAAAACGAAAATTTTAATTTTTACAACTACGATAATTAAATAAGAATGGAAGGAGATGGAGTAATATTTTTTTTATCTCAAAGCGAAGCAACAGAACAGAACAAAACAAAACAGGTTTAAAAAAGCAACACAAAAGTAGTCAACACATACATATATTCGGCCTTTTCACACTATCAAACCAAACAAAAACCACATGTTATAATCCACGTTTCAAAAGAATTCTCACCCTCAAAAAAAAAAAAAATATATATCTCTAAACCCTCTGTCACCGCTATTCCACAAAGCAAAAAAAAAAAAATACAGCATATCGTTATCGACATTTCACCGAATCTATATTCAGCTTTAAAGATATCAAAATTAACTTTCAACTTCTTCATAATCAAATTTTAAATTTAAATTCGATTCTGAAAATATCAAAATCATTGTCCTCGAAAATATATTAGATAAGGTGTCAACGACAAAACCATACCCTGTATTTCTTCAGTATCGAAATGGACAAGTTGTGGAATGTGAAATTGACCGAAAATTTCTCCAACCTTTTTTATACCGACATTCGCAGTTCGATCTGTTCCATTTCACATCTCCATAATCACAAACCCAAATCTTTTTCTATTTGAACAAACCATTTTCCAATAAGTTATCAATATTCTTGCATCTTCAGTTAATTCACACTTTTTTTTTCTTTCAAGATTCTTCTTTCTTTTATCTAATTCCATCATCAAACTGGCATATGAAATATAGTGAATTTGTTTTTGTGCATAGAGATAGAAGTCGAAGATGGGGGGATGGAGTTTTTCAGCAGTATACTTGTTGTTTGGACTGTTGATTTTGTTCAATATAATGGCTCTGTTATTCGTAATGGGGTATTGTTACAGAAGCATGAATCTTCGACTATGGCGGAGAACGAATAGTAATGAAGAGAAATTTGAAGGAGAGGGGTCAATTAGTAGTAAGTCAAGAACTCAACAAGTAGACGTGGTCGTGATTATGGCCGGAGAAGAAACACCCACCTATCTTGCAACGCCGGTTCCTCCTCCGCCGCCGCCTAAAGCCATGGAAGGTGTCTCATAAACAGTAGCAGTAAAATGGTACGATCGATGCAGAGACTCGTTATTAAAATGAATCGTCGGATTATTATTGTCGGTGTATAAACAGACAAAACGGTCCAATATTCTTATAGAAAGTCTCTGCATCAGATTTTCTTTTTTCCCGTTCCTCCGCCTAAAGTCATGTGGAAGGTGTCTGATGAACTATAGTTAGTTTGCTAGTCTTTAGTTGTATCAATTTAAAATGTATTGTAGAACCTGTATCGATCACAAATTTTTCGTATTACTTTCACATTACATATATTCAACTTTTTAAATGTATTGTGTACTTATAATAGTGAACGTGTTTGATGACTTAAAAATAGCAATCCAACCTTAACAAGCAGGGTATCAGGTGAAATATACTGCAATGATAAACAATGTTGTATCATGATCGAATACCAAAGTTATTCTCGCACTTAGTATAGGTTATCACTACCAACTAAAGACACAAATGTAATAGACTAATGATTATATATAATAAAGAAAACGTTGTCAAACCATGATCCATTTAACTAATTTGGCCCTCTAATCGACAAGCAAAAATTAGTCTTTACTAACCAACCATCCTAAGGTTTCTATCAATGCATTTATGGGTGTATACTTCTAAAGTGGTGAGTAGACACTAAAACAACAACCAACCATCCTAAGGTTTCTATCAATGCATTTATGGGTGTATACTTCTAAAGTGGTGAGTAGACACTAAAACAACAACCAACCACCCTGTGCCCAAACCAACCGTCCGTCTTTAAGAAATTCATTGGTTGAGCATGATTAAGAACTACATCTCTATAACTAGTATAACCCACATTGAACGTTGGATTTATTTCTACTGAAATTTGTAAATAAAAGATATTTGGTTTTCTTATAACTACTTTCTAGAAATAAAAACAAAATAAAAATCAAGAAAAGCTTTGGCTAATTAACTATTTCCCCTCAATTCCTATGATTGATAATCGATTTAAGGATGACTCGTTAAATTATGAGGGAGTGGTTTAAAAGGACAAAAAAGAGAGGAAACATAGGAATCAGGACAGTGAAAATATAAATTGGGTGATAAGGACAAATCCACTGTTAATAACCCAAAATCCACTGTTTGCTGCAGTGGAACTGACCTCAAATCTAATGTTTCACTATCACAGTGGAATAAAGACATGTTGTTTTTACCCGAAAAAAATTCCACTGTCATTTTTTCATATTTCTATGTTCAAATTGTTTTTTTAACAATAAACCCTTAAATTATTAATAAATTGTTGATAGTTGACCACAATCATGAATCAACCAATGTCTCATAAATTCGTTAATTAGGACATCCGTCACTAATTGCACCTTAATTATGGCACACCCTGCAACGATTGTCCGGAGTTTGGTGACATAATAGCCTTAAAATTAGTGAGACTCAACTAGGTATTAACAATTGGCTTAATTTTAATCATAGTATTATCTATTTTCATAATAGGGATCATACGCGCTGCGAACCGGTAGACAATGTTTGTTTAAAACTAAAAAATACAATCTTTATGGCAACCGTCTAAGATGGATTTTGGTGATAGATTAGATAATAAATTCAACTATTGTGCACAAATAACCAAATCAATATTCTAATCATGAATCAATGAACGCAGAAAATAAATAAGTACTAATAAAATAACGAGGAGTATAAACAATTTGATCTCACAATTATCAAGAAATCGAAGGTTTAACAATCAATTAACTAGAATGAATGAATTACCTATTTATTCTCACGATTAAATCACAAGAAAAAAACGAAAATACATTAATTCATTCAACAGAAGAAGAAACAATCACCAATCAATGGAGAAAGATCGCCCCTCTCTTGTTTTTGTGTCGTGTAACGTAAAAATTAGGTATTGGGCAAATACTTATTCTAATATAAATACTAATAATAAATAAAGTTGGACCCACCAATGAATTTAAATAACATAAAATAGTATTTAAATGGTAAAATGTTGATGTGAAATTATTAGTTGATGTGTTTTAATTCTGCCAAGCTTGGCCATGGAATGGTAGAATCATACCATAACTAGTTTTAGCTTTGCGACACTGTTTTCTTTTTCTAGCTTGACCACTTCACTTCAACTTCGTTCAAACCGCTCCAATGACTCCGAAATGACTCCAAATATCCAAAATCATGTCTCCATCGTATAGATCCTGAAAAACATATATAAAAAAAAAAACTATCTGAGCAATATCTTTTCTTACAAAAATATGCCAGAAATACACTATATATCTCACAAATTGTGGACTCATTAGTAATCTAACTAAATTACCTAAGAATAGTGATAGAATTATAACACATATTTACACAATTGATCTGTATGAGACTCATTGAAATATTTATTTATTAGATTTTTGTCGAGAAGGACAAAATTACCAAAAAATCGGGATAGAAGGAAATTATAATTTAATCAAGACAAAAGCAACAATTATGAAGTAACAAATGTGGAATAGAGTAAATATGAAGTAACAATTGTGAAACACAAAGTAACCTTAACACGTGAAGTAACAATTGTGATTTTTGTCCTTTATAATCAAAAAATATTACTTTTGTCCTTCCAGACCATTTATCATTTTTTTTTTGTCCTTGTGGCCTATTCCCCTTTATTTATTTAGCAAGAACTTAATTAGAAATTGACTAGAAAACAATATTGTCTTGTACATATTCCGAACCAAATTACTTGTGAAATACAAAACAAGAACAGTGATCAAATTTTCATCCAAAAATTATGTTTCAGACAGTGAATGCAAATCAAAAGCAACAAAACTGCAGAGACAATTACGGCTGAGCAAGACTCGAACCAACGAACACGGATGCTCAGAGCTTCATGCGGTAGATCTTCGGATGCTCATTGGTCTCCGTCGGCAAAGCTCTCCCCACCACCTGCTACTGATGATTGATGAAACCTGTAGGTAACCATTTTCCCGAGCTTCTCAGCCTCGATCCTCCTCCTCTCTCACAGTGTGTTGTATCTGTAGGCAAGGGGTGTTTCAGACTCATTCAAATTAATATGTCCCACGTCATAATTAATGGTGTAAAAATATATCGTGCATTTTGTTATATCACTATTCATACCGATGCACCATATTTAGCATGCAACGCACTCGGACGGAGTTTTAGATATCGATTATTAGTCAATAATTGATTTTACCGAAGTCGATCCTCATCTGTGACTTTCGGAAGATTGGTTTTCGACTTAATAAATGACTTTCAAAATATCAATCCGAGTGTGATTGCATTTATAATACAGTGTATGATAAATTCAGACGAATACAAATAAATGCTCTTTATACCGTGATAACCACTTTTGCACCTATATCAGTTATTTATAATATATATGCATGTCAAAATATGAAAATAAATATTGTTACTGGTTACGAGTAAATGGTTGTGACGAGAAAAAAAGAAAAAGAAAAGTCAACAGGAAAGACTAACTACAAGTCTACAAGGACCACAAAGGAAAGAGTTGGGGATAGTCATTCATCGTAAACTTTTTATCCGCAGTTCTGCCACTAAAATCCAAACGCAAGAATCAATAGCTGCTCAGACACATACATAGTAAGGTAAAATCCATACGGATATGGATTAAATCGTAGTAGAAATTTTCACCATTTTTATAGAAAAGAAATCGAATGCAAAAAGGACATGTCTAATCTAGAAAAATTAGTGTAGTGGTACCTCATCTCATCTGCTCCCTACACGTTACATGTTTCTTGTACTTACTTGCCCGATTTGTGCTTTGTTTGCTGTATGGTATGGCCATGGCGATGGTGTCTTCTACCCTTTTCAAAGATCTACATGATTTTGCTGCTGACCCTCTTCATTTTTGAGCTCCTGGAAAGCACTTGAATCCCAAATCAAACAAAAGGTGCAGTATTTGATCACAAGGCTGAAGGGGTAGTAAATTAGCTTTTCTTTTTGTTCTTATCAGTTTGTTTCCTGTAAATGGTCATTTTCTGGTAATTATCTTGTAAAAAGCTTTGATCTTGTTTGCTCATGGTTCCTTTGAAATCCTTTTCTGACATAGTGACTGCGAATTTGTTGTCTTAGCCCATCACAGAATCTTTGCTCTGTGTTTCTTTTACTGTATAAACTTTTTAGATTGGGTTGTTTGAAGTGAAAAATCTCTATCCATTCCATTGGTAACAGAGTTTTCCAATAGGTTACAGACTGTATTTTCAAGTGTTAACACACTTGACATGTTATTGATGTCCATTTTCTGATTATGTCTATGCAAGGTGAAGGAAAGTAATTGCTTTTATGTCATATTATTTTGTGTCCCATTATGTTTTCTTGGGGACTGGCCTAATTTGTATACTACACTATGTTAGGTTGTAGTAGTAATTTGAGTTATTTGATTGCTATTGACATGTTTATAGATGAATAAGTAATGGTGCTCTGAGCTAGGCTTGAGGAATGACGACTGGACGAGGATAATCATTTCGATAGTATTTGATAAATTATCATCTCACCTAAACTTAAATTCTTATATTCTTAGTGAAGGACTTGCCAAGACATGGAGTTGTACATATGTATGTAGTTTCATGTAAGTTTGGAGGATGGAGTTTTAGTTTCGTGGTCTTCTCCATTATTCCAGTTTAAGATTGTTTTACACCAGCCCGTTTCTATTAGGCGTTACAATCACGTGAATTTCGTATGTCTGCTAAGTCCTGAAGTCAGTTAAGAGTATACTGGTACTTGCTGATAAATTCTGCTTGATTTAGCTTGCTCATCACTATAATCCTCTTCTGATTGAATGATATGATTTCTTACCGATGAAAGACTTAAATTTGATGAATCTTTTTCTTGTAAAGAATGTTAGTTTGTCTTAATTATCAGATCACATTTGTAGAATATTGCGTGGACTGTTCAATGGCTCAGAATGGTCCTCCAGCTGCTGATTCACCGAGAAGACGACATGGCCTACTGAGGGACCAAGTTCAACTAATCAAAAGAAAGGACTCTGATCGATACGAGATTGTTCCTATTCAAGATCATCTGTCATTTGAGAAAGGATTCTTTATCGTCATTCGGGCATGTCAACTGTTGGCACAGAAAAACGATGGAATAATTTTAGTTGGTGTAGCGGGTCCCTCTGGTGCTGGGAAAACCGTGTTCACTGAGAAAATCTGTACTTTTATGCCTAGTGTTGCTGTCATCAGTATGGACAACTACAATGATTCTAGCCGGATCATTGATGGTAACTTCGATGGTAATTCGAAAACTTTGATGCATGTATAAAGATTATTTGTGTATCTTTTGTTTCATGAATGTTTCAAATTCAAGTTATTCATTCCGTTTTGTTTTGCATTCGTTTTTTTGTCATTGATTCATTGTTAACTCACTAGGTTTAACCGTAGTTTTCTTAACATTTCTCGCAGATCCACGCTTAACGGATTATGAAACTCTGCTTGAAAATATCCAAGGTTTAAAAGCGGGAAGGCCAGTTGAAGTCCCCATTTACGATTTCAAATCGAGTTCTCGCATAGGTTACAAGTACAGTGTTTTCCCCTTCCATAAGTCTCTCATTACTTTGTTAATTCCTTTTTACTGTGAAAGAAAAATATGTATTGGCATCTCGTGACAAGATTGTGGTAAATTTTTTCAGGACTGTTGAGGCCCCGAGCTCTCGTATTGTACTTATTGAAGGAATATATGCCTTAAGCGAAAAGCTACGTCCTTTCTTGGATCTTCGTGTTTCTGTTACTGGTGGAGTGCATCTTGATCTTGTAAAACGTGTACTACGTGATATTCAACGTGCTGGACAAGAACCTGAAGAGATAATCCATCAGATCTCAGAAACGGTTCGGTTCTGATTTTATTTGTATTGATTTACATTTCGTAAATCCGGTCTAACGTTATCTTAAATATGCTTGCAAAACAGGTTTATCCGATGTACAAGGCATTTATCGAACCGGATCTACAGACTGCACACATAAAGATTGTCAACAAGTTTAATCCGTTCTCGGGGTTCCAAAACCCGACCTACGTTTTGAAGGTTTGTTTGTTATGTTTTTTTGATGCTATATTACGCGTGTTTCTTTTATATCTTTGTATTTGAGAGGCGTATTTGTTGCTTTCGGTGCAGTCGACAAGGAATGTCACTGTAGATCAGATCAAGGAAGTACTTTCGAAAGAACACACGGATTTTCAAGAAGAAACGTACGATATATATCTTCTTCCACCTGGAGAAGATCCCGAAGCGTGTCAATCGTATCTGAGGATGAGGAATAGAGATGGAAAATACAGTCTCATGTTCGAGGTTCGATGTTATTCCTTGTGTATAATATAGTTAAACATATTATATTATCCCGATAATTTGTTGTTATTTACAGGAATGGGTCACAGATAGCCCTTTTATTATATCGCCAAGAATCACTTTTGAAGTTAGCGTACGTCTTCTTGGTGGTTTGATGGCTTTGGGCTATACGATTGCCTCGATCTTGAAAAGAAGCAGCCATGTTTTTTCTGATGATCGTGTTTCTGTGAAAATCGATTGGTTGGAACAGCTCAATCGGCAATATATTCAGGTATATTACGCATTTTAAAGAATTGATTCGATTCATTTTGCATAGTTATTTTACTCTTTTTTTTCCCGTGTTTTATGAAGGTTCAAGGACGAGACCGGTTATACGTGAAGTATATTGCCGAGCAACTGGGCTTGGATTCGTTTATACCGCGCACTTACATCGAACAAATTCAATTGGAGAAGCTTGTAAATGATGTTATGGTAAGATTAAGAAAAACCCGAACTTTTTCGGTTTTTTTAATCATGATAACACTTTACTAATTAAGCTAGTCAATTGAACAGACATTGCCAGATGACTTGAAGAATAAGCTTAATATAGATGATGGCGTGGCTTCGAGCCCTAAAGAAGCTTTATCGAAAGCCTCTTCTGATCGAAGAAGCAAGTTTCTCAACCGGTACTACTTTCGTTTATTTTTCTTTTTCGATTTCTTGTTTTTACTATTAAACAGGTAATAAACTAGGGCTAAAAACGCTCGGTTTTTATATGTTTGTGCAGCGGGGTACCACACTCGTATGCAACAATGCGTGACAAGAGTATGACTAAGCTTGCAAAACTTACTGTCAATAATAGGAGATATGATGCAGGAACGCCGGATTCACCTCAACAAACCCCGGCTAATCAGGTAAAAATCTTTCGGGACAGTATTTTTCTTATACTATGAATGCGCGTTTTTTTTATATGTATTTGTATATGCAGAGGACACAATAGTAATTTCTTACTTGAAGTGATCTTTGGATATCATTCTACAATTGGCAAAATTACAAAATTTAGTCCCATAACTTGGCCTACTAAGCGTTTTAGTCCTGTTTTTTCTCGGGTTGCAATTTTAGTCCTTTGTCGCAGGAAGATGTTGACGTGGCAAAATTATGACTGGATTTCACTGACGTGTCTTTGAAATTAGGGAAAAGTTCGACTTTGGTGCGAAAATTGCAAAATTAGTCCTTTACCTTGCAAAAAAGGGACTTAATCTCTTAATTATGCCAATTTATAGGACAATTTCTGCATTTATTTCCCGATTTATTTTGCGTTTTCAGCGCCACGTGGAGCCTTTTTCCCCAAATTCATTCTCCTCTGACAACAAAGGACTAAAATTGTGAAAAAACAAAAACAAAAATTCCAAGTTAGAGGACTAAAACGCGCTTATCATCGTACAGTTATACATATGTGGAGGAGATAATAGTAATTTTTCATACTTCCACCTTCTGTTACTTTTTATTGCAGGGTGTGATTGATCAACTATCTGAGCAGATATCGACATTAAACGAGCGAATGGATGAATTCACATCTCGTATCGAAGAGCTAAACTCGAAAATCTTCACGAATAGGGTTTCAAGTCAACAGAATTTGGCTTCACAAGCTGAACCTTGCAACGGTTCTGCACATACTTCGATGTTTGTTGCAGGTTTAGGCAACGGTTCACTAACGGGATTACACAATTCCTCGTCGTCTTCTCAATTGGCAAGGGATTCCATGTTGGAAGAGGTAACGTACAAAGCTTGTCGGTTTAGCTTACTATTATCTCGTGTCAATGACGTTCTGATTACATCACCTTTCTTGCTCTGATACCATGATAAATTACTGCTTATGCAACTCACTGTAGCACTACACCTACTCGGTACCATGTTGAAATCTGACTTTTAAAAAGTCGTTTATAGGCAAAATCGCAAAATTCGTCTCGTAACTTGGCGTAGTGAGGGATTTAACCCAGTTTCTACCCTGTTTTAAAAATTTGGCCTGTAATTTGTACCGTCAGCCTCATCCTGCACTAGAGGACTAAAATTGAAAAAAAAATTATACAAGTTACGGGACGATTAATTGGTACCGGAGTAAAAACCGAGCGATATCCCTTAAGTAGGTCAAACTACATCACCAATTTCGCAATTTTAGCCGTCAAGATGATGCACGCAATCGACTTTTTAAAAGTCAAATATAGTGCATATGACCAACTTTCAAGAAGTGGATTCTCACAATTGACTTCTTGAAAACCGATTTTCAACGGGGTACGTGTGGTGTGCCAAGTTAGTTAGTTAGTTATGGCTAAATCTGGTCGATGAGTCTTGATCATATATATGACCTTGTGCTTCGATACCATGATCTACTTAATATGTCCGTAAAGTTTATCGAGCTAAATGATGTGTTGGAACAGGTACTACTAATTTCGAGGGGACAACGACAAGTAATGCATCAAATAGACAGTCTATGCAACCTTTTGAGAGAACAATTCGGAGAAAAAAGCCGGCAATTGGGTGCAGACAACAACACTCGGACTCTTCTCCATCCCGAGTCAATCGGTCCAATACTTCTAACACTCGGTATTGGCGGCTTAGGCGTGTTCTTGTTCAGGATGATGTCATCTCACCGTCAATCTTGAGCCGCCGCCACGTGCAGTACAACTAACACTTGGTATTGGCGGATTAATCATTCATGTTCTTGTTCAGGATGATGATGTCATCTCACCGACATCAATCTTGAGCCACCGTGTTTAATTAATTATCCGTTGGCGGATTACCGATTTGTTGTATCGATAAGACGTTTTCTTGTGTATATTTACATAGCAAAATGATAATGATACGATATAATCCTCCAAGTATAAACATATGAGGGATGAAATATGTTTGTAGCAGGAGGTTGTATCTGTAATTTTACGAACTCTTTCCCATACAATAAGGGTGACTGGGTTATCATCGTTCTGTACTTGAAATAATTTATTTACTAACGGTTTTTATGAGAAAAAGTTGACGTTTATTAATTAAATGTAACAATAAAGTTATAGGTTATAGTTCGTATAAAAACAAAGTTAGTACCAGTAATTAATATGGGAAATTAGGGATAAGGACACAATCTGAAATATTATTAAACAACAGGACAACTACATATTTTTTATAGGGAGAAGGACAACTGCATAATTTTTATAGCGAGAAGGACAAAACAGTGAATCCGAAAATCGGTGATCTCCTAAGTAAATCCCGAAATCGGTGAATTTGATAGTGAATTTTGACGAATGAATCGAAAATCGGTGAATCCGACAATGAATTTTGAAAATTAGTGAATTTCGACGGTGAATTTCGGCGGTGAATTTAAACGAGTGAATTTCGAACACAAGTGAATTTCGATAATATTTCATCAATGAGTAGAAGGACGATCTTTTGAAATTTTTGCATAAAGGACAAAACTATTTATTCAATTTGTCGAAATTCACTGTGTTCAAAATTCACTATTTAAATTCATTTCGCCGAAATTCATTTGTCGAAATTCACTAATTTTCAAAATTCATTGTCGAAATTCACTAATTTTCGGGATTCATTGTCGAAATTCACTATCGAAATTCACCGATTTCGGGATTCAATTTGGGAGATTCACCGATTTTCGGGATTCAATTGTTTGTCCTTCTCGCTATAAAAATTATGCAGTTGTCCTTCTCCCTATAAAAAATATGTAGCTGTCCTGTTACTTAATAATATTCCAGATTGTGTCCTTATCCCTAATTTTCCATAAAAAGATAAATAGAACAATTTCATCAATTCAAAGTAAATGGAAAGCATGAGATCATTTGGTAACTATTATCATGATTCAACAATATTTTTTTTTAATGTTATAAATTAAGCACACAACTAAGAAGATACATATTGATAAACTAAATTGTTATTTTTTCATCCTCATTAATTAAGATTGACCATGTAATTAATTGGGTAAACCTAATTCATAAGTCAACTCTTGGTCAAAATCACAATAAGTCAGAAGACTAGTAGGTATCTACATTTCGTGCCTCAAATGATTATGATGTCCAAATTTTATGAAACTCGGACTTAACGACACTACTTTAGGCTTAAATTATCGAGTAATTACTTATACCGATCGTCTTTGTTTAGCATACAATTGTTAAATTCCACAACATTGTACCAAAGGATACCAGGGATGTTGTAAAACATAGCAACGAAAATAGCAAAGTGTTGAAAACCGTAGCATATCATAACAAACAAAACGGAACATAACAAATCATAGCAAAATATTGCAAAGCCTCGTTGCGGCCTTTTGTCACGGATTTTATCTAACAAAGCAAACAAGTAATAAAATTTATAAATCCGGTATTCCCCAAGTGTAGGGATCGTAGTATAGCGATTAATACCGGAGTCGATCTCAGGGAATCGAGGTTGTTTAATCTAGTTCTTATTAATTCTTCTAAAATTGTCACTACTATTTATTACTAAACCTAAACTAAAACGAAAAATAAACCGGAATGAGAGGATTGTCGGTCAAAGCCGGGAAAGATCGTTGCGAACAAAAATAACTCTAATCTATAAACTAAAAAGAAAATAAACTTCTAAGATAACAACGAAGAACAAGGCACAAAGATGATTTCAATTAATTTTAGCGAAGAACAAGCTATGATCCACCTATCTCGCAACTCTCAATTTCTACCCTAGATCGGTTAGTGAAGATTTAATAAAGATGTGGTTCACCTATCAAAGGTATGAATTCCTACTCTCGTAGATAATTCGCCTATTAATCTCTCATCTCTCGATCTTAAAGATTGACGCTTCCAAAACAAAGGTGTAAGATTTCTCAATCTAGCAACCTAGAAATTTAACCTAGCAACTCTCGTTATTTTTAGGTTAAAAATCTAATCTTTACTACGGTGATCTAGGTCTAACAACGATTCTCATCAACATTAAACATCAATAAGCAACAATCCATCGATATAATTGCATAATCAATATAAAAGCATAATAAAAATACAAGCTTTAATAAAACTCACAAAACAAATCCAAAGAAGAAATCAAGTTGATGCTCGATCGGCTTCACAAGCTTGTTCAAAACGCTTAGCCTCTATCCATCGTTGGAATACAAATCATATAAATAAAAAGGAAGATAAAAAGATGTTTATGATGGTGGGAAAACGCAGCTAGGGCGCCCCCAAAGGGCCTGGGGCGGCCATGGATCGAATTGTGGTGTTTAGGGTTGCAGAAAACGCGTCTATTTATAAGTTTTTAGGTCGGTTTCAGCAAAGGCGGTGGCTGGACGCCCGTCCAGGGATTCTGGACGCCAGTCCAGCCCTCATAAAATCTTCGAGTCGGGCCGAGCTGGATCAGACGCCTGTCCTATAGGTTTTTGGACGTTCGTCCAGTGAAAATCTGAACATCCTGAATCAAAAGCTCCTCTTGGACGCCCGTCCACTACTTCTGGACGCCCGTTTGGGTAAAATCATGCTTTCCTGAGTTGAGCAGCTCCAGTGGACGCCAGTCCAGGTAGTTGGACGCCAGTCCAAGCTGAACAGAGATAAACGCGCGTTTAGTTCTTCAAAGCTTCCTTATCTTCACTCCAAGTTCAATATGCATCTTTCTCTCCACTTAATCTTCGTTGGACATCCTTTAAGCTCATTCATTGCCATGCAAATGCACCTACAAGTTGATAGAAAAGTGCAAAGTGTAAAACCATACAAAAATCACCAATAAAACCACGTAATAAGCTCGATTTTGCATTTAAACCAATTTCATATGCATTCTCTCAATAAGTCCTTTAAACACTTACTTTTCTATAAAAAATAGTAAAACACGAAGGAAATTGTTACGAAATAATATCATATATATCGTAAAAATCACCGTTAACACCTTTGTTATATGTACTCCCACGATTCTTTGCGATACTTGTATGTGCACAATTTCGTCGTGACACGAACATAAATCCGGCCTACTATTGAGCCTTGACGATGTTGCCTTGTTGAACTACCATCTCTCCCAAAAGGGAAGTGTTGGCCTGTAAGAAAGAGAGAGGGCATACGCTTGGTTTTTTTTTTTTTTTTTTTTAAATTTTTTTTTTTTATTGTGCTGGAAGCGGGTTTGAACTCAATACCTTCCGTTCTGATGTCATGTTGAACTACCATCTCTCCCAAAAGCTTAAGCTGATGGGGAGATAGATAATTAACATTTTATATCTCAATATGCCTTAATTAGTCGATCCAACACCAATGCTTGGGAGTTGGGATCATACATTACAAAGAGTAATCTTGTAAGTATAACAATTGATATATACACCATTAATTATAACGAGGTATATAAATCAATATGTTAGGGGCGGACCCACATTCCTCAGGGGCCGAGTACTTTCACTGAGATCCGAATATAAGATTCGTATTAGAACGATATACTTTTGTTGTCAAAACATGTTTAAAAACTATTAATATAATTCACTGAATTTTCGAATTTGCTCCGGTGCATCTTTCTGGGTCGAGAATAAATGTGCATGTCCTAATTATCTATCCCTGTCATAATTGGAGTAGATCTGCAGGTCTCCCTTCCTTTGGCTATAAATAGTGCTTCAATTCAGTCTACTTCATTACATATATCAAAAAAAAAAAAAAAAAGAAAAAAAAAAAAACCTTATTTTTAAGTATATAAAAAATATGGCCAAACTTTTTTTGAATTCCATGATTGCCATTCTCCTTCTAAATTCAGTTGCTGCAATTCTTGATGATCCATACCCTTACTATAGGCAATTTTTTCTCCCCTCCCCAGCCTTCGGCCCTGATTCGGTTGCATTCACTCAAAATAACCCGGATATCGGTTATGTCACCATAAGCGATGGCAGAGTCTTAAAGTTTTATGTAAACAACGGAACGTTTATAGACTTCGCTTATACTTCACCAACAAGGTACGTAGGTACATATATATAAATTCTGATGCATCTCACCTTGAATTATTAACAGGTGTTTTTTTTTTTTTGTTGTTGTTTTGGCTTAGGACTAAGCAACTATGTGATGGTAATAGAAACGCTAGTTTGGCACCGACATGTGGGAAGGTGTTTGGAATATCCGTGGACAATGTCAATCAAATTCTATATGCAGTTGATGCAAATCTTGGTCTATTTACGATAAACATTACTCAAGGCGGTCTGGCTACATTCATTACAAACACAGCAGGCGGTCAAAAGTTGAAGCTATTAACCGGTGTTGATGTTGATCCCGTTTATGGAGACATTTATTTCATAGACGCTAGCCAGACTTTGGATTACAGGTACGTAGCATATACATAGTAAAATATCATCACAAAACATATGGATCGCGCGATCATATTGTACGTATAATGATGATGACATATATATATGTTGATTTGCAGGAATATTACACCGGTGACCACCACTGTCGTTTCTGATGCAACAGGACGGCTTATCAAATATAACCCAAAGACTAAAGAGGGGACAGTATTACTATCAGGGCTCGCGTTCCCAGCAGGACCTGCTGTGAGTTTTGACGGCACATTCGTGTTGATTCCTCAAGTTGGAGTTAAAAATATTGTCAAGTATTACATTAGAGGACCCAATGCAACACTACAAGAAAAACACTCTTTTGCTACATTATTGTTTGCCACACAACAACAAAAAGTGTTGTTATATACTTATTTTTTGGCAAAAAGAACCAAGGACCCAATGCAAATAAATCACAGGTTATACTAACCTTGCCTGGACTCCCATTTAAGGTTAAGAGGGCATCCACACTCGGAGACTTTTGGGTTTCTACCGTGAAGCAAGATTTGCAGACATCAATCAGTACACCATTTGCTTGTAAATTCAATTCATTCGGGTCAGTGCTCGTGACCAAAGACGTTTCACCACAATATCCCAATGGCTTTGTTGCTGTCATTCAAGAGACCAATCCATTCACCATCTTTGTTGGCTCCAGATTCGTTAACTACATTACACAATATTCCCTTTTGTGAAGTGTTATGGTACATCGGTGTTATTCTTAGTGGATGAATGTGATGCATCCAACTCAACCACTTTCATATAGTAAATGTGTGTAGGTGTGACTCCCTAATCACTGCTGCACCATAACTCTTCTCCACACATTGTTACACAATTCTGTATGCTTAATTAGTTGTCAAGAATATCATGCGGGATTTTCTTATTTCAGCATGTAACCTTCATTTCCGTTTATTCCAATCATTGAGTGTAGATGAGCTCTATATACGGACCAAGTATACATTTGCATCAGCTTCATTCAAAAAAATGATGAAAAATATAACTTGGAACTTGGAAGAGACAACACTTGGTTTGCACCCTCCATAGAGATTCGGGGTGCTTCCATGTTTCCTCGCAAGTAATTAAGCCATGTCGCCAACTCGATCATAACATATTCAGTCTTTCCTGCACCCAATGATATAAGAAGGAACAAACGGTTTCCATAGGAATTTATTATGCACATAACTTTTACTGATTGTTACAATAAATGCGGATATTTATAGCATCGAGAATCAAACTTTAACCGTCATAATATCCAATTGTGTACTTTACTATAATACCCCCGGGTGTAATTTTCTTAAAGCTCAGCTGAAAACCACCAAATGTAACTAGGCTACAGAGTCAAAGCTGACCAGATATGAACACCAGCTAGACTTTAGACGTGATCACCAGAGTTCAGCTGAGAACATATTTCAACATGCACCTCTGCTGAATTCCAATTCAGCCGAGTCTTCCAGATTTCAACATTGACAGATTCATATTCAGATGCATTAGTTCATGTCATTATTACAAGGATCATATTATGTCCCCGAGCTTTTTTATGTAAGTATTGCAACATTTCTTGAACAAATTAAATATATGAATTATCTTTCCCTTTACGTAAATCTGATTGCTCATCGGAAATACTAAGATTAAAAACGGCTGAAGGCGCATCGTAGGAATCTTTGAGAAGCGTGGTTTTATCATACATCTCACTTCCATCATCCTCATCTTTCACCTCATTGGGTAGGCGACTCAAGTGGTCCGCTACCACATCAAACTCTTGAAGGAGTAGAATCCACCTCATCAACAAGCGTGGTTTCGCATCCTTCTTATCAAAGAGGTGGCGGCATGATCGGTGTGCACAACGACCTTGGAACCTAGTAGTTATGATCTAAACTTATCGAAAGCAAAAACAACGACTAGAAGTTCTTTCTCGGTATTGTCATACTTGCATTGAGCCGGATTTAATGTGTGACTTGCATAGTAGATAGGTTTAAACAACTTATCCCTCTTTCGGCCTAGGACTGCTCCTACTGCGGTGTCACTCGCATCACACATGATCTCAAAATCCTCACTCCAATCGTGTGCTATTAGGATTGGTGCCTTAACCAATAAGTTCTTAATAGTATGGAAAGCCTTTAGACACCCATCGTCGAAAACAAACGGCACATCTTTGGTCAAAAGTTGTGTCAGGGGCTTGGCAATTTTGGAAAATCCTTAATGAAACTCCTATAGAACCCCACATGACCAAGAAAACCACGAAGTGTTTTCAAGTTCATAGGGGGTGGGAGCTTCTCAATCGCCTCCACCTTCGCCCTATCAACCTCAATGCCATACCTAGAGAGCTTATGGCCTAAGACTATCCCTTCTTCCACCATAATGTGGCACTTCTCCCAATTCAACGCCAAGTCGGTGTCCTCGCACCTTTGCAAAACCTTATCCAAATTCCCCAAACACTTATCCAAATCATGTAAAGATTAATTCGAACCCAGTATGTCTATGATGTAGTTTAGATTCGTATGTGAGTTTAGAAAAATCAGATACCTAACCCATATCTGCTTGCTCGACGGTGGTCTTGTTGCGGGCACGCTAGTAGTTAGGGTATGTAATCTGATTGTTCTGTTCTTTAATTCTAGTTATAAGTGCTGAAATTATGTCGTGCCTAAAATTTGGCCAATTTTATACATGCTATCTGCTATCATAAATTGTTTCGAAAGAACTACCCGTTGAAAAAATAATTAGGGCGGATATAACTAGATTTCCATATGGGATGGACACTCAGATGAGTGAGGTTTTCAATACTTGTATTGACATTCAATAGAGTCACTTAATACATGTTTGGTCAGTTTAGTTTAGTCATTCTGGTTAAACTTTTGAATTGATCATAGAGTTCTAATTAAATTACGACCGGCCAAGAAACCGCAAAAGTGTGTTGAGTTCAAGGAACTTTAAAAAAAAATAAATAAATAAAATAAAAAATAAAAAATAAAGAGATTTGACTATGCAATGAGATCAATTATATTATAATTTCCGCTGTATTCGTGAAATAGAAAATTGCGCATGACATTCATATATGGCCTGTATTATAGAAAACATAACAACCAAGAATACTTAAAGATCCAATGAATGTAAGCAGCACGTTACAGAAGATGCAACTTGTATGGACCCATGTGGCCGGATAATGGGGAGCATGCGCAGACGCATGATCCCGGACAATAGAGACGATAATTTTAAAGATTTTTTGCAATTAAAAAAACAGTTTATTTATTTATTTATCTTTTTTTTATCCCTTACAATTCAAAAAAACACTACTACACATGCTTTATATCATAAAAGAAACTACTATATATCGAATGATCGAAGACGTGAATTATTTCTATCAATAAAAATTTAAAATACTATGATGTAGTACGAATATTACAAACGGGTAATCGGATAATTCTAATTAGGAAAACAGTACAAGAATAAGAATGTTGAATGTAATTTGGACCGAACTCTCGAGAAGCCGCCTACGTATCCAATTTAAGTCGTAACCGGAATCAAGTCCCCCTCGTAGTTCGGGGTGTTCTTTATATAGTAGTAGATCATGTATCTCTTCCCGGACGTCTTTGGGAAGTTATTATTGATTATCTTTTGGACGTGGGGTCTACCCACGTCCGTAAGCAGTTGAGACGTTGTTGACCCGGTCTTCACCACGTTCAGCCTGTTATTCTGTCCAGAAACCGTTCTGGTCAGGACACGGTGGAGTCCTGCACCTCTGACTATTCTGTCCAGCGTCTTGATCTGGTCAGCACTTGGTGGTCTGGCTTGACTGGCTCGTTTATCTTTATTATCTAACTTTGGGCCTAGCCCAACTACAAATAATCCGACCCACTGGGCCCATATATCATCATAAGTCCCCCCAGACTAGGGTGGACTGCTTTACAGCTGCCCTAGCCTGAAACGCTTCTGCTTCCGTTATTAATATTATGCGAAACGAGGCCAAGTTGCACCCATCCGTTATCATTATAACCATAGACTAAACCATTACGTCGCTTCGTTTCTTGTCACATAACCCTTTCTCTTTCCACATTACTCTTATAATTTAAACTTTTGGAAACGCCCCTCTGCAAACGCAAGTAAGTCTTTATCTATTTTATTATACATTTCTTTTAAATCGTTGATCTTTCATGAGTTTGAAAGCCAATACTGCTTCTAGTGAATCTGTAGAGAAACTATTTGAATCCCCAGAGAAAATATCTAGAGCCATAGATAGTGAGGAAGTGAATTCGTCTAATCCTGTGTTTTGCCCTGAACCTGTAATAAATTCCGATCATCCATCCTCCTCAATTGATTTAAGAAACACCTCCACTTTCGGAGATAACCCATTGTGTCTTTTGCCTCCCCACCTTTTGCCTCCTGGGATATTTACTCCCACTTCAATCGTACACCAGTATCCAGAAGATCACACTGCCTTCTTAAACACTTTAAAGAGAGAAATCAATCGTTTTGACAAAACCAAAGCAATAATGGCCTGCCACGGTGTTGCCAGCAAGATGACCAAGACTGAGATGGCTGGTTTATTAAAAACCTACAAGATCCGTACTGAGCCTTTCGAAGTTGTTCTTCCTAAACCGACTGAGTATGCTTACAACCCTCCGGCCGGTTTCTGCACAGTATACGCTGATCAGCTTCACAGTGGATTAAGATTCCCTCTTCCCCCTGGGTGTGTAGAGATAATGAAGTACTATGAGTTAGGAGTTGGCCAGATCCATCCAAATAACGTTAAATTCCTCATAGGTTTCATGATTTGGTGTCGTCTGAACACCACGCCCTTTTCTGTAAAGCTGTTCAGGAATTTCTACCAGTGTAAGTTGACACAGGGGAGTGGAGGATGGTACCATTTTTGTCGTAGGGCCAGTGCTCCGATTATCCCCATTACTGGCAAAGATAAGACCAAGAAGAAATGGCAAGAACACTTCTTCTTTGTGAAACATAATTCGGATGACACTTTAGGGCGGTGGAATACTGCTTCCATGAAGGACAAATTGGAAGACATCATTGATGAGACACTGTCCCAATACCTTGTTAGCAATAAGATAACCCTGAGGGCCTGTTGGCTACGTGGAGTTCTCCAAGAAACAGTACAGAAAATGTATGTTTGTACTTGTATTTTGTTTTGATTTTTGATTATAACATAATTATCTTTTTCCTCTTGTAGTGGCCAATGTAGATGACTTGATCAATATCGACGTTGACGAGGAGGAGGAACCGGAACAGATGGTAGAAGATTCTGAGCGGACTTTGTCCGTTATTCCAGGAGGTGGTGAAGTTTCTGGTCAGCAAGAGGATGCAGAAATAGGCACTGGCTCGGTGCACCGCCGTGCGGGGAAGAAGTTCCTACTGCGGATCCTACTGAGCAGAATATTCTGAGCACCATTAATCCTGTGGACTTGACTGTTGAAGAAAATCTCCCCGAAGGTCAAACTACTGGGCTGGATGCATTCCCCCTCAGGACTGTTTCCCAAAGGCAGAAGAAGAGGCATAGGTCCACTCCCTCTGGCAGTTCTGCGAGCGGTTCTTCTTTCAATTTTGAAGACATGTCTGCTGACGACTTCGCAGATTCTGTGAGTAGTTTTTCGTAAAGCTTTTGCTTTTCCTATAAGTTCTGTCTTCTAAGATGTTTTCTTTTATAGTGTTACTGCCTGGGTAAAGCTTTGCACAAGAAAACTGCAAGCATGGCTAAAGATATCTCTGCCCTGCAACACAAAGTGATTCAGCTGGATAAGACCAATGCCAAAGTAGCCAGCTTGGAAGAATCTACTCATGAGGCCAATGCTAAGGTGGCTAGCTTGGAAGAGGCCCACCTTGCTGCTCAGCGGGAGATTGAGAAGTTGAAATCTGATCTCGCCAAAGCTGAGGGTGTGATATTCACTCAAGAGGAACAGTTGAACTTAAGAGATCAGCGGTTGGCGAAACTGAATGAGGAGCATCTGCAACATCTTGCGACTGTAAAGAAGATGAAGGCCGACTTTGACGAAACCTTGCGGCAGATGAAGGAAATTCCTACCCAGAATATTGTCCAGAAGGTTGTCGCTGGGTATAAGTCTTCTCCTCAGACTTATGAAGAAATCCAAATCATCCTAGCTCTGGCGCTGCGCAGAGGATATACACTCGGTGTCGATGAGGCCAAACCTGCTGACCTGGTGATTAACACTCTGCCTAATCACAGGTTGTATGATAAGAAAGCGGGTGAAATCTTCACAAAGCGATATGATGAGTACAAGAATGGAGAAGACATAATTAGCAAGTATGCCAAGAAGAAGTCCGCTCAGCCTTCTGAAAAACCTGCTCAACCTTCAGAGAGGTCCGCTCAGCCTTCAGAGAAGTCTGCTCAGCCTTCTGCTCCTCCTACCTCTTGATTTATATGTTTTCTTGAACTTTGAATTTTCGCTGTTCTGTATAGCTTTTGATGTAATTTTGATCTTTGAAATTTTTGGGATTTGTACTTCTGAATGTATGCTCTTGAATTTGATATTTATATGCCCTTCATGTTGGGCTGTAAAGAAGTTAGGATATATATATATATATATATATCCCTTCATGTTGGGCTGTAAAGAAGTTAGGATATATATATATATATATATATATATATATATATATATATATATATATATATATATATATATATATATATATATATATATATATATATATATTTTTTATTTTATTTTTTATCCTTAGCTTCTTAACTTTTAGCTTCTCGCCCGAATACCCTTAATGCATAGATCATTAGTGTTTTCTCCCCAGAATTTAATACCCGTGTGTTGTTTATTTGGGAGTTGTTAATTTGGGCCTTCTTCCCAGAATGATCCTGCACTGCAAGTTTAACACTTGTGTTTTTAATGTGGATCCTCTGCCCAGGATGTTTTCGCGCTGCGAGTTTGGTATCTTTATATTTTTACTATGTGCTCTGCACCGAATTTTCTTGCGCTGCAAGTTTAATACTTGTGAGTTTTTAATATGGGTCTTCTGGCCAGGATGCCCTTGCACTGCAAGTTTGGCATTTATAATTTCCTATTCTGTGCCCTGCACAGAATTTTCTTGCGCTGCAAGTTCAGCCTTTGTGTGCTTTTTAGTTGGGTCCTCTGCCCAGAGTGCCCTTGCGCTGCAAGTTTGGCACTTACATTTTTTAAGTGGGACTTCTGTCCAGAATTCTTGCGCTGCCACGTTCTGTTTCTAGTTTCGTGTTTCAACACCAGTTAAAATATCATATAATAGTCACAGAATTAACAGAGATCTATATTCAAGGTAGCAATACTCATAAAAAATGAAATTACTTTAAGGAAAAAATTTCTTAAATGAACAGCATTCCAACTTCTAGGGACAGTTTTGCCAGAGGAATTAGCTAGTTGATAGGATCCTTTTCCATGCATTTTGATAATTTTATAAGGACCTTCCCAATTTGGGTCTAGCTTTCCAGTGGGGCCTTGCTTACTGGCATCATTTCGCCTCAATACTAAGTCGCCTTCTTTAAAATACGTACCTCTAACTTTGGAGTTGTAGTATTAGGCAATCCTCTGCTTGTATTTGGCCATCTGTATCGATTACCGTCGCGTTTATGTTCCAACTCGTCCTTGACATGCGGCATGTCTACCTCCCGTGTTTACGGACAGTATAATTCTGTCCTGGGAGACTTGTGACCAATCTCTGCCAGTATTACTGCCTCACATCCATATGCTAAGGAGTATGGAGTTTCCTGTGTAGCAGCATTTGGTGTAGTCATGTATGCCCATAAGATGTTTGGGAGATGGTCTACCCAATGAGACCCCTCTTGTTCCAATCTTTTCTTCGGTCCTCGCTTTATCGCCTATTTGTACGCTCGACTTGCCCATTGGCTTGGGGATAGGCCACTGATGTAAAGTGTTGGGAGTTTCCTAGGTTGGTGCACCAAGTCTGCACTCCTTGATCTTCAAATTGTGTGCCATTATCAGAAATGAGAACTTTAGGGATCCCATACCTGCATAGAATATTTTTCCATAGGAACTTCTGTATTTGGTTGGCTGTGATGGTAGTTAGGGGTTCAGCTTCCACCTATTTAGTGAAATAATCCACTGCCACTACTAAAAACTTGAAATTTCCCGGTGCTCGGGGTAATGGACCCACTAAGTCTACTCCCCATTGATCAAAAGGCCATGGGGATACGATCGGTATCATCTCCTGTACAGGATTATGTGATAAATTACTATGCACCTGGCATGTCCGGCAAGTTCTAACCAGATTCTCTGCGTCACCTTGCATTTCTGGCCAGTAATAACCATATAGCCTACATTTCCTGGCCAGAGCTCTTGCTCCCAAGTGATTTCCACAAATTCCGAGATGGATTTCCCTTAACATATAATCTCCCTCATCCGGAGTGACGCATCTCAACCAAGGGGCTGCATAGGATTTTCTATATAGAACATCGTTGAACAGAGCATACCTGGCTGAGAGCCTTATCAATTTTCTGGCCTGTACTTTGTTTTCAGGAAGCCTTCCATCTCTTAGATATATTACAATCGGATCCATCCAAGTTTCTGCCTGTGTGATTGGTTGTACTTCAATCTCATCACAACTCTTCTGCTTTACCTGCTCAACTAATACCTTTTTGTTGGACAAGAAATTTGATCCTAGTTTCGATAGAGCATCTGCTCTGGTGTTCTGAGCCCGAGTTATCTGATCTACTTCCACCATTAAGAAGTTTTGCAACTTCCTCTGTGCCACTGCAAGGTATTTTTTCATGGGACCTTCATTTGCTTCATATTCTCCCTTGATATGATTTGTCACAAGCTGTGAGTCCGTATAGACTTTCAGGTTTTGCACTCCTAACTTCTGTGCTAGATTTAATCCAGTTATCAGAGCTTCGTATTCTGCCTCATTGTTAGTAGCTTGAAAGTCAAAATGAAGTGCGTATGGGAATTCTTCACCTTTTGGGCTAATGAGTAGGAGTCCTGCTCCTTCTTTGTTGGAAGCTCCATCCACATAAAGCTGCCCCTTGTTCGGCTTCGTTCTTCTCACCTTGGTCTACTCAGCTTTTTGCTCTATAGCCAAGGCTTTTTCTTCTGCCAAGAAATCAGCTAATGCTTGGGCTTTAATTGCTGTTCTTGGCTTGTATTCGATGTCAAATCCTGCCAATTCAACTACCCACTTTGCCAGTCTTCCAGACTTGTCTGGTTTTTCCAAAATTTGCTTCAAAGGTTGGTTTGTTAACACAATCACGGGATGACTTTGGAAGTATGGTCTTAATTTCCTGGTGGCATGTACTAGAGCTAAGACCAATTTCTCCACCTCAGAATATCTAATCTCGGGCCCTTGTAGGGCTTTGCTTACAAAATATACTGGTCTTTATATCATGCCATGTTGCTTTACCAACACAGCACTTACTGCTTCATTGCAAAAGGACAAGTAAAGGAACAATATCTCACCTTCCTGTGGAGGAGTTAGAGTTGGCAAGTGACTGATATGATCTTTTAACTCCTGAAAAGCCTGCTTACATTCTTCATTCCACTCAAACGGACTGGCCTTCCTAAGAATTTTGAAGCATGGCAATGATTTCTGTGCAGATTTCGATAAGAATCGGTTTAGAGCTGCTAATCTTCCTGTTAATCGCTGAACTTCTTTGATATTCTTCGGTTCAGGCATGGTCTTCAAAGCTTCCAATTTATCAGGATTGGCCCTGATACCTTCTTTAGATATCATATAACCCAGGAATTTGCCTGACCTTACTCCAAAGGTACACTTTTTTGGGTTCAATTTCATTCCCGTTTGTCTTAAAACTTGGCAAACCTCTGCTACATCTTTCAAATATTGGTCAAGAGTCCTGCTCTTGATCAATAGATCATCCACGTATACTTCCATAGATTTGCCAATCTGTTGTTTGAAAATGGTATTGACTGCCCTTTGATAGGTAGCCCCTGCATTCTTTAATCCGAAAGGCATAGACACATAGTAGTAGGAACCAAATTCGGTAATAAAAGCGAGTTTTACAAAGATCTACGGGGTCCATCATAATCGATGATATCCCTTATAAGCATCTAAAAAAGCAAAAATCTCATAACCAACCGTAGAGTCTACTAGCCTTTGTCAATTCTAGGGGAAGTGTAACTATCTTTAGGGCAAGCTTTGTTTAAATCGTGAAGTCCACACACATTCTCCAAGCGCCATCCGGTTTCTTGACTAACACCGGGTTTGCTAGCCATTACGGGTAGATAACCTCTTTAATCATGTTGGCCCGCAACAATTTTTCCACTTCTTGGCTTTGGATGTACTCGTATCCTTTTCGGGGCAAATGATCTCTTCTTTTGTTTTGGTTTCTTGGTTGGGTCAATGTTGAGCTTATGGATCGCCAACTCGTTGACGATCCGGGCATATCACTTGCCTTCCATGCAAACACATCTTGATAATCTTTCAAAGTGCTGATCAGCATCTGCTTCTGTTCAGCCGGTATCCAAGATCCTATGCTGACTGTGAATTCAGGGTCCAGTTCATTTAGCATTATTGTTTCCACAGGATCGTTGGACTGCCGACTTTTTTCTTCATCCGGAACCAGGTCTTCCATCGTCACCTGCTGCACTTTCATTTTTCCACTGATCGTGGCAGTGTAACAATTCTTAGCAGCGTCTACATCCCTTTAACAGTAGCTTCTCCATCGAGAATTGGGAATTTCATGCTGTTGTGTGCGGGCGATACCACTGCCCTTAGATCAATTAGTGCTGGTCTTCCAAGAATCACATTATATGCAGAGGGAGCTTTTACCACCACATAATTCACCATCAGAGTCCTGCTCTGTTGCCCTTTGCCAAAAGTTGTCAATAATTTTAACATACCCACAGGATGTATGGGCGGCCCGGTAAATCCGAAAAGAGGGGTTGATACAGGAGTCAACTCCGAATCTGCTAGCTTCATTGCTTGGAACACACTATAATACAGTACGTTTACTGCGCTGCCTGTATCTACACAGATCCTTCTGACTAGATTTTTTTGAATAACCGCTTCTATTACCAGTCCTTCGTTGCTCACGACGGCTGGTAGGGCATCTCTAGGACCGTACTGAACGGTTCCCATAACTTTCTGCTTTTTCGCTTCCCGGTCCTTTCTCGCGCCGCCCTTTTATCTTCCCGAGCGACTTTGTTTCCTTCTCCTGGTCCACCCACAATTGTGTTCACGGTGTTAATTGGGGCGTTTTCTCTATGCCCATCCGCGTCTGAAGATGGATCCATGTTTCTTCTCTGGTAGTACCTGTCATGGCTGTTATTCTGTTTTTTGAATTCTCTCCTTCCTCTCGGGATTATCTCCCTGCGCTCGATCGATGCACTCATCGATCTTTCCTTCCATTGCCGCATTTGCGTCGATATCTCTGATCAGATCCCTGCACTGTTCAGAGTCATGTCCAATGTCTTTATGGTACTTGCACCACCTGGTGTGGTCTCTCTTCTCCCTTGGACCCCTCAACGGAGGAGGAGTCTTAGAAATTCCTTTTTTCTCCATAATTGCCAACACTTGGTCTCGAGATCTGTTCAGAGGAATAAGATCTCTGTCCTGCAAAGCACCTTTCTTCCCTAATCTTTCAGAGATGGGAGCGGTTACCCTATCCCAAACAGATTTTCTTTTCTTGTCATTCCTATCTTCAGTTTTTCCCTTCTTAGCATCCCTATGGGATTCCTCCCTCTTGGCTCTGTTAGCCTCTTCTCCTTGACAATGTCGTATGCTATTTCCGGACATTCTTCCATTGTGCTCGGATCTTTCTTGCCGCTCGCTTCGCATGCAACCGCCCCTCTCTAAGTCCTGCTATGAAGGATGCTACCAAGAACTTATCATCCAGATCTGCTATCTGGGATGATTCTCCATTGAATCTCTTAATGAACTGTAATAATGTTTCATCACTTTTTTGCCTAACTGTCAGCAAATAAGTCCGGTTTCTCCGGAAAGGTCTTTTGCGATGAATGCATGCATGAACTTTACGGTCGAGTGGGGAAATCCGGTATAGATCCGGGGTTCAACTTGTTGAACCAATCTCTTGCTTTTTTCTGTTAGAAGAGTTGCAAATGCCCCGCATTTCATCTCTTACGGAGCGTTATACAAATTCATGTGTTGGATGTCCGATGCATATGGTCGTATGGATCCTTAGTTCCATCATATGCTTGAATTTTTGGAATTTTGAATCCTGAAGGACATGGGAATGCATCGATGTCCTCAGTGAAAGGAGACACCAGCCTGAATTCATCTTGCTTGGGTTTAAGTATGGCATCTAACTCTGGTCTGGCGTTATCACCACCTGGATGAGTAACTACCACTTGTATGCTAGATTCTGCTTCATGCCTTTCTTTTTTAGCAGCTTGAATCGGAGTATGTGCTTCAGAATTGTCATTATCTTGATTTCTTGCTTTCAAAACCGCCTCGAATATAGCTTTTATTTCCTCACCCCTGAGATTTGCCAGGTTTTCGACCAGCATTTGTTTAATTGCATCCGGACTGCTTGTCTGTCCTTCTTCCATAACTCTTTTCCCGGCTTCTTGGTCATTTCGACCTGAGCTTTTTTCTCCAACTTTTTCTGTTTCAGGTGGATTTTGCTGCTTCTTCGAATTTCCTTGATTTCGTGCCATTTTTCCTGTATTGATCACTCAATAACTAAAAAACACCCTCCTTCTAGCGCCAAATGATGTAGTACGAATATTACAAATGGGTAATCGGATAATTCTAATTAGGAAAACAGTACAAGAATAAGAATGTTGAATGTAATTTGGACTGAATTCTCGAGAGAGCTGCCTACGTATCCAATTTAAGTCGTAAACTGGAATCAAGTCCCCCTCGTAGTTCAGGGTGTTCTTTATATAGTAGTAGATCGTGTATCTCTTCCTGGACGTGCTGGGAAGTTATTATTGATTATCTTTTGGACGTGGGGTCTACCCACGTCCGTAAGCAGTTGAGACGTTGTTGACCCGGTCTTCACCACGTTCAGCCTGTTATTCTGTCCAGAAACCGTTCTGGTCAGGACACGGTGGAGTCCTGCTCCTCCGACTATTCTGTCCAGCGTCTTGATCCGGTCGGCACATCATACTACAAACAATGTTTTTGAAGGAAACAAATATTCCAAAACCGATCAATATTATTTTTAAATGTAATTCTTTGATAATAACTATGTATTTTTATTTACATGATAAAAGTTATGACAAATTATCGGATTATTATAGATAATAAGGATGAATATAAATTTTGTCGTGGCGAAAAACAATACATAACATATATATATATATATATATATATATATATATATATATATATATATATATATATATATATGTATATATATATATATGTATATATATGTATGTATTTTACGATCCGAGGGGGGCGAGTGCCCCCTTCCTTTGGGAAGCATCCGCCCGTGAGGAGTAGGCTAGTGCCCCCGATGAGATCCGAAAAACGATGTATTTTTGTTGGTTATAAACGTATAAAGGCACTATTAGTGTCCCCACTCGATATTCGAATTTGTTTCGGTGTGTGGTAATCTTGATGGATTGTTCGGTGTATGGTATCTTGATGGATTGACCATTTTGATTTGAGGGAAGTGATAGGTTTACTCGACTAAGTCTACACCATTTTTACATTGTCATCATCTCATCAGATCACATATTTTTTACTTGTAAATTTCAAAAAAGAAAAACTTGAAACAATCACACCACAAAATTATCTAGGGTGTAAACATGGTGTGGATTTGAAGGAGTAACTCCATCATTACACTTTGATATGCTATCAATTTGAATTTCTATAACGTGTTATCTACATTCACATGATCTTTTATAAGATTTGTTGTTATATTTTATATTACAATCCTTCATTTTATTTTTTTTGGCCATAAAATAAGAGAATTGCTTCAGTCTTGATATCATCCATTCATCTCCTTCATTCCATAATATATTTTCTTACTAATTAATTAGAGGGCTTTTCAAGTATGGCAAAACTAATTTTCAGTTCCATGATTGCCCTGCAGCTCCTTCTAAGTTCTGTTTCTGCATTTCTTTTTATCCATACCTATTCAGTAGGAAAATCGATCTTTCAACCCCGGCCTTCGGCCCCGATTCGGTTGCATTCACGAGAGATATATATAACACAGACATCGCCTACGTCACCATAAGCGATGGAAGAGTCTTAAAGTTATTTATAAAGAGCGGGACTTTCCAAGACTTTGCATTTACTTCACCATTAAGGTAACTAAGTAATAATTAATTATATATGTCTATTAATTTTCTCGATCTGAATTTGTTTTATCAGTTAGCAGAAATTAAAACTAGCTAGTTATACGTTGTGAGTTGTAACAGGACTAAGCAACTTTGTGATGGTAATAACGATGCTGATTTGGCACCGACATGTGGGAAGGTGGTCGGAATATCCATGGACGATTTCAATCAAATTCTATATGCTGTTGATGCAAACCTCGGTCTTTTCGCGATAAACATTCCTCAAGGCGGTCTGGCTACACCCATTACAAACACAGCAGGCGGTCAAAAGTTCAAGCTATTAACCGGTGTTGATGTTGATCCCTTTACTGGAGACGTTTATTTTACAGATGCTAGCCAGACGTTAGACTACAGGTATGTGATGGGTGTCATTCATGATCATCAACGGATTATCCGTGTATATATATATATATAACCCTAAACTAAACTGAACAATGACTGTTGATTTGCAGGAATATTACACAACCTGGGGGTGTTGTATTCGATTCAACATGACGTTTAATCAAATATAACCCAAAGACGAAAGAGGTGACAGTGTTGCTATCAGGACTCTATAACCCATCGGGTCCTGCCGTGAGTTAGGATGGCGCCTTCGTGCTGATTCCACTAGTAGGGAATAGCGAAATCTTAAAGTACAACATTAAAGAAAAAACAACTCAGATGATTCTACATTTACCCGGAATCATAGGTAAAATCAAGGGGGGGCTAAATTACAATTTTGGTCTTCTAACTAGACATTTTTTCGATTTTGTCCTGTTTTTCTCTTGAATTTTAGTCCTGTAAGTGGTCTTTTTTTTGCAAAAATATGACCACTTACAGGACTAAAATTGGTCTTTTCCGGCGACAATTTTAGTCCTGGCGAAAATTTTAGTCTGTAAAGTACCGGGATTATTTTTCATCACTGTCATTCAAGAGACCGGTCCATTGACCATCTTTGTTGGCTCGCGATTGACTAACTATATCACTAAATATTATGTTTAAAAGAAATTAATAGAGATCGAGTTGCTGATGGCCGCGCTCTCTCTACTGAATAATTTATCTATGTTTGAGTGTATTGGATCATTGTATTAAGTTATTTTTCCGCATTTATCTATGTTTGAGTTTTTTTGGATCCTTGTATTAAGTTCTTTCTCCGCATTGAAACAAAAAATTATTCTGGATTTTTGTTCTGTGTTAATATATAAGTCATTACAGCAGTTGTGTATGAACATTCTTTTGGCGTCCAGACAGCAACATCAGCAAAAAGATACACCAAACAACCTTTGAGTAGCAAAGAACACCGACAACATAGCTTGAAAAGCGTAGAGAGCGGATCCTCTCTCCATTTATCCCAACACCCTTTCAATTAGCTATATCTTCAGGAAGACGTCTATCTTGCTCAACCTGTTGGTTTTGTTAGTTCTGATTTTCCTAACCATGTTTGCAACATTCGCAAAGCCATTTATAGCCTAAAACCGGCTTCCCGGGCTCGGTATTATGAGCTCTAAGGTTTTCTAATCTCTTGTAACTTTAGGAATGCGCAGGCAGTTACCTTTTATTTATTTATAACTCTGGTGGTATCATTTTATATGTTTTGATATACGTGGATGACCTTATTATTACAAGAAATGATTCAGCCACTCTTGAGAAGTTTATAGCGTTATTAGGGGGCCGCTTTGCCCTCAAGGACCTTGGTACATTATCCTACTTTTGGGGCATTAAGGTTGTTCAGGATTCTGCAGGTTGCATTTTGTCTCAGAAACGTTATGCCACTGAGCTATTACCCAAACTTCAAATGCATCAGGATAATGCCGTGGCCACTCCATTGCCTCATGATATCTGGTTTAACTGCTCAATCCGGCACTCCACTATCTGATCCATCTCACTACCATATGGTTCTTGGCAGTCTTCAGTATCTCATCTTCACTCGTCCGAACTTAGCCTTTGCCGTCAACAAGCTTTCACAGTTTATGAATTGTCCCACTGATCTTCATTGGGCTCATGTTAAGCGTATCTTACGTTATTTGGCGGGCATTATGGATTGTGGTTTGCAGCTTTATCGCCAATCTCCCCCAATTCTTCATGCATTCTTTGATGCGGATTGAGGTGGTAATAAGGATGATTATTCGTCTACCAGCGCTTATGTTCTGTATCTTGGCCATAATGCCATTTCCCGAAATTCCAAGAAACAGTCCACTATTGCCCGGTCATCTACTGAAGCTGAATATCGCTCTGCTACGTCTACCAATGCGGAGCTAAATTGGGTGACTTATCTTCCTCATGATCTTGGTTTTCCCATCTCACAAGCCCAAGTCATTTTATGTGACAGTCTTGGTACTACTCGGTTCTGTGCAAACCCGGTCTTTGACTCTCACATGAAAAATGTGGCCATTGATTACCATTTTATTCGCGATCAGGTTCAACAGGGCTGGCTTCGAATTGCCCATGTTAATGCTCAAGATCAGCTTGCTGACTTCCTTACGAAATCTTTACCGAGACCAATTTTTCAACAACAACGTATCAAGTTAGGCCTCGTCCCTTGTCTAAGTTGAGGGGTGGTAATAATAAATATACACTAATTTAAATATACAGATAACTTCTAGAAAATAGTTAATACCATATTTTTGTATTTTGTATTTTTGTAGATGATTGACTATAAAATGTTCCATTGTACCTATATATATAGTTGCATCCCAAACGGTTCAAATGTGAAAAGAATATAAAAAAAAATCTGTACACCGATGAGAAAAAAATTTTACTCTTTAAATTTTTTATGGACGCTGTTCAACAAATTCATTACAAAAAAAAAACACTCTATTGCTACACTAGTTTTTGCCACACACACAAAAAAAGTGTGACTAATAATACTGTTGGAAGTAACGCTTGAAAGACAATTTATGTAATTGTTTTTAGATTTTAATAAATGACAGATTTATTCACATCTTATTATTTGCTTTGTGCTTATAAGAAATACACTACTGAAAACCCCAAGTCGTATCATATGTAGCCATATAACTTAGTGTGTGACACACGCGAGGATTAAGTTTATGGTAATTCACTTGAACTGTTAGTCCGTGGTGAACTTAATCAAAGTATGGGGTCTATTGATTAAATCACCATTAATGCGCCTAGAACACTTTATGGTGTGACCATCTTATCCGGACCGTCGACATTGGTTGTCTATGTGGGGCATTTATATATGATGAGAGTCATATAGGACTGGACCGATTTAATCTGAGTTTCTCATATAATTCCGTGATTGAGAAATCTTATTAAATGACAAGATGATCATATATGGATTAATCTTAATCCTGAAGTGATTACAGACTCCTACTTGTTTCAGGATAGAGTTTGATGTGTTCGTTAAGGATCGCTAAGAGGCGCGGTCCGAATCACTTTCACGTTGGCACTATTCTGGAATGAGTGAGAAGTGTGTGTCTCACAGATATGGAATCCATTCCTTCGTGCGGGAAGTAGAAAGACAATCCCCTTATTTGTTAATCCTAGAAACCGATCGATCCCGGGAGTTCGTATTGGTTATGAACTAATTGATCACTAGTGGGTTAATGGTAAATAAGGATAAGATGTATTGAAGAAGGTTTACGGAAATAATCCTACTTCATTACGGATAGTCAATGGAGGGTTAGTTTATATGTAATGATTATATCAATGGACACTTATCGACTCGACTCGACGTCTTGAGAATAAGTTATATCTATAATCGATAGAGTTCAGTTTCAGATTTATGGTGGCGTAATTCCGAAATTAATGAGTTGAGTAGTAATATTCTGTTCGTTGAATATTTTATTCAATTTAATGTAGCTACTGGTTATAGGTCCATGGTCCCCGGGTTGGCTCCTACTTTATGGACTTTGACATAAAGTAGGTGGTGACTTAATTCTAACCAAGAAATAACCACAAAAAAAATTTAGTCATCGGGGAGAGAACCAGCCCAACCGCTGACATTGTTTTTTTGTTATAGTTTTTTTCACATACCGTTGTTATCCGGTGCATTTTTATCACGCGCTTTCCTTTTCTTCTGGCTTCAACAACACTTTTGATCTTCCTGCTTCGTTCCTCCATGGTCATTGTAGAATAATTGGCTCTTTGAACTTCTAGTTTATGCGCATAATCAATGTTATCTTTAAAAAAATCATTATGATACATCAATTAAATTGATAATAATACCACAAATACAAATTATATATATTGTATAAATAATAACATCCTATTGCTATTGATACAATTGATTAGTCTTACTTTCAGTGGATGATGTGTTATTCACCATATTGTTGTTGATTTTTTATCAAGTGATTTGTAACTATTATCAATCCAAACTAATTTGTTTGCAATTATGTGTAGAAATTGTGTATGTATGATGTGACTTTTAAAGGAGAAAATTTGTTATCAAAATTGGAACATACTTTCAAAATTGAATACCTATTAGTATTAGGTTTAAATTGTGGTATGATAGTTAAAATAACAAAAATTAAAAGAAAATACGTATGATGAGGGGAAAATTTTTTAGCCGTAAATTTGAACATACTTTAAAAATTGAATACCTATTAGTATTAGGTTTAAATTATGGTCTGATACTTAAAATAACAAAAATACTTGTGTTCGAAATTCACCGTTTAAAAAAGAAAAAATTCACTAATTTTGTGAGGGGTTGTCCTTCTCCCTATAAAAAATATGTAGGTTGTCCCGTTACTTAAAAAATTTTTTGGCCGTAGAATGCTGGCGTAGGATGAGGATGAGGATAATTATTATACTTTTTACGGCAATCTTTTTATTTATTTAAGATACGTTTTAATTTTTATACATATTTTATTTGTTTGTGCGTGTATTTTTTTATTCACTTTTTTTGGAAAACAAACACACTTATATAGTCGAGATAGAGATAGAGATATAGATTATCAATAGGGATTAATATATTAAAAAAAAAAGAGTTCTACGTATAAAGTACCTAATTTTTTTTGGGGGAATGAGGGAGAAGGACAAAAATATTTCATCAATTAAGTAGAAGGACGTCTTTTGAAACTTTTGCATATATGGACAATCACTATTTATATTCGAAAATCGAAAAGTTTAAATTCACCGCCGAAATTCACCGTCGAAATTCACTAATTTTATAAATTCATTGTCGGGATTCACCGATTTTTTTTTTCAAAATTCACTATCGAAATTCACCGATTTCGGGATTCACTAGGAGATTCACCGATTTTCGGGATTCACTGTTTGTCCTACCTCGCTATAAAAATTATTTTGTCTTCTCCCTATAAAAAATATGTAGTTGTCATGTTGCTTAATAATATTTCAGATTGTGTCCTTATCCCTAATTTTCCAATTTTTTTTTCAACTGTAATATTTTTCATAGCTGGTCGGCTGACCTTTTTTTTCGAATGTGCAGCCGCCCCTGACTACCTGTGTACGCATAAACTACCCTACATACAACCAAGGGGAGCAACTGCTCCTCTTGAGCTAGAAAAGGCACTACTATATACTTTATGTATATTATTTGCCCCCCAACCCAAACCTACTTGCTAGTGCTCAATGCATTACAAAAACTGCAAGGACATCTTGGTATTATAAGGAACATGTCATGAATGTTACTTCCATGGAAAGAAAGAAAGCAAAAAAAAAAAAAAAAAGAAAGAACACAACATTCATTGACTGAAAATTGTTGTTAGTCTTAACACTAGACATACATAATTCTTGCAAGAAGTAGCTTTGAAAGCAGCCCTTATGCAAACTGCTGTCATTAGCAAGAATTTTTCTTTTGTATACAAACATAATTCTTGCAAGAAGTAGCTTCAAAAGCAGCCCTTATGACACTAGACAAAACCGCAGAAAACAGAGTCTTGTAAATACATATGTAAGACTGGACTATACACAGAAGGTCTAAATACCCTAATCAAGATTCTGATGTTTTGATCTGCTGCTTGAGTTTTTCGATTAGGGCCTCTTTCTCCGCCTCCGAAAGAGCATTGAACATAAACACAGATTTATCTCCAATGTCATCTTTAATAGGCTGAAAGAACTTTCTTCCAGCAAACACAACAAAAAGTGCAATCCAGACGCCAAGTAGAGTCGATTTTACCCCGTCATCCATCAGGCTGCAAAAATGGCCAAGCAGAACAGAGGGAATTATGAAGGTTAACAATCCTGCTTCCAATTTTCCATAACAAAGACCTTCTTTGAAAACAAGCCCTGTTAGAGAAGCAAAAAGGGGACCAATAAACCATACGGAAGTCGGGTTTTGGATTACGTATTCGACTAAACCGTTGCCGGAAGGTTGTTCAAGGTTTGTATATGTAATGAATGATCCAATAGTACCAAGAATCCAGAGGGCTTGTAAAGTGCGTTTGATTTCGGTGACGTAAATGTGAATAAGATAGAGAGATAATCCCAAACCAGAAGCACCGAGTGCGTAAATGTCGGAATCTCGTATCTGTACGTCTTCAACTGCTACCATCTTATTCCCTGTTTTTGTACTAATAATTTCATTTGTGGCTGAAATAAGCGCTTCATTGAAACGTGATTGATTTACAAAGTTAACGTTTTTGCAGAATGGCGTACGTTGTGACCTTTTTCATTGGGTTGACAATTCTAATATCTGTGGAGAACAAGAATCAACTACTGGCTTGATGCAGAAAACAGAGAAACTTGAATGCAGAAACATGCGTAAAATAAACTCGATCGGTCTTCAAAATTGAGGTGAACAAAATGGTAGATCGTCATACATTTTGTATTTCATGCCACAATTTAGCTTTCATTTCCTACCAGAGCAAAAAAAAAATTCTGAAACAATAACTTGAAAAGCTCCTCATTTCCAAAGTCTTTTTGCGCTTCCTGTATTTCAACAACCGAAGCAGGCTAAGCAGCAGCTTCATGTGATGCATGGACTTCAATTCTCTTCAAGGTAAGCATTTTGATTTTGGTGTGTCGTTAAACCACAAAATATAAACACTCCAACCTCTATAATAAGTATGGTGGAAGCAGGGATCGAATCCTCAGGAAACGGAAGATTATTTCTTTCAGAACAAAAATATATAAATCCAAGTCGTGGTGAATTAACTAAAAGTGTAATAATTAAAATAAACAGTAGTGACGAAAAATCAATAATGGGAAGGCTCCGGCTGAAGTTGATTATTTCCACCTCGACTGATCATTGACGCAAAAATACTCATTAATTTATTAATAAGCCAGTTATAGTTACCGACACGCGCCAAGTAACCAGCATCTTCTAAATTCGATAATTAAGACACGGTCACTAATTATAATCTAACCGAAATGCACTCCTAGACATGGTCATAAGAGTTTGGTGTTCCGGCAGCATTAATATTTAAGAGACCCGATTCTGAATTTTAACACACACGCGGATTAATTTTAATCCAGATTATTCACCTTCGTGGTAGCGGATTAACCAGCTGCGAACAAGTACAATCATACCACTCGTCACTTTATTAAAACTAATAAGCAATTACGGAATTATCGTTTCAATTAATTAGTTTTATCAATTACCCTGCAGAAATAATTAACTCAACTAATAATCGTTAAGAAATTCTGGCAGAAGATGAACAAATACTAATAAATTAATAAGGAAGAAACACAATTCGATCTCACAGTCAATTACATCGAGATCAATAATACTTCAACTGGAATAAAAGAAATTAGAAACTAACCATTCTTGTGACAATCACAAAATAATTCATGAAATTGAAATGGTGGTTCGATCACAATGAAATAAAAGAAATAAGTAGCAACTGATGATTGTCTAATTCATGATATCCCTTTGAATTGTCAAACGCACATATATAAATATATGCTCATCCACGTCAATTGCCAAGCAAAGTGGGTCCTAAGAATTTTAAAAATGATCCACCAGACAGAATTAAAAGGTTTCAACCAATCAAAATAAGACTTCCATTTTAAGTTGTAAACACAGCCTCTTGTACTTTCAGCTTCAAACTAGTGAAATGGTATGATCATACCATTTCCAGACTCTTCTTTTAACACTCCAAACTTATCACAAGTGGCATCTTGTTCTTCCTTGTGGTCAAAACTTCACTCCCAGCAACTCTTTTCGATCCATTTCATAGCACAATCACTCCTCTTTCTCCGCCTCCGAAAGAGCATTGAACATAAACACAGATTTATCTCCAATATCATCTTTAATAGGCTGAAAGAACTTTCTTCCAGCAAACACCACAAAAAGTGCCATCCACACGCCGAGTAGAGTCGATTTTACCCCATTATCCATTAGGCTGCTCAAATGGCCAAGCAGAACAGAGGGAATTATGAAGGTTAGCAATCCTGCTTCCAATTTTCCATAACAAAGACCTTCTTTGAAAACAAGCCCTGTAAGGGAAGCAAAAAGGGGACCAATAAACCATACGGAAGTCGGGTTTTGGATTACGTATTCGACTAAACTGTTGCCGGAAGGTTGTGCAAGGTTTGTGTGTGTAATGAATGATCCAATAGTACCAAGAATCCAGAGGGCTTGTAAAGTGCGCTTGATTTCGGTGACGTAAATGTGAATAAAATAGAGAGATAATCCCAAACCAGAAGCATCGAGTGCGTAGAACAAATCGAGATTGCTTTTGGTGAAATCGGCGATGGCGGAATCGGAGGGTAAGAAGGCGGTGGAAGAGGCGGCAGTGGTTACCAATCTGGAGCAGTGAAGAATGACTTTTTCCGACAAGGTATCTGGGAAAGTTTATACCGAGCGAGTTGTAAACAAAAAAGAAAAAAAGATCAAAGAAGTCGTAAAATAAACAGTATATCTTGCAACAGCAAACAACAAAAGAGCATTGAAACAAACATTACTCCCCACACATTTTATGGCTTGAAAGCAATTAATCAAACGTTTAATATATCAAACGACTATAACTTTAAAATTGATAAGAAAGAGCTATCCCATCTCAGATAGGCATCTGTCTACTTTCAATTCATATGGAAATGCCACAATTTAGCTTTCATTGCCTACTAGAGCCAAAAAAACTTTCTGAAAAAATAACTTGAAGCTCCTCATTTCCCCAGTCTTTTTGCGATTCCTGTATTTCAACAACTGAAGAAGCAACAGATTTGTGTGATGCATAAACTTCAATCCTCTTCAAGGTAAGCATTACTCCAAAACAGGGTGGTATTGTTTTCAGTCGATAGCAGGTACTCACGATAAGTACCTCCAGGCTAGGAAAAGAATCTACATACGCAATCCATTCAGCCAAATCTAAATAATAGAGTTTCAAAAACTTAAGCTTTGGGAAATCTGTATCTTCCATGTCCCACTTAGGCCCAACAAAGGAATGACATAGTAGCTTCAAAACCTCAAGACATGGCATTTTACTAATCAATGGTAAATATCTCCAGTCTAAATGGAGCTGTGTTAATGATAGTTTCTTGAGAGTTGAAAGAAAGTTAAACGAACGTAAACATGCCTCCCCCACATAGCTAACATTCAGCGACTCAAGTTTACTAAGTGAGTCCAGTTGTGGAAAATGTAAACTCCTTTTATAATCAGTGCAATGGAAGCTCAGTTTTCGAAGAGAAGGTGACCTTTGTAGAAGGATTTCTAAATCTTCTGTTGAGGAGACACGTAATGATGAAAAGTTTTCCAAGTTAACCATTTGGGGGTATGCTTCACCTTTCTTGACACCATAATACCTTAGGTCGCACAGACCGACATTCACATGCCTAAGCCTTGTCATGTTCCAGATAGCTTCGGGCAAATTTCCAAAACAGGGTCCCCTAAGAATCAGAATTTCCAGATTCCAGTGATCGGATATGAAATCGTTTAAAGTAATTCTATAAAATTCACTTGCAATAGAAATTTCTGGAGAAAATGAAATCGCCATAAATTTCAGATCAACTATTGAACGCATCTCTCTTGTAAAACATATATCACAATCTAACTCTTTTATATCCATCACTTGAACAAGTTTCAAGTTGCTAAGATCATAACGGTCAAGACGACGAATTTTCCATGTACAGTTAAAGAGCAGAGAGTGGATATTTGGACATATATCTGTAGCATCACTGACATATTTCCCTTTCATAGGGATGCAAACACGATATGGATTACGTAAAGTGGAACTTGATGAATTAGAAGCCTCGTTATTGACCATTAATTGGAAAATGTTCTCCTCTTGAGCCTTTCTTTGACAGAATTCATGCACTAGATCATGAATCCGACAACTTTTGATCCCACCGTATGAACTTCTCTCATTAGCAATCACAAGGCTTCTGTCAACTAGATCACTTAAGTACTCTTTTGCCACATTTTTCAAGTTTTCCCGTTTGGAAATATGCACAAATCCCTCAGCGATCCATAGCAACGTCAACTTATTCACACGAATTAATGTATCTTCTACAAATGCTCCAAAATAGAGAAAGCATGGCTTCAGATGCTCTGGTAAATGTTGATAACTTAATTCTAACACGCTCATACAATTTTCCGTTAAAACATAGGAACTTGTTGTTTCAGAAATTTTATTCCACCAACTTAGACTTATTTCAGTTCTAAGAAGACCTGCGATTAAAACAATTGTCAAAGGAAGGCCTTTGCAATTCTTTGCAATCATCTTCCCAACCTCTAAAAAAGTTGGTGGGCAACCTTCTCCACTGAATGTCTTCTTTCGCAACAATTCCCAACTTTCTTCATCAGACAAAAAACGCAAGTGATGAAGGATACAATCTTTTTTGGCTTGTAAAGCAACATTATGAATACGTGTTGTGAATATAACTTTACTTCCATTTTTGTTATTTGGAAGTGAGTTTTTAACTTCATCCCAGGACTTGACGTCCCAGATATCGTCCATTATAATTAGGTACCTTTTGCCTAAGAGACACTTACGGAGCATGTCAGCTAACTCTTCTTCCTTCTTATCAAACATTTTGTCATCCTTACCCTTAATATGACCAAGAATATCAAGCAATATCATTCTAGTACTGTAAACCTGGGAAACAATACAATAAGCAAACACGTGAAAGTGATTCCTAACGGCAGGGGCATTGTAAACCTTGTTAGCCATGGTAGTCTTCCCTAGGCCAGGCATACCAACAATAGCAACAATGTCAAGAAACTTAGATCCATTTATAAGATTTCCAACTATTATGTCTACTTCCTCCTCCAAACCCACCATCCCTTCATTGAAACCTGAAGCCCGGGGACCTTCTGGAGCTCTATTTGGAGCAACGGCTGAACAATGGAGGATTGCAACATCGTGCATCTTTCTACTTTCAATCTTCTTAAGGTTGCTGTTAACATCCTTAATTTCGTCTAGGACCTTCATAAGACGTGTTATATTATACCATAACGGATGGCCAGTTACCGAACACGAATTGATGGCATACTCTGTTTGGTATGCCAAATCGATAACTTTTAACCAAATATCCTTTAGTTCTTTCTGCTCTTTTTGCCGTTCAAAAAGATCATCGAGATAAGGCCTCAAAGACATTAGTTCCTCCTCAATTTTGATAATTAAATTCTTTGCAAAAGGGATAAAATCAGGATCTCTTTTCAGCTTCTCCTTCAAGAACCCAATATTCTGTAAGAGGAAGTCAAAAAATCCTAGACCGTTGGTCTTTGGGAAATCATACGAAAATGAATCCCGGTCATAAGCCTGTAGAATCTTACCCTTTACTTGTTCAACATTCCTCGCAAAGTCACTTAAACATGTGTTTGCCTCGGAGAAAGTACCATTCACGTCATGGACAGAGAGATTATGCAACAATGTTACCTTCTTCTCGAGGGTTGCGATTTGATTGTTGAACAAAAGAATTTCATCATCAGTTTTGAACTTGCATAGATCCTCCTTCAGGTTCTGGAGGATATCATCCGAAAATTCCACAGTCAAGCTGTTCATAAGAGGATTGCATCTCAATGAGTACCATAATAGAAGTTCACACAGTTCTTCAATTTTTTGCTTACAATTCTGTATTCTGTCTTGCAGATCCAGAATCCAGTTTTCGATTCCATGTTCTGTGTTTTCCAAAGGGGAAAAAAAATGGAAATATGCTGATATTCCCCACATATCTTCACGAGTACGGTTTACAGGTATTAAAATATGCCTGATTTCTGCATCAGTATCATCCAATTTGGAAAAGGACCAGAAGAACATCTTCAAGAATCTTAAGCCCGATTCACAAGATCGAATCTTTTCCACCATCTGATCAGCCCATGGGGAATCTCTTGAAATCAAAGGTAGCTCTTCTTCAAGTGAAGTGAGCTCTGCAAGACAAGAGTCAAACACTTCCAAATCTCTTTCTTCTTTCCTCTCCTTAACCGTTGAACAACAAACAAACCGCAAACAGTTCCAAAACTTGTCCATCTTGTTCGTGATTGCCCACGAGAATCCTTACAATCTTTCTTTTTCCGATGGGAGCTTCATCTATGGGCCTTCTGCACCTTGTAAGTTATTACTGCTTGCACTAATTGACTTCCAAAAACATTTACCAGTGTAATAAGTAGTTGTGGCTGCATTTCTATTCTCTAAGAGTCGACATTCTTGACTGGGAGAAAGGGTCAACACAGCCTCCAAAAAAAATATAAAAAAATTGGTAAAATGGTAATTGGGTATTTGTATTATAACCTAATTATTAGTTAACTCTATTTATTTAATTAAAAATAATTTAATTAATTTAATGGATTTTAATTATAGGAAAAGGACCATTCCCTAAATTACGCATTAGTTTTTATTTTTTCACGGCAAACTTTTTCTGCAATTGGAGTAGAGGCCGACGCTGTGCTAAGGAAATTCGGACGCTGTTTTCTAAATTCGGGGTTTACCTGTTGATTTTCGATGTAGACCTTAGTAGAAGAAATTGATCAGCGCGAGGAGGCGATCGTTTCGATACCAATCGTTCTTTTTTCGGTAAGTTTTCCTTCCTAACCCTAATTATAGATCCGTTCGTTTTTTAGAAAATCTGAGATTTAGGTGAATTAGAGGATTGGTTAACCGTAGATTGTCGTTTAATTATCGTAGGGTATTCGTAGAGGTATTGGTTCGAGGATTTAAGACTTTTCTTTCAAGATTTTGCTTTCGAATTCGCTTTCGAAATACCAAAGATAAGGAGAGTGTTTTTAAACAGATATTGTGTGTTCAATCGTATTTAATTATGTTGTTGTTGATGTTGTTTATGTTTTTTTTTTTTTTTTTTTTTTTTTTTTGTTCTGTTTGATATTCACTGAATCACTTTACCACTTTGGTAGGTAGTGGAAAAAGATGCGAAAGCTGTTCTTTCGAAGAGTTATAAAAAAGATGAAACTTTTGTGCTTTGCAGATTGGGCTGCTAAATGAAAACAAAATAAATAAATAAGTAAACTATCTATGTCTTTCCTTGCTGTTTCTTTTCAATAGAAAAAAAAACAATAATAATACAAAAGGTGATATATATATATCTAAACTTAGAGTATATAATATATTTAGATAGTTGGACGTTGATTTTTGTCGTTTTCTATTTTTTTTTTCCGCCCTTCATTGTTAAAACGACGTTGTTCCATCGGATGATTGTATGCCTTGCACTACCGCCTTCTTTGTCCAGTGAGATGGAGCCAAATTTCCACTCATTCTTTTGAAGAAACAGAGATCGTATATAGTGTTTAGACAACATGCATTCTGATAACTTCCATTCCGTTTTCCTTTTTCGTTTTGTCGGTGTATGTTCATCGTCTGGGTCTGGTTCTATTGGTGGAGTTGAGTTCTTGGAAGGACATTGTTTACTGAGGTAAAAATCGATGTTCTTCCACTTTTGGTTTGTATTACGTTGTTCTTCTACCTTTTCTGTTGCAGCTAACCACTGTTTTCCTTCTTGTTTTATTTTTGGTTATTGGTTTTTCTGGATGCCAAAGTATTCTGGGTTTGATTAATCAATGTATATTGTTCTATTCTACTTTCTATGGTTAAATCCGTTTTTTTTTCCTGAATGGATTTGTTTCTGTAGCTTTTCTTCTCCAATATTTTGGTTTTTTGTTTTCATCGGGTGTTAACCATATTTTGCATTGCATGTAGTTTTTTGAGTGTTCTTTGTATATCTGCATCATTTTCTTAATTTCTTTTAAAGTTGTTGCTTTGATCATGAAATATGTATTGTTGTATTGTAATTTTTCGGTTATATCTTAATCATCATTGCATTGCATGTTATGTAATGTTTGGTTATGTATTTTGTTGCTACGCCTGTGATTAGTATTTGTTGTAGTTGATGACACATGAATATTAGTTTTCTTTATCTTTTGGGTTGATCAAAATTGGCCTCTGCACTGTTTTTTGTTGCCTTACTGATAAGGTAGTGGCCATTGGTGTACAGTTTGTGGGTTGCATGCCATTGATCTTCTCGCTATATTTTGTCGTATATATATACTATGTGTAGTTTGCTTTTGCCTCTGCATTGTCGATTTATTAAACCGTTAAATAGGTTTTGTATCAAACTTTGTTTCATAGCTCTGCTTTTGTTGTGAGAGCTGGAATGTGTTTTAGTTTGTTCATGGACTTCCCTTGTTTGTTACTTTTACATGTTGGCTGCAATTTGTTTCTAGAGTTTCTCTTGTTGAATATGTTGATTCCGCATTTTTCTTTGATGGTTGCCTTATGTTGCGTTGTATGTGCCTTGTTTGGAGCGTTTTCTCCGTATTTACATACTCGACTTTATTTTTTTTAAAGAAAATGTTTAGTTGATCATTAATTGTCTATTGTATGTGTCTACCGTTATTTGTTCCCCCCCCCCCCCCCCCCCCGCTCCCCACAAAATCCACAGATGGTTATTTTAATTGTTTATTTGTGAGATACATTTCATCTATATCTCTGCTATTGGTTATTCTGTTTTAGATTGTTTTGATTGTTGTATCTCGTTTTTGTACTTTTGTAGTATAAGATAGTTGCATCGTTTGTTAGCCAAAGCAATACCAATCTCATAGATTTATTTTATCTTTGTTTCCAGGTTCGGTTGGATCAAATTTGATTTCGGTGTTCTTCTTGATTTCCGTGCTCATGTGGTACTATTGTTTTTTCCATTGTACTATTTGATTTTACCTGTGATATTTTTTTAAGGTTTAGTACGATTGTTTTTTGGGATTTCTTTCCTGCATATTTATGCTTAGTTTCAATTAAGTTCTTCAATTTCGATGAATGTGTTTCCATTTTTCAGAATCAAGGATTGCTAATTGGCGGGTTAGTAGTTGTTTTTTGGTGCTTCTACTTAAATCTATAGTTACATTTGGTTCTTCTCTGCTGTGTACTTTAGCTTTCTAAGGAATCGTCGAAATAGTGTATTCTTGCAGAGGCTAGGAATTCTAATTAAATGGATTGAAAATAGTGTTTCATTGGTATTCGCTTTTAGAATATCTACTAGGCTTGTGTTCGTTCTTCTTCGTTTGCCCCGTAGTCCATGCTTTTCTTTTCTTATGCATTTGTTGATTGTTCCGTCCCAAAGTATGTTGAAAATTAGTTTTGTATGTTTGACTTGCTTGCTATCTCTCGTATGATGTGTCTTTTTTAACTTTATGCAAAGCAGTATTATTTATGTCACAGCTTACATAATTGATTTGTTGATGCTATCAAGGTTTCACATCGTCGCTTCGATAAATATAAACCATCCACATTAGGTTTCATTTTACTCTTTTTGCTTAGCAAGTAGTACTTAATGTCCCTGTTCTTTTTTAAAAAGGTACTTCTCATTTAAAAAGTATGGTACTTGATTATGCATTTATAGAACCTTCAATAGCTAGAATAGGTTTTTTGTTTCAAATTTGTAACTCGCTATTTTCTCGCCTTTGATGCATAAAATCTTTGTGGCTTGTATTTCACTTTAACTTTTAGTATCTCAGTACAAATATAGTTTTTGTGCTTGCCAATTCCACTTACTTTGTTGTTCTTTTCCACGAGTGTTGGAAAAAGGTGTTTTGCTTACTCGCTTTTCGGAGAAGGGAATTGCTTTAGGTCGGTGTAGTTAGAGGTCCTACGCAAACCTCAATAGTTGGGGATCTATTGCAAACCCCGTAGTTACGAGATCTACCGAAAATCTCAGTTTCCTGGTACAAATAGGCACCACTTGTTGTTTTTTACCTAGAATATGTGCATCACTTAGTCTTATAGTTCATAGGTTCCTTATATAGGTCAATCTTAATTTCAAACTAAATTTATAGGATCCACCTGTACTTTAGCTATTTGTTTTATGGCCTAGATAAATTCTTTGTATTAGAAAATATGGACATTGAGAAACGGAACTTGCGAAACCTAAAACGGCGGCAAGCTTATGCAAGTTTGAATGAAAGTGATAAAGAAACTCTGCGTACCCGTCGCCGTGCACAGTATTCTTCCCGAAAACTAGGCCTAGGTACCACTTCAATCCCCGGTTCTGTTGGAAGCACTTCTGGTGTGTCTGATTTTGAAGTGGCTAAGGTCCCTGAGCCTCAAACATTATCCAATGTATATAGATTATCTTTAAAGGCATACATAAACCCTAAGTTCTTTCCTTCGAATGCATTAAGGGATCAGTTACGTACTGACGAGGATCTTATACACTCAGCATTACCCAGTGCACCCAAATGCCCGCACTGTTCTGCATTCCGTTTCTTTCATGAACCACCATGCTTCTGCTGTTCTGATGGTGAGGTCAGGATTGTCATGCCTGCAATGCCAAATGCCTTACGTACTCTGTTTACCGGGACTGATGCAGAGGCTATTGCATTCCAAAAATACTCACGTGCATACAATAACAACCTCGCATTTACTACCTTCTCGGCACGGAAAGACAAGGAACCCTTAAAAATACCTTTGGTGTATACACTTTCAAAGTACAAGGCAAGATACACCATTTCCTTAATCCATTAGAATCTGGAGTTGACCAATCAACTGGCATTCAACTGTATTTTTATGATTCGGAGTTAGAGGTTGAAGAGCGTTTGAAGACTTCTGATCGGTTCTCACGTGATACCATGCTCAAGTTAACCGAGATTTTAGCTACGAATCCGTATGCTGTTTTTTTGCGGCATCTTAAGGACCTAGAGGTTCTTGATAAGTATAAGTTCTATATTATCAATGATCCCAAACTTGATCAAAGGTTATACAACGAACCAACTTGCGGCGACATTTCCGGAATAATATGCCTTGATGATGAAACTACGTTCAATCCAAAATGCCACATCCAAATATATTCCCACAATACTACACCATATAAAATTTGTCACAATTATGGATGCTATGATCCATTGCAGTATCCGCTCATATTTCTGGAGGACGATTGGTTGGCATTATGGCATTGAGAAGTTGCCACCCAATTTATGTAAGCAGAATTACCATTGTCACATGTCGCTTCCGCTGTTAGACACAACTATTGTATCTGCAGAACATCTAATCTACCAAGAAGAACAAGGCAAGATGTCTTTCTCTTCTTATCCTATTTAGTAAAAAGCCAGATAGTTAGCTTATACCGTCCAATTCTACTCTTTCTTTTGCAGCTGTTGAAAAGGCCACTCGTAAACGTAATATTGTCTCTTGTAGACAATATTATTGCTACAAAATGCAAATTCGTGCAGATGACTAATCCATGCTGCTGCATACGGGGAGGTTATTTCAACAATATATTGTAGACATGTTTGTTAAGCTTGAGACCTCACGGTTAGAATACTTTTACAAGCAACAAAAAGAGGTGCGAACAGAATCTTTACAAGGATTGATTGACGTATTGCAACCGGTAACACAAACACTTCCAACGTAGGAAAAAAATGATTTTACCACCTTCATTTGTAGGTGGTCCTGTAGATATGAAAAAATGCTATATGGATGCAATGGCTTTAGTACAACGGTTTGGAAAACCGATTTCTTAACCATGACATGTAATCTTTCTTGGTCGAAATTTCGACCATTTACTTCCAAATGAATTACCGCAAAACCGTCCGATTTGCTTTCTCGAGTTTTCAAATCAAAACTCGAACTCTTAAAAAAGGATCTTCTCCAAGATAAATTTTTGAAAAACCAAATTTCGCATCGGTATATTCTATTGAATTCCGTAAACGAGGTCTACCTCATACACACTTACTTCTTATCATGACAAAGGATAGCAAACCTTTGAACCGTGAGCCGTATGATCGCTACATTAGTCTTTGAATTACCGGACCCGAAATAAATCCAAAACTGCATAAATTGGTATTGAAGCACATGATTCATGGTCCTTGCGGATCATCAAATCCTAGGTGCCCTTGTATGCAAAACAAGAAATGCAAAAATAAGTATCCAAGACAGTACCAAGAATGCACTGTTCACGGTGCAGATAGTTACCCTCAATACAGACGTCGCAACAATGGATTATCTGCTGTGGTGCGACGTTGTGTGGTTGATAATCGATTTGTTGTTCCATATAATCCTTATTTATTAGAAAAATATGACTGCCATATTAATGTTGAAATTTGTTCGACAATCAAATTAGTAAAGTACATATACAAATATATTTATAAGGGACCAGATAAGATTGCCTTCCAAATGTCACTCCTTGCTTCTGATAATGAGATTGAAGAGTACCAACGTGGTCGATGGGTTGCACCCCCAGAGGCTGCTTGGCGTATATTTTCTTTTGACCTATTTGAAATGCATCCAGCTGTCATTGTATTACAGTTACATTTACCAAATAACCACTATATATCTTTCCCAATTAACAAAGACCTAAATAGTGTCGTATCTAATACTTTCTTATCAAAGACAATGCTTACACAATTCTTCTATATGAATAAAACTAACCAAAAGCGCAATCTCTTTACAACTTTTATATCGTGATTTCCCCAAGTTTTTTGTTTGGGACTCTGGAAAACGCTTGTGGACTGAACGGAAAAAGGGTAGGGTTGTTGGACGCATTGTATCTGCTGGTCCAATGGAAGGCGAGCGATATTACCTTCGATTATTGCTTAATCATATAAAAGCACCTACATCATATGATGATCTACTAACGTTCAATAACTACCTTTATCCTACTTTTAGGGAATCAGCTCTAGCTCGAAATTTGCTATCAACCGATTCCGAGCTAGATAAGTGTTTAGAAGAGGCTGTACTTTACCAAATGCCTAGGAAACTACGACATCTTTTTGCATCCATTCTTACTTTTTGCTCCCCCTCAAACCCTCGCCTTCTATGGGACAAATATAAACCCATGCTATCTGAGGATTATAATAAAAACACTGGAAACAACGAGATGCTTCAGTTAGAAGGAAGGAGAAAAGCTTTACAAGATATATCCATGTTCCTAGATCACATGGGTCGGAACTTGTTTGATTTCCAACTTGGTATAGACGCAACTTTTCTGCTAAACCAGAAAGGGCCAGCAAAAGACATATTATGCGAAAGAAATATAGAGGTTTCTCCGAATGACATTCTAGGCATTGATCAACTTAATGATGAACAACGCCACGCATATGAAACAATATTGACCAAGGTTTTAGCCGGAGAACCAACATCTTTTTTTATTGATGGCCCTGGTGGGACAGGAAAAACATACCTTTACAAAGCAATTATGGCTACACTAAGGTCACAAGGATATATCGTACTTGCCACAGCTACCTCCGGCGTTGCTGCATGTATGCTACCTGGAGGCAGAACTGCACATTCACGATTCAACTTGCCCCTACATAGTGATGAGGAAAAAGTTGCGAATGTAAGTAAACAATCAGCAACAGTACAATTGATTAAGGAAGCAAAAGTCATTATCTGGGATGAGGCTCCCATGGCACATCGCGAGACAATTGAAGCATTTGCAATGATGCTAAGAGACATAACAGAGGTAGATCTACCCTTCGGAAATAAAACCGTGATATTTGGTGGTGATTTTAGACAGGTCTTACCCGTTGTAACTAGAGGAACTAAAGAACAACAAATAGATGCTAGCATATTCCATTCACCTTTATGGCCTCACCTTACAAAGATTCAATTAACACAGAATATGAGATCCCTTAATGATCCTGCCTTTGCATCATACCTTCTACATATTGGTAACGGTACAGAACCTGAGGACGATGATAAAAACATTGTTTTGCCTCATAGAATAACTATACCCTTTGTTGACGAAGATAAATCACTGCAACAATTAATTGATTTTGTCTATCCAAATATGAGAAATTTTGCTGCCGATTATGACATGATGAATAGGGCATTACTAGCTGCCACAAATAGTTGTGTGAATGATATAAACCATGCAATTCTAAATAGAGTTGAAGGTGATATGAAAACATATACAGCTATCGATGCGACTCTAAACCCTCAGCACCAAGGAGATTACGAAGACTTCTTACACTCATTAAATCCAAGTAGTTTGCCACCTTATGAACTTATGCTGAAAATCAACTCACCAATAGTGCTTCTAAGAAATCTATGCCCTACTGAGGGTTTATGCAATGGTACTCGAATGCTTTGCAAAGAACTTAACACACATACCATAGTGGCCGAGATTGGAACTGGACCCTACAAAGGACGTACGGCTATATTGCATAGAATTCCACTACAACCTACAAACAACGAAAAATTTGGCATAGCTTTCAAACGATACCAATTTCCAATAAGACTCTGTTACGCAATGACTATTAACAAAGCTCAAGGTCAAACATTAGACAGCGTTGGTATATACCTCCGTGAACCTGTCTTCTCCCATGGTCAATTATATGTTGCTCTTTCAAGAGTAAGAACGTTTGATGCAGTAAAAGTACTCATTGCCCCACCAACTTTAGCAGATGAAATACGACCAAACAAAACACAAAATATTGTATTTCGTGAAATAATTCATAGAGCACAAAATTACATACAACCATAATTACTACCTATAATTAAACATATGCATTTGTAAAATTTCTTCTTTATATATTCCAAAATGTTAACAAAAATAGATCAGTACTTTTACAAATCTAATTCTGATTCAATTTTGCCAAAATAGTTTTCAAGAATGGGTAGAAAAGCACCAAACTTAACAATCACTGAAGTTACAACTACCACTACTGAATGGAGGGTAAAGGTAATCATTCTGGACAAGACCAATATCTATACGGGTAAAGATGGCCGTCGTACGCAGAAAATACTGATGCAAGACAATCAGGTATCTTAAACAAAAAAGCGCTATAATAAACAATTAAACCACCATTGCCTTATCTAAGATCGTTATATATACTTATGTAAAACGAGTAACCGTATTGAAGGCATACTTTGGGACCAAACCATAACCCTACTAGACAAAACTTTGTCTCCGTTTTCAACCTATATCATTGGAGAGGCAAAAGTCCACCAATTAAAGAAACTCTATCGCCATATGTCTCCGGAATGACATTGGAATGGGTGTTCATGGCATCAACTTATATACGTCCAATAACGAATCAAGAAGAGTTGATTGCCTATCCAGAAATAGAAACAGCTTCTTTTGATGCAATACCATCCTTCATTGGTACTCGGAATCCAATAGGTATATGCACATAATGCAAAATTTGATATACACTTTCTCCTTTTATCATTAATAAAATATATAAATTTATCTCCTTCTAACTGTTGTAAATTTTGTCTCCCAGACATCATAGCTGCAGTTATTGACGTCAAAGCCCCTAGAGAATTGGTTGCACGAGGAAAACTTACTCCGTTGCAGGAATTTACCGTTGTCGATCAAACGTAAGTTCATTACCTACAAAAAAACTGCTTTATAGGAGTTACAGAGTTGCCGCTTTGCCTGTGCCTTTATACATTCCTATGACAACTTTTTCTCACCATATTTAAATAGATATCACTACAAAATATTTGTTTCATGTCTTTAATGTATCTTCTATTGTGGCTGCATTCCCTGTGCATTTATGGGATTCTTATACAAATTTTTATCACCGTATCTTGGTAAATTTTACTGGCACCTGTTCTGTTATTTCATTGATTTGTTCCAATTTTGGTTTGGTACTAAAATTATTTCTTTCCCACCTTGTTTTCTCGTTCGTGTTCTTAGTTATTTTTTCACTTATTGGCTTCATCAGTAATCGTTAATACTACAATACGTGTCTGCTTTGGAATGCTCTCTACAAATCTATCTGCTCTTCTCTGTTTTTTGCCCTTCGGTAACACCGGATACTTAGTCATAGATAAATGTTCCTTTTGTTTACAGCTTTGCTTGAACAAATTTGGCTTTCCCTGTTTTTATTGATCGTTTTCTCGATAACCTATTATTGCTCACTGTAATGTTGTTCACCTGTTCAAACATTTACTGCATCATTCATGTGCTTTTTTTGGTTTTCCTATTCTCTTATACATATATTGTTCTACTTATATTGTTGTAGATATGTGTGGTTGCTGTATTGGACTTATTATGATGATTGTCTTACCATAAATTAGAAAAAAACCAAAATAAGGCATATTCTTTTATTCACCGCATTCATAGCACCAAAACAAAACAAACATAAAAAACAATTTGCATTCGAAACCAAAACAAACTTAAACACTTAGTCAAACATAAAAAGCTGTTACACAACACAACACTTATTTTATAGATTCATAGAGAATCTAGAATTACCACCATAGAAACTGTGTTCTAAAACTGGAAAAAAACTTCAGTAAACATCCCTGTTCGGCAACTGAGCATGATCTTCTTCTCCAACATCTTCGCTGCTATTGTTAGCATTACTTTCTGCTCGTGCAACCTCCAACATAGCACACTTTCCTTTCCACAAGTATTGCGGCCTCATCTCGCTCCTTTGTGGTTAGCTTTTCCGCTTCAGTTCCTCGCCATTGCGGTACATCCTCTTCCACATAGTTTCTTCATTCGGTCTTTGTTGTATAGTTCTTCGCCCCTTCCTATCACGTTCCACCGCCAAGCTTTTCACAACCTTGTCGGGATAACCGCCCACCTTCACTAAATCCGCTTCGTGATTGGAACCCCATCTATTGTATTTGGAATTGGTGGTGCATAAGCATCATACACCCCCCCTTCTTCGTCTCATAAATTATGGCGGGGAAGTTGCTTTCAAAAGCCATACTTTGTATTTTTGAAATCTAAGTAGGATCGAAATGTTTGCAGATACTAGACAATGAATGGATGTAGTCTAAACAGCAATATTTATCAACCAACTTTAAATAGCAAAAGCTCAAAGCCTGTAATAAATTTCATAGTGGCATTGCTTGTCATTTAGCTGGAAGCATAAGGACAAAATTTGTAGTACCAAAGCATTGCTACAATGACATTAAATATAACAAATACCCAGGTCTGCACCATTTCAGCCAACAAACATAAATACACTGAACCAAAGCTGTAAACATTGAAACAAAAAAAGACAAACAAAAAAAGACAAATGTATTCAGCAGCAAATTAAATCCAAATTTACATACGTTTACCACCTACACTCAAAGCAATACCCTTATTTGTTGTATTATTTACATTAGTACATATTCTAATACAGATTTCTTTATAAATCTGACATTATCCTTGTTACCAAAACAGCATGAAGCCCTACTCACTAACAATGTGGGCAGAATTTGTATCAAACCAGGCATCCACCATATATCACAAGAGAGAAACAATGCCTATAATTGTATGTAGGCATCTGATAGCTACGGAATACTCAGGTAAACCAAGTACAAAATCATATCCATAACCCAAAATAAAAAATTATATTTAATAACATAACTGTCTACTCTCTCTGTTAATGCAGGTGGCTCACTTTCAACAGTACCATTTTCCTATGTCACAGTAGAACCTGATATGCCGCAGGTCAAGCATATGCAAAAATGGTAAAGATCCTATACAAGATTGCTCTCTGTTCACATAACACATATAACCAAACAGGTCTAACAAGCAATCAATTTCGCAACAGGGTAAAGGAGAACACAGCCACAATCAAAGCCCTTGCAATAACAGAAGGCACTAAAACAACACAAATGACCTCTCAATCTTACAAGGCAAGCAATACACTATAAACACAGGTTACTCCAGAGAATACCAAGGTAATAAATATAAGAACACATAGGTAGCTACTATATATATTATATATGAAACAGAAGCAACAAATGGTGATCCATTCTCTAACCATCGGACACAATATATCAACATAGATATTCTTAAATATAATATAACAGAAACAATGCATTTGCAGGACCTCCACATGATCGGCCAAATGTCAATCCAAGATATCTCTCAGCAAATTCACTACTCTACATGTCCCAAATGCCATCAACCAACCAAAGCACAAGCAAACGAAGAGTTCCGTTGCAATACTTGCAATGAAGATGAAATTGCAATGCCTAGGTAATTTGTACAACTTCAACATATTACTCCTACATTTAATACAGCAAAAAACAAACAGATATTAATTATTCAAATCAAAACAGATGCAAAATGGTTGTACACTTAAAAGATGACAGAAGGAGTATCACAGCGACAATGTTTGACAAATGCGCTGAGAAGCTACTGGAGCACACTGCAACACATCTACATGCCATGGAACCTAAGGTACACACATATCAACCAAACCATATACGATATACTAACAGAACATAACATACAAAATGTCATATAACAACAGCTTTGTCAAGTAAAAGTAACTTTACATGTTAGATATTGACATATTATTCCTTAGGAAATGGAAAACTTGATGCACATGGTAAATGAGAAACTGCATGGAAAGAAAATAAAAGCACAAATCACAACCTCAGGAAAGAAGTATGCCGACCAAAGACCAAGATACAATATTCAGAATTGGAGTAACTCTGACCTCACTGGTGATCTAACAACAACTAAAATTCAGGCCACTAAACAGATGGAAGATACCCCAGGTAACAATAAACTATAACAGTCTAAACCATTACACAAGAACAATAATCAGTATGTAATCATTTTATACCCACCCCGTCACACATTCTATAGTTGAAGCCTTTGGTAATTACATGGATTTATTGAACATTGCTACAACAATACACTAACCTCACATATACATAAAATGATTGCAGGAAAGAGGTTAAAAGAAGCTGCGGCTAGAACAAGCACGAAAAGGATGCGAGAAGGAGAGAAGGAAAATCCAACGAAAGCGACAAACCACCCCCGAAGAAAATAAAGCTCGAATACCCCAAGCAACTATAAAAAAGAACAACTAGAAGAAACAATCCACATAACATCTGAATTTTGGAAACCCTATGCATATCCCAGAAACAGTAGCAAATATTAACAAGCTAGCTTTTTGTGGGAACAACCGGTACCTTGCCAATCACCACCAAAAAATGTCTCTCTTTTGTAAAGCTGTGGAAAAACATATGTCACTTAACAAATTGTAATATCTAAGACAATTCTAAACGCTACCACCTCATCGATATATATATATATATATATATATATATATATATATATATATATATATATATATATATATATATATATATATATATATATATGTATATGCATGTATATTATCTAATTCTAGAAATATAACAATCATCGTTGTTCTTCTTCGTACACAACATAAACGTAACAAACCAAACAATATATCAAAACGAACGTCACATTACAAAATACACCGTGCATCGCACGAGTTACATCTAGTATATATATATATATATATATATATATATATATATATATATATATATATATATATATATATATATATATATATATATATATATATATATATATATATATAAGTTCTCTTTTCTCGCCGTATGGTTAGTGTGATATTCAAAAGAATGAAAACACCCCAGCTGCTGTTTTATTTTCGAAAGTTATGTGATTAAAAAAAAGGGTTTAATTACATCTTTCTTCTTATTTCTTTTTCTTTAGAAATACAATTTTGTATTTATTTTCTTGAAAAAAAAAAGAAGTAAAATAAGATGCAAAGATAATAAACACGTGTCTAAAATGGATACAATGAGATGAGATCATGTATAAGCTTTTTGAATGAATGAATGATATAATAGGTATAAAGATGTTTGGCGGGCGTCAATGTGTTTGTTCACCTTATTTCTATGATTTCTTGTGTACAACTTGTTGTTGTTTGGTGCGCATGTCTTTGAGGACATTCTATGTTAACTTGCAATGTCTAGCTACTTCTGGTAGCCTTGGCTCAGCACCACAACTGAGACCCTCTGCGGAGAGAAGGTGGAAGCACCGAAAGGCAATGTTTAGGCCTTGTGGGACATTGATTAGTAGTCACTGATCCTTTTACAATGTGCTAGGTAGTGTAATTAGAATGTCTACGGCTAGAATTTTTATGTGAATGAACCAGATGATTAGAATTTAACTCGTAAATTACATATGTGTGTCTAAAAGCTAAAACGTCAATATAATTGGTGAGACACATTTTTGACATCGAAGCATGGGACTCTTACCGCTCCTACGGGACTACGTGTAACTCTGACATGGATCATGAGTTCATGCCCCCATGAGTGGTGCCGCCCATGTTGTGGTGCATTTCTCACCATGCGTAGTGTCCTTTGATATTGATTTAACAAACATTATTTGTGTGAGGATATACTACGGAGTTAGTAGAGGGTGAGAGAGCTCTACTATTACAACCTATGTGGTAGTGATTGTAGATGATGTCATGTTATATGTATCGGCCTTTATTGCTATTTAATGTACCGTTTCGTCTACCCCTTACTAAGTACGTATGTACTTACCCTTTCTTCTCTCTTGTCCCCACCCCGAGAATGTGGTGTTTTTGTAGGTCATTTTTTAGGCCACTAAGGAGTGACCCGGAGATGATGCAGAGGACGTCTACTGTCTTTACTTTCAGTTTACTTTTGGGTATAGATTCTCTGGGTCCTTTGTAACCATGGAAACCAATGGTTTGAGTTTATGGTTAACGTTTTGTAACATATACATTTGTACTTGAAGATTACAATAAGTCCTTGACGATGTAATAGATGCAGCCTGTGTTACTTTCGATCGTTTTAGTAGTTGTTTTAAGTATCCAAGTCAGTCGTTTTACCTTCTGCTTGTTCTCTGATATCTGCTTACATAAGGCTTACGTGTATAATTAGATTAAAATTTAATTATATGCGTGCCGGGCGTTCTTTTCCGGATAAGGACTCGGTATCCGGGACATGGGCGTCATATGTATCCAGCTCAAAGCATCCATTCACGATAAGTACCTCCAGGCTAGGAAACGGCTCCTTGCCAAGCACTAGCCATTTCTGCAAAAACGACATCTGTAGTTTCAAGAACTTAAGCTTAGGGAATAATCCTGTATCTTTCACGACCCATTCACGCTCAAGAAACGCACCATCTAGTAGCTATAGAACCTCAAGACAGGGAATTTTACCGATCGCCGATAAATATCTCCGGTCCACGTTGCAGCGTGATAATGATAGTTGATGTATGTCAACCGGATGATAAAATTCTGCGATGTTTTACCCCAATTCTTCGGTATATAATGATAATTCGTATCGATTATAGTGGAATTAGTTATAAATCGAATCGATTTCATTTTATAATTTTATATGATTAATATCTAAATTTTATTAATAAATGTTAAGCTAGTCATCTATAATTTATTATCAAGACCTTTTAGTATTATGATTTGTTTGTTGTGCAGGGATAGAGGAGAACATAATAAGGAGATGGAAGGAAATTGGAAGCAATCGTCCCATTTTCATGCAAATATTCAGAATGGTTGATGTCATGGCGCAGGCCATGACATAAAGTGGCGCAGGCCATGACTTCAAGTGGTTAAATGGCAATTGCATTAAATGAACGTCAAATCCCAACCACTTTGATACATAAATGGCGCACACCACCATGTTCATGGCGCAAGACACTATATTAAAAGGGCAAAAATTAGCAATATTACTATTGCACATCAGTGAAAAGAAGGAGAGTTCGACAGATAGAGTTTTGGGAGAAGCTTGAAGGCAACATCACCAAAAAGGCTCTCATAGCCAAAATATCCATCAATTTAACACTTAAATCCTTGTAATATTTTAGAACTATCACTTTGAGAAGCTCAAGTCTTGCAATGGATGTATAGGAAACAATCAGTTGTGTTCTATCTTCATCAAAACTGGAGTAGATGAATCTCACCTTGGGTTCATCATTCGAATTTGGTAATCTATTAGCTTTTACTTTGATCTAATTGTTCTTGTTATTATGAATGCTAGCTTTAACTTGTTAGTAGTTAAAATGATAAGTGGCTAGTTCTTTGTATTGACTAAGATGATATAGTAATGATAGTTGATCTTTTGTTGTTTGGAATTGATCGTTTTATTGCTAGCTTCTATTGTGTTGAAATTCGCTTGCTTGCTTTGATTGTTAATGTGTGTATTGGAGTAATTAACCATTGCATGCACCTACACAATTAAGAAACCGAACGGAGACGTTAGTTGTGAGACGAGGGTAGGAGGAACGGAAGGTAGAATCGACCTTAACGGAATTCGGTTCCTTATCCGGGGAATATTGCATTCAAGGGCTAATCGTGCCGAGTCATTAGGTTTAAGGTGCTTAAACCAAGGATAAGGCATAGTGTAATTTTATACACTCATGAGGGAAAATTGCATGTTTAGGAATGCACCATTCACACAATAGCACACCAATGTTGATCGATTCCAATCAATTAAAGGGAATTAACTTGAACTATAATTCATCTTAGTTGATTTCTTTTATCATTTGAATAACCTTTGTAGCTAATTATTAATCTTTTTAAACAAAATTGCGATTCGGATCAAGATAATGATAACTAATCGGTGTTTAACCTCACATTTCCCTTGGGAGACGACCTTGACCACCACGCTAGACTACGATTGACCCGGTACACTGCCGGTGAGATTGGAACCCTAGAAGGTTTGCATCAAGTTTTTGGCGCCGTTGCCGGGGATTAGTAACGGTTTCTACTTATATTAGTTCAAAATTCTTGAGAAAGAATCAACACTTTTTCTAACCTAATTCTGTTTTATTTTTCTTTTGGTACTTACCTATTGGTAAGTTACCAAGTGTCGTTTACTGTTTTCTTGTTGTTTCTATTTTTCAGTTGATGACCCGTTCTAGAAGCAGTAAGGCCCCTCTCACTCCATTCAAGCCCGACATAAACAGTTACAAAAGGCAGTTACGAGCTGAGAACAAGCGTGGTCAAACTAGACAAGGACAACTTGGTGAAGAAAGTTCCCAAGGATCATCTAACCAAGAAATAGATACGGCCGAGATTAGTGACGAGACACCACCCGAACAAGGGCTTGCTCATTCCCAAGGACATGGTCAAAACCAAGCCAACCTCAATCCACCACCCATTCATCCGCTTAACCCAAATCCAAACAATCAAAATCTTAATGACCAACCAAACCGGAATCAAAACCAAAACATAAATCAAAACCGAAACCAAAATAACCGAAACAATCAAAACAACAATCCTCCATTTCGACCCCTTTGTGATCAAACAGTTAGAAGGAATGTGCCTAATGACCCTATTTGTTTACCTAAAGAAGGAGCTAACAAATTTGAAGTGAAAGGTCATCTCTTTGGTTTGATTGACACCCGTTGTCAATTTTTTGGTGAAGATCACGAAGATCCACATCAACATCTTCATTTATTTGAGCAATTTTGCAATACGGCTAAGAGCCATGGTGTTCACAAGGAGTTGACAAGGATGTCAATGTTTCCTTTTTCATTAACCGGAAAGGCTAAGGATTGGTTTTCATCTCTTCCTCATCACTCATTGACTAGTTGGGATGAAATACAAGACGATTTTTTGAAGCAATATTTCACACCCGGAAGGAACTTGAAATTAAAGTTGAAATTGCTAACTTCAAGCAAGGAGTTGAAGAATCTCTAGGAAGTGCGTGGAAAAGATTTAAAAAACTGTTGAGAGCTTGTCCCGATCATGGTTATACTCTTGAAATGCAAATCCAACTCTTTTGTAGACAGTTGAGACATGATTCTCGTGCGGATGTTGATCATGCATGTGGCGGTTGTTTGATGATGCGTGATGCACAAGAGGTGTATGATGCTATTGAAAGAATCTCGAAAAACAATAGAATGTGGGAGACCGGATCGAGTACGAAAAAAGTCGCTTTTGTAGGAGAAGCTACATCCCAATCGGAAGTGCTAGCTCAACTAGCTTCTCTTAACAAGAATTTCGATGGGATGCAATCTAGCAAAACTTTGGATACTTATGCACAAGGTGAATTCCCAATTGAGGAAATGAGGTATGATGTGACACGATTAATGAGTCTTCGTCTTTATAATTAATAATTTCAACTGATAGTGAATAATTTAACAAAGACTATTTGTAGTTGTAATAGAATATTAGTATAAAGATATATGTAATTAAAAACATCACACATTTTTTGGGACACATTATATTTTGATGATATTTATTATGTTAGAAGGAACTTAGAAAGCATCTAAAGATACTTAAGACAAATTCTCCATTCATACCAATAAATACATAATTTTATAACTGAAAATGTTTATCATATTTAAGGATGAAAATGTAACATGGCGAGAATGTAATTCAATGCTTATGAATAAGCTAAATAAAATAATTCTATAATCCATAAAATCATTGTATAACAATTATCACTATTTAACGTGTTTTATTTTATTAATGAACTTGCAAGGAACTTTGCAATTCCTTGATACTTCCATTTCATAGAGTCTCAGATATCCTTTGATGATTCCTTGCTGAGAATGGTCTCCAATATGGCTCTATCTATTGCTTGAAACATATAGTTCTTGACCTTTAGATCTTTGAGTTTTTTGCTCTCAAAATCTGCTCACTTAGCCTCAGTTAGGGGTGGATTTGCTGATGGTTCAACCACTTATTGTTCAATGATAGTCCAGTACTCCTTAGAACGTATGAAGTTCTCCATGAACATGCTCCAGTGATCATAATGTTGTCCATCAAACCTGGGGATGGAAGCTTGAACAAAATTTGTTTTGAGCAGTCATGGATCTTTCTCCAACTGCTGTTGAGAATATGACTCCGATATCACTGATAGTTTTTTTAGAAAACTTAAAGCTTTCATTGATAATGTAGGCATATAAATACAAGTAGTAAATAACTAACCATTAAGTCACTTCCTATAAATAAAGAAAATGAGATCATGGCTTAAAACCAAAATAACTACTCTAATAACGAGAAACATGCTAATATGAACAATAACATGACTGACATAGCATTGAATAATAAAAACTTAATTAACACATAATTCTTCTAACAAATAGCTCGTAGAAATTTTCACGGAATACTTGGAAGAAAAAAAATTATATCGGACCTAAAATGGGCCCGATTTCTTATTGTCTCCAAATGACCCATCTCCGGGAAGGCATCCGATAAACCACCGAATTGTTGTATTATCCCCATGAGCTGGTGCAGAAGGCTCTTTTCTATGTCGAGGAAGAGCTCTTCTTCTCCTCTGATTCAAGACATATATGACTGCTGCAAATACACTTTTACTCCCAATGGAACTCAGCAACCTCCTGCTCAGGCTATACAAAAGTTATGCTCTTTGTTAGGTACTTCAATTCTTTTTTTTCTTTTTCTTTTTCTTTTTTCAGTGTTTTGATTCTTTCTTTTCCCTTTTTAGTAGGCAATTCGCAATGGGTTTTCAAAATTTTGATATGGGTTTGTCTTAACGTTGATTATTTCTACATGCATTTGTTGAATTTGGTTGGCTTAATTGTGTTTCTTTCCCGTTAAGTTCGAATTCAGTCTGACTAATAATTATTTTCTTGTAGGTTCGAATGCAGTCTTTCCTTTTATTAAATTTTATGGAGAGAAAAAAAAAAATATTAGATGATAAATAAGAAAACGTTGAGTTTAAAAAGAAGTTGGACAAATTGTGGTGTTATTGTTGTCTTGTCTGTACATACAGTATCCGATTGCCATTTTTCGTCTCACTGATATCAGATTAATATTTGTCAATGTTCTTCCTATGCCTTGTTGTAATTGGGAATGTTCATACAAATTCTATGGTTGTTTTGTTTATATGATGCATTTTGACAGGGTAATTTGTTGAATCCCTTTAGAGTTGCTTGTTTCGTGTAGGGACAAATTCACTTTCTATTTGGTAAACAACAAACATGGGAAACAGTGATGTTAAGGGTAGTATTACCAAGTCTATTCCTTTCTTGAACAATGTTCAGGATCCATAAAGTATTGCTTTCATATCATGAGTTAAAGGTTTCTCGAATTCAGGATTGGTTCTATTCTTGATTATAGGAGGAAGTGAGAAAGAAGGGGAAGTGGATTTTCTTACCCTTCAAAAAATGGACGGATCGAGGATTTTCATTGAAAAAGAAGTTTGAGGCCATCAATGGAAGTAAATTTGCACTTTTTTCCTTTTTGAAAACCGATCTAAGCCCCAGTGTTTTCTGAGAGTAGGATGACTTAAGTAAGTAATACGCCGATACTCTTGTCTCTCGAAATTATGGCCTTAATTCCTCTTGTCTAACTGGATGCTACATGATTCTTTATTCAAATTTAATATAAAGTTCTTTTGCTATTATTACCTGCCTAATTTCTATGATGTGAATGTTATGCTGCCTTTGTTAACTTCTATGTAGATGGAATCGGTCCTGTTGATGTTGGTTTGGAAGATGAAAACCAAGAGGATGATAGAGGGCATGGTCTTCGTGGACTCGGTTCTTTTGGTAGGACTAATCGATGGACCCAACCAATAACCTATGTCAACATACATGAAGGAAATAACTTTACGGTAAGATTAACCAATGCTTGCAGCTGTCTTTGTATTCGTGTCTTCCTTCATAGTTTCTTTTTTAATATATCATGGTGAATGCGTATTTTCTTTCGATTGGACTTGCGAAGGCCAGTATTAAATGCTCAACGTATGATCATACGGCATTGAGTTGTTTGTGGATGTAAACTGTTATAGAAGTATAATATTTCGGTTGTAACTTTTTGTTCGGTTGTCTGTTTTTCGCCCGTGGCGCCAATTCGGAAAGCTCTCTTCCGACGCCAAATCCGTTGTTTTCCAGGCTCCAGAGATTTATGCATGTTTATACTTTATAATGTTTTTCAAATTCTAATTGTGTTTTGAATTATGATCCGATTAGGGATCTGTTAGTCTAGGAAGTTACCTTTAATCGGCGTCTTGATTCCCGCGTTGATTGATTTTTGTACTTATTCTGTATTTCTGTTTTTGGCAAGTTTTACTTTCGGTTGGCTATAAAATCCCGGCTTGTGGGATGAAGTTTTTCAGGCTTGAATTATATGAAATTACTGCCTCTCATGAAATTACCGCCTCTGAGAGTCAGAGCTTATCTGAAATAACTGTTTGTGCTTTTTTTCGCTTTCCAGTGTGTTTCCCAATACTCTCCGGCGTCAAGAACTTGGTACCTGTTGTTTCTTATGTATGTTCTTCTTTAATAGGCAAAATCAAGGGATTGCACCTAATCGAGCCGTAAGGGGGGGGGGGGGGGGGGGGGAATGTATCATAACGCTGTTTTTCAGTACGTTTTTTCCTCTAATAGGTTATAAAAAATAAAAAGAAGGATTCCTAGGCCTGCAAATGAGAGTGAATGAATTGTACTTTAATCAAATGATGATTGGTTCTTCCTGTTGTGTCATTACACCATAAACCGAAGCCACTTTCCAGAATTAGATAAATCTTGCCTTTGATATTGTTGTTTATCCAGTGGGCCAATACCCAATCCAAATGAAAGATTTACTCTTTTTTTTTTTTTTACAGTTACAGCGTGCTTAGATAGATTGTGATGGTGTTGAATAATGCAGATGTGTATATTTTGCTTCCCGACTTCTTCAGTCATTCCGCTTCATGACCATCCGGGAATGACGGTTTTGAGCAAAGTTCTGTATGGTTCATTGCATGTAAAAGCATACGATTGGGTTGAGCCACCTTATATACAGAACAGCAATGAAACCGGTCATCCTACAGGTCTGATTCTGAAACCATGATTAGAATATCATTCAGTCGTTGCATGTAGTAGAGTACGTGTTATGTTATGTTGATATATTTTGACAAAAAATAACATTTGATTTTGGCAGTGAGATTAGCCAAGTTGGTTGTTGATAAGGTTCTGACGGCACCATGCAGTCCATCTGTGCTGTACCCGAAAACAGGAGGAAATCTACATTGTTTTACTGCAGTTACTCCTTGTGCTGTGCTTGATATACTTGCACCCCCTTATGCAGAAGATTTAGGCAGAAAGTGTAGTTATTACCTTGATTATCCTTACTCCACTTTGGGTAAAAGTTCCTTCTTTAATGTAGAAACTTTTTGGCATGTAATTGATAGTGTGAGATACCATGATTAAAGTAGTGTAATGTATGTATAAATGAATGTGCAGAGAATGGAAAAAAGGAAGACGACGAGTATGCGTGGCTTGCAGAGACAGACATGCCTGAAGATCTCTATATGCGGCAGGGGAGATACAACGGTCCACTCCTTGTGTTCTAAACTAGTCTCATATGTTGTGTGTGTGTGTGTGTGTGTGTGTGTGTTTTGTTGAACAAAAATGAAGAGATGGATTGCTTTAGCACAAGAAAGCTGGTTGGGGTGTCTGGGACTTAGCATGACTTTGTATGTAAATTTACTTTTGTGACTTAGCATATGATTTAATCGGGCCGGCAAACGTTTCTGGTAGAGAAAGCTGGATAAAGTAGAGGTGGAAAACGAGTCGTTCGCAAGTAACTCGGCAATCGGCTTGCGATATACTTGCTCAGATGTGATTTAACTCAACTCTAAATGAACCGAGCAGTGTATTAAAGTTAATGAGTAGAACTCAAGCGGTTGAAATCTGGACTCGAAATATTTACGAGTTTAATCAAGTATTATTATATTATATTTTGTAGTTTTTTACAAGTCAAACTCTAGCACTTTAATGGCACGTTTGGATTGCGGTAATGGAATGAATGTAATGTTTTTTTTTTATTTCATTCCATCAATTTGACATGTTTGACAACGAGAGAATGGAATATGTTTTCATTCCAACGGAATGAAAATGGCCATCCAAAATCCAATGGAATGGTCGGAATGGAATGAAAAAATAAATCATGCAATAAGAAACGATTCCATTCCACTGTCTACCAAACGCACTTATGGAATGATATCATTCCATTCCAACAGATTCATTCTATTACATTCCATCAATCTAAACAAGCCATAAAACCTATCATTTCTTCAAGAAAAGCTCCAGCTCTAATTTGATCTTGAAAGTGCTCAATTTTTTATGAGTATAAATTTTTTCCCAATTAAAAATTAATCAAACCGATCTAAAATAATCATTTCCATACTGGACCAAACTAATGTCGCATTTATATATATGAATAAATAAATGTTTGGTTCGATCCAAATCGTTTACACTTCTAAAACCAACTGTAAAATATTTTCATTGAACCTATTACGTGTACTACTACTACGTTATTTATTCTAATGTTTCATCCTGTTAACAAACTAATAAGACATGACGATAATAGCTAACAATAATATGATTCAAATAAACTTTTTTATTTATTTTTTTTTTTTTTGGTTATATCTTCATACAAGTAATAGTAGATAATGCTTATTAATATCATTAATATTCTTATTATATAAAATAATAACCAATAGTAGATAACGATAAAAATGTAGTAATTATCTACTTAAAATTTTAAATAAGAATAGTAACCATTTTGCAAAAACTAATTTAGGAACGGAACCGACATGATTAACACGACCATGTACATGTCTGGAAACAAAAACCAGCCGTATGCGTATCTGGATAAAATAAAAAATAAAAACCGTAATACAATGCATAACTGAACAAAAAAACGGAAACAATTTTTCTTCCCGGGCCATCATCATCTCCATTAAAGATCTCTCCTTCTTCAATTCACCCCCCAAAAACGTTGAGAGATCTGATCAATCAATTAATTAATTAAATAATGGCTCGTGCAAGCAATGTGATCATCACAGTTCTTAATGTCATAACCATTTTCGCCGCTTTAATAGCAGTTGGTTCATCAATCTGGTTCGAATCACACAAATCTTCATCTTCATCTTCGTCTCTCTGTCAAAAAGGCCTTCAAAAACCCCTTTTAATTCTGGGTTTGGCTCTTTTTATCGTATCGTTTTTCGGGCTAGTGGGTTCTTGCTGTAGCAAGCGGTTTATCAGCAACTTGTTTATGTGGGTGTATCTGTTGCTGTTGTTTCTATTGATTATTGGGATGCTCGGTTTTACGGTTTTCGGGATAATCGTAACGAACAGAGGAGTTGGGAAAGCTTTATCGAATAAAGGATTTGGGGATCATAAACTTGGGGATTACTCGAAATGGTTGCAGAAGCATGTTTTGAATGAAGGGAATTGGGATGAGATAAAGAGCTGCATGGTTGATGTTGGCTTCTGTAAGCATCTTCCTGCTGGTAAAGATGCTGATTTCTTTGAGAAGGGCCTTCCTGCTACTCAGGTTCATTTATTTATTTTGCTCTCTCTTTTTTATTTCTACTCTCTCCACCATAAATGTATCAACTTTGCTGTGCAATTAATTGCTTGTTTTATAAGAGAAACAAGCAAGGCCTAGTAGTAGTACTGTCTGTCAATCTCATAGTTTGGATTCATTACATGAAAGTCTGCAGTTTTGAATTTTCTTCACATGCAGCATGATCACAAAAGTGACAAAGAATCATCCATCTTTGCTCTTAGTTTTGTGCTATATTATATGCATACAGAGAATACCTCCTCTTCTTGCTTCCTCCCTTGATTCTAGATGTAGATGATGTGTACATTAGTACTTAGGGTAATCGTACTGACACAGTCACTCAATCATAACAAATATGTATGTACATCTTTGAATATGATGAGAGTTTACGTCATAATTAGTGTATCCTTATTACATTATCATCAGTCTACATTATGATCAATGGGTCCTATAAGATTAACAATGGTGTACAATTAGTTAAGCAGGTTGTGTCCAAGGACGGAGCCATAAATTTAGACTTGGGTGCATTGCGGAAATTTCCTCATTGTTGCCTCCCGTAAGAGTCTGGGCATGTCCAGTCCATGCGTTTCACCGATGCTGAAATGTTGGTTGAACCGGATCGCAATTATTTCTGGAACACCTTTAAGGGATCGGAGACGGGTGGGCTAAATTAGGTTTAATTAGAATGACCTTATGGGTTAAACCGGAATATTTATAGGTTTTTTTTTCTCGAGTGGGTTAGGCTTTCAAATCTATACTTTACCTCCGCCCTTGGTTGTGTCACTCGTTGTGGTTAAGTAGTTGTGTCAATAACATTGCTCTGAGCACTTATCGCCTTTAATGTAGAAAGAATTTTGAGGGAATCATCATAAATATTGATCAAATTTTATGAAACGAAATCGCTTTCTCTTAAGGGATGTTTTCATTCATGATACAATAAAGTTGCTTTTATTTAAAATATGACTTTTTACGTCATAGTTGTCAAGGCGTCAAGGCGACGCTTAAACGGCATCTAAACACAAGGCGAAACGTACCGTTGTCTTTTATGTAGCATTGTAGCATTATGTCAAATCCCAAGTAAAATAAAGTTTTTCTAAGAAAAACTTAAAAGTTGTTTTTGTCTTAAATTTCTTTTGAATTGTGCATGGTGTATGATCTTATCGATGTCACGAATCACGATCTAAAGTCGTTTTGATGTTTTGATTGTTGATTTCAGTGTTTTATGAAAGTAGTATAGTATTTTCATATGATTTACAGTATTAATTTTAGCTGGATTTTATATGAAATAACATATATTTTGCTTTTGTGTTGCCTTGATTATTAAGGCGGCGCTGTTTTCGCGCTTAAGCCCCTTCAACCCATGATTGGGTGTTTCCCCTTTGACCGACTGTGACCAGACCGGGCTGATCGATCTCGAGCTTTTTGTGACACTAGTTATCGGAATGTCAAATTTATTACACAATGTCAATTTATTAAATTTGACATTCCGATAACTAGTGTCACAAAAAGCTCTAACACTAATAATTAACTAGCTGGAATAGTTTATGTTAGAAGGTGTTGAAGTAAATATATTACTCGCCCTGGTCTTTTTTTTCAACTGTAACTTTAAGGAATTGATTTTGTTTACATTTATATGTCATTTAAAAAAAAATATTATCATTATTATTTTCCATATTCACACTCATTTTGATTACATTGGTGAAATAAATTATTTGCATTTCCAAAAGGAACATACATCTCCCAATGTTAGAAGAACTCCAAAAGCCCGTTTAGGTAGGTGCAGTCCCTTGGCTTTGAGGAAGTCAATTTCATACATTTCCAATATATGATGATTGTGAATACATTTAAAAGACAAAAGAAGGACAATTTTGTCATTAAAAATTTATTTCAGACATATTAATCATTTTTTGATCTACATGCCTAAGTCTTAAACGACAAGTTGGAATTATTTAAACACGTAAATTATTTGCATCTTTAATGGCTTGATCTTTTTACGGGAGTTGGAATTTGAATATCGTTTCAGAGTAGGGGTTGTAGGATCAAACCTCTTTGTGATCGGTATCATTTTATTTATGTTGTCTAGTGTTGGCTTTCATATTAGTCTTGTTATGTTCTTTATATGCTTTTGTGTTTTATATTGACTCAGACACCGGCACGCACGCTCGAAGAAAAAATATGTTGAAATATATAGTACTATTCAAATATGTAAATTACTACTACCCTTTTCGGGAGAAATGGTAATTCAATACTCTTTAGCTAACGAATAAATGAATCATCATGGATCTATGTATGCAGTCTAGCTGTTGCAAGCCACCAAGTTATTGTGGGCTCGAATTCCAGAACGCAACATACTGGACAATGCCGAAAACAGGACCAGCAGTACCAGACAGTGATTGCAGAGCATATAGCAATGATCAAACACAGCTTTGTTTCGATTGCAAATCTTGCAAAGCCGCGATTCTTGACAGCATCAAAAGGAAATGGAGAACTTTTGCTATCATTAACTTCATCATTCTTCTAGTTGTCAGCATGGTTTACTCTGTTGGCTGCTGTGCTTTGAGCAACAACCAGCGTGGAAAATACAGACGCGCTTATTTTTAACCTCTTGTTTCTCTGTAACCTTTTTGTACTATATAGAACACCCTGTTGTCAAATGTAGGTTCTTCAACCAAATCTATATTTATATATATATATATATATATATATATATATAGCATGACAATTGTTGCTCATTCTTGGTTTTCCCTTGTAGTTAGTGCAGCAATCAATTCTACAACATTGTGTTTGGAAACATAGTTTTCGTTTAGTTTTTCCTTTTTTTCTACTTGCTGGTTTTTGTGGGCTTACCTCAAAAGTGCATGCTTAGAGAATTTATAATCAAAGACGCGGTTTTTCTTTTCTTTTCTTTTATTTGCTGGTTTTGTGGGCATACCCAAGAAGTGCAGGCTTAAAGAATTTGTACTCAAAGACATGGTTTTTCTTTTCTTTTAGTTCCTGCTTTTTGTGGGCAGACCTGAAAAGTGCAGGCTTAGAGAATTTATACACAAAGATGCGGTTTTTCTTTTCCTTTATTTGCTGGTTTTTGTGGGCATAACCGAAAAGTGCAGGTTCTTACAGAATTTGTGCACAAAGATGTGGTTTTCCTTTTTCTTACTTGCTGGTTTTTGTGGGCATACCTGAAAAGTGCAGGTTTAGAGAATTTGTACACAAAAACGTGGTTTTTCTGTATATCACATTTTGTAGAGGTATCTCTGTCGGGCATAGTCAGGCCAACAACATGAACTGTTACTAAAATGAAAAAGGGTTGAAGAATAATGGTTATGGATGATTATACAAGAAAGAAAAATGTCAATCGGACGTGCCAGGAAGCAATTTAGCAGAGCGTGTTGTAGTACCAAAACGTCTCGTTGAAGCAGCAGGGATGATTTTGGAAGGTGATAAGACTTGGGAAAATGATACTTTATAAGAATCTGTTCCTAAGTTGCTCTGCAACCAACCTTTGCTCCCTGAGAATCCGTCTTTTACGATCCAGCTGTTCTTGAAACCAAGATTTGTAAGTAATTTCGCAACTATTTTGGCTGAATCCGTGTACCTGATATGATAACGAAATTCAAGAAAATCAACTTCAAGTCCCAAAAAAAAAAAACAGCAAATAACGAGATAGACGACTAGAGACGAGGTGCTCACGTGTCCATAATTACGATGTTTGATCCTTTACCGATCTTCTTGAGATAAGAAATCTTCAAAGCCACAAGTTCAGCTTCCACTTTCTTTGCATTTTTCACAATACTTCTCACTTTGTTTGGTAATTCTTCCAAACTGAAACTCGAAAACAGAAAATAATCAACATTCATACCAACAAGAAGGTTTTCCTGGAATGAACAACAGAAACATTATTATGCTTACGGAATCGAAATGATTTGATTTTTAGCGCTAGAAGGAAGACGAGGAATCCCAGCTTTGTCCTTGTCTTTCTCAGATCTTATATCAATCAAAACATAATTCTTTGACGACATCAATTCTAGCGTTTGAGCAGGACTCAGGTCACCTAAGTTATAGCAAACAGACCAAAACAAACTGGTTAATGAATCTTTCACAACATAAAATATATTCATGACATTCGCAAAACTGACCCTTGTATCCGCGAAGATTGAAGGAGATTGCAGAAAGCACAGGAGGAAGAAGGAGATACGCGAGAAATAATGCACCGCCGGCTTCTAAAATTACGATAGGGCTAGCAGATGAGATGGTCTCCATTGTTGAAGTAGCAATGGGCTTGGCATCTCCTATTACCTTTGTTGTTTGTTGTGCTACATCAGCTACTGTCTGCAATAATAATAACAAAATTGACAGATAAATAATTATCATAAAGAACAAAAAGACATTGTCTACCCAAATATTAAAGCTTGTGTAAGCACAATTTTGTCAATAACAGAGGCATTCAAGCCATTAGATCAAACACTAGAACTTGCATCAGTTTCTTTTAACATAATTTCTTTTTTACAGACTCATACATCACTTTGAAAACAGAATTGATTGCTCAAATGAAAAAGGAAAGAAAAAAGAAAAAGGTGAAACCTTTGCAGCAGTAACAACAGGCTGAGTGTCAAAGCCAGTGCTTTGAATAGCCTCTTGAGCTTTCTTAGAAGCCTCAGATAAGGCAGGGGAAGCAACCTTCACAGCCTCTTCTCCAACCTGTTTTGCATAAGGCAATGCAGCATCTATGCCCGGCTTTACGGCTTCAACCGCATTTCCGAATAGCTGGCTTATAACATTAAACGTGTTTGATCCCACTTGTTGAATTTGATCAATAGTCGACTCCACCTGAAAAAAATATAAGTAATGCATAGGATAGGAATCGTGCAAGCTGAGAGAGAGTAGAGAAAACATGCATCAAGCACAACCGTTGTAGTACGAATGTTGCATCATACACACCCCTGCTGAACAGAGTGAAAGTATGATACATGTCACCTCATAAAAACCTTCCTAAAACGTTTGTATTTTGTTTTTGACAACCATAAAAAGTTATAATAGGTAAACTTGAAAATATATGTGTTACTCAAAATCTATCAAATATAAATTTGTTTTTCCAAACATTAGATTTTGGCATTTCAAAGTGGAATGTTGAGATTTCGACTTTACAGAGGTCGTCGAATGTCAGTGTGGTGCTCCGAAAGCGGTGTCAATGGTAGTGGCATGTTGCAACAAGCGAAAGCGCTAAAAATATGAAACAGAGGGAGGGGGGGGGGGGGGGGTGAGTACCTGATTGAGGGAAGAGACAATTTGGTCCTTGGGTAAGGTGAGAGCTTTGGCATCATGGCCTGGAGGCGTAATAAGTGAAAACAGGCAAAGACTAGTTGAAGTAGGGAGCACTACTTTGACTGATAATGAATTCACTTTCACGTTGATTTTGGGAGTAACGGCGGCAAGGAGGAGGAGGAAGGCTGAGGCGGAGGAAGTGGTGGTCTGGAGGTGGCTGAAGCTCTGAGTCTCAGAGCCATCATCACACCTTTTTTAGACTGTAAGCCTCTGCCTCTGCTAACTTGTTGTTTCTTTCTTCAACCGGAAGAGGAAAACAACAGAAAAATTTGTGATTGAAAAGTTGGGTAAGCTTTCCTTTGATTTGCCTGTGTGTTTTCTCCATAGCCCTTTTACATCTTGACACTTGGAATATTGGATCAGATTCGTGGGCCCACATCTTGTCTTCCAATTGTTTCATTTATTTTTTTGTTACAAGAATCCCCTTTTTCTTTCTTTGATTTATTAATAGCATTGCATTGCGTTCTCATATTCAACCCTACTTTCAGCTCCTCCCCCGATCTTTCAAGTGAAAATTATTATTAGAAAGAAAAAACATCAAGAGGAGATTCCCAAAGAAAAAACAAATTACCATTCACGGTTTTCTCGCCCGTCTAAAATTTGTAAAACAACAACAACAAATCACAACAGAGAGAGTATTATAGTCTAACTTTCTTCAATATATGTATGTGTCTAGCAATGGAACAACAACTAGGAACTAACTGGCTCCAAGACCTTAAAAACGTTCTCTTTGGGACTTCCTTCCTTCGCATATCTGTTCCAAGAAGCTGCGAGTACCCATAGCCAAGCAGTAGCAGTAATTCAATCTCTCAGATCAGATCAAACCAGATCCCACTCTTCTAATTCCCCATGACAACAACAACCAGGACCCGGTGTGATCAGTATTCGGTTTCTAAAACCCCATCAATCAGACCGAACTCAAGGGCCTACATCAAAAAAATATCAAATGTTAAACTGTCTTCATTCCAACACACTAGAACGAACAACCACTACTTAATGATTCTGTAGCTTTCCAATTGCAGATATAGTCTTTCAAGATTGACCAATAAGTAACATCATGTAATAGCATCATGCCAAATAAATATAAATAAACAGTTTACCTCAGAAACAGATAAGAAACGGTCTCTTTCTGTATATTGTTGCACCTTCTCAAGGGGTTGGCCTGTAAAAGCTGCATACATCTTGTCCAGTTTCTGCACCAGACATGTTTAAAGCTTCATCTAATACATGTCAACTTTTAATGCTTTTTATTCTGTCAAAATGCTTTCCACTTATTCACACAGCTAAGTACAAAAAGGCAACAAACACATTTGTCTACGTACCAAGGTAGATATATACTATGCTTACAAGTGTTCCATTCTACTGTCCACGAGGATAGTTCCTTTGCCACGTATGAGAAGAATATTATTAACATACATGTGGAATTCACTCTTATGTTGCTATGTCACTTTCTAATTTTCTTCAAACTATTCTTCTTCTTTTTTCTTTTTTTTTTTGCAACCAGAGCTCTACCCAAAAGTGAGGAAAACTATTATTAGCTCATGTTATCACTCATTGCACCCCAACTATAAGTACTCATAACACTATCGTTTTCTGCTGTTTTCACAACAACTGTTTGTAATTGTTTACCTTTATGTTTTTAAAAAAACCAAAAGGGCGTTTACTTGCAGCTCACATTTCAAAAGACCATCCTATCACTTGGACAACAAAATCAAGATGCTCAAGGAACATCCTGATAAGAAAACTGTAGAAACAAGGAAGAAACTAACATGGCGAGATTGAACGGCTTCATTTACTTGACGCCTGACATCTTCCACATGACCCTGCATACAGGATGATCAATTAGAATTATATTTGATTTGGAAACGTGGAAAACCAGAAGGGGGGAGAGGGGGGATGCTGAAACGAAATGTACAGTCTAGCATAATCACTTGTTGGCCATACCCCACAACCACTTTGCGGTTGGTGAATCATAATACGTGCATTTGGCATTGCATATCGCATACCCTTCTCTCCGCCAGCAAGAAGAAGAGCCCCTTGGCTTGCAGCAACACCAAAACACACTGTACCAACCTTTGGCTTTATCTGAGGCATTACAAACAACATCACAACAACATACAAGCAACCAGGAAAAATCGTAAACCTACCATACTACATATTGCCATATATTAACCATTGAATCTGGGACCTTCAAATGAAAGATCATGCGGGTGTCGTCTAAAAAATTACCGTAGAAACATTGAAGTCAAACAAAAAATTTACTATACCCAGGACATGCAGTCATAGATTCCCAATATGGAGTACGTGCTCCCACCAGGGCAGTTAAGATATATCTGACATGTGGGAAACATAGAAGGGTCAGTTAACAACATCTAAAAGATGGGAACATTCAAATAATACATAAATTCAATTATTATAGTCACCAATATATCAGCATTTTCATCTATTGTAGCTAGCGTCACAAGTTGTGATATAACTCTCTGAGCAACTTGTGAGTTTACTGGCTGCCCGATGAATATAATCCGATTTCGAAACAATACGGTCGAAAGATCCATCGGTCCCCCAGGCGTAAGTACAGCTGGCATCATGGGAGGATTTCCCTTCTTGGCTTCTATAACACCATAACTACACATGTAAATAAAGTTAAAAAACAATTCATGCAAAAGATAAGGTTTAAACTAAAGAAAGTTACAAAGACAACGGATCAGTGATCACGAAGAAGTATCAAAAGATAAGAAAATTTTACCACAGAAGAAAAAAAAATGCAAAACAGGGAATCCTTTACAGAAGAGAAAAGTACCCAATTCATGTTAAGCATGAAAATATTGTGTAATATTAACATCGTTTGATTTTTTCAAGAATGTGAGACCAACTATCTGGTACAACAGGAATACGAACCACCAAGAACCAATATTATTCAAAGTATATTAATAAATTTAACCATATTAACTACCAAATATATCTCTAATACAATTCTAATAAGATGTCCAAATGACACCTAACAGGGACAATAGAAGCAGAGAAATAAGATTGATACGTTAAAGACTCCTAAGTAACAATTCCATTTGTATTGTCAAGCAATTTTGCTACGCCTTGCCAAGAATATCGTTTCATAGGTGGTGGCTTGAGTGAAATTCCACTCATGCTTTCTGAAAATGAAGCATCACTACTAAGTTACCTTGTTCAAAGTTTCTCCAACTGAAAGCCAGAAAGGTCATCTAAGAAAAATAAAAGGCATTGCCCTGAATTATATCAAGAAAAGAACGGATTTGAAGTGCACGAAGAACAGAAATGCTAAGCCTATGCCACAATAGCTTATGTTATATTGTTCACAAAGCACTTCAAACTAGAAATTTAAACCGTTGATAAGGGATCCATTAACGATTTGGCCTACAATATCATGAGATATGTGAAAGGGCAATTTTGAATAGCATGATTCTTTGAACTACACTAAAACACCTCAATTCAAACGAACCAATCCAATAGGTTGCCTCTACAATTTTCAAATAATGTCAACCTTTTTTCTAAACAGCATTAGCTCACAGAAACTTATCATGACAAATACATTTGGTCTTTTACCAATAGATTTCAGAGGACAACATGAAAGTGATTGTACAGGAATGTAAGGCTTATTGAGCTGGAGAACTACCTAGGATTGACTATCGCATAAGGATCCTTTTGTTCGATCTTTGGAAAAGCTCTCTTCAGTCCTGGCAAGACATTAATGCAATGTGTCAATGGAAGTCTTCCTATAGTTGACCACAGCAATACATATTAATTTAAATAATTTTTAACACCAATAAAAACTCAAGATGCAAATCTTACCAGTCGATGATAAATCACTGTACAGGTTCGGCATACTAATTCCTTCAGGTCTGTTCAAATTTCTAAAATATTTTTGAAATTAACACATTGTCATCCAAAAAAATCACTCTTCAGTAAAGATAGCATTGACCAAGAGGTACCTCTGTGAACATATTGGCAAGGATGGTCTTGTTCTAGCTGGATAAGCTATTGCTGAAGATAGTGCGGCTGGAATCGCTGATGCTACCATTTTGTATCTTCCACAAAGAGAAACGAAAGGAGACTGTAGTCTCCTTATTGTCCTGGAAATAGGATCGGTCACCTAAAATACATAACTACAAAATTTTAGAACGCAACTGATACGGAATGTAGCAGAAGTGCCTACTCCTAAATTATGTTCACAGCATGCAGATAAACCTTCAAAGGAAACTAACCATTTCCCTTGTGGAAGCCAAAAATGGGCCTGACGTTCTAGCTTTTAATTGATGAGAATAAGAGTTTAAATTCGAATGTAGATTATTGGTTATTCAAAGACCCCTGATTGTACATTAGCTTGAAGATCAACTCTTGATGTTCCAAGAATTTCCCTTCACTTCTTAAACGCACTTTGACGGATAGTGGTAAATCAACAAATTCAACTCGATGATATTAATGTTCAGACTAAATAATGCATCCCATTAGACGAAAACATTCACAATGGGAGTAGCAGCATGCACCCATTTGAAATTTGCCAATGTAGAGCTCAAAATCATGTCAGTAAGTTTAGTACCAATGGCTCACAAATTAGATGAATCAATTGTTTCATCAATAGCTCGACAAACACATAAATGCCAAAGTTGCCAGTTTGATTCATGTTACCATCCATATTTTTTTTATGGATGTCAAGGTGAGCTCATGAATTACTAAACCAGTACTATTTATCCTAAAGAAATATAGCCGGCAATGACAATTCCCTCAAATTCACCATGACAAATTCGTCTTCAAATTGAAAGGTTCCTTTCTAAATAGGTAAATAAAAGCAGAATCAATAATATCAAAAATTGAAAAATTTGGGATCGACCGCTGTAGAAGATAGATGATAATTACGAAGAGTGGGCGGATTGATGAGGGAGAGCTGATAATTTGTTGGTGAGTAGATAAGGAGGCGAATATGGAGTATGGTCTATTGGCTGAAGAACAAATCCCAACTAGGAATTGGAACGAGCAAAACAAATGAAAGGTAAAAGATAATGATAACAACTGAATAGCAAAAACGAACAACAAGAACAGCAAATTGCTTGAAACATGCAAAAGGAAAGAGGAATCCATAAGGTTAAAATTAACTTACAGAACGGTGCGATTAACAGAGTAAATCCAGTGGAGAAGAAACTATGGCGGAATTGGCGACTAATACTGTACTGAGAAAAGGGGAGCCAAAACTGGACCTGGTGAAGCCAACGCTGATAACTTCAGCTTCACATGTTTTACCGCTCCAGTAAAATAATACTACTAATAATAATAATAATAATAATAGGAAATTCCACCGGATATTCTTTAATCAAAACTTTGGTTTTCGGACGCATAAACGAATCGAGTTGAATTTTATATATATGATATTGATATGCCTAAACCGTAAATCGGTTGGTGGATCCTTATTCAGGTCCGTCTGGCCACCAAAATAGCGGATAAGTCCACCGGCCACTACAATCCACGAACTCGCAAGCCGTCGGCCCCGCTCCACGTCTCCACGCGATACTATCAAGCTAGGGGGCTAGGGACCAAAGCCGCCGACATAAAGACAAGACAAAGCTCTCGAGCCGCAAGGCCCATCTCGAGGCCGCAAGTCCCTCAGCGAGTCTGCCAAGACTCTCAGCAGGCCGCTACGCTCTCAGCCCACCGACTTGCCAGTTGTCATGCTCTCGCCGGCTGGCTAGCTCCAAACCTCTATAAATACCCACATCACCTTCATTACAAGGAGGGGGGAACTTCACTTCCAGAACTACGCATGGCTCGATCCCTTACTAAGGGTACGTAGGCAGCATCTTCGGGTTTAGCTGATAAACACAAAAACACCAAACACTCCCCCATCTTGCTCTTGAAGATCTTCATCTTACTCTTGAGCACCACCACTTGCACCGCCGAGCACCACCACTTCCATACGCTCTCTATATAGCCGATATCCACCTTTATATTCACTCAATTATGTTGATGACTTTTTCGGCTTCATCAGATATCTGAGTTTATGTTTATTTGATAAATAAACAATCTTGAGTTTACTTGTTCAAAAAAAAAAAAAAAAAAAAACAAACTTTTTTTATTTTTAATCATGAGTATCTGAAACTTAGGTCGAACTAAGATTTGAAGAAATCTTAAAACACATTTCACTTACGAGTAAACATTAGCTATACCTATTCAAAATGAAATTTATCTTCGAATTTAGTCTCCTCGTAAGTTATATAGAAAACCAAGATACTCGTCACATCATAATTTCTCAATCACGATAGCTATTAAATGATTCAAATGAAACTTCTACATATTCAAGAGATTGCTCGAGCCATGTAGCACCAAGTCTTGACGGTTCTAGCCGTGACTCACAAGATGTAACACTTTGCTTTGCTTATCTTCTTGCTTCAAAGACCTACGAACGGCACCAGATGTGACTTTCATCATGTTTCTCTTAGTTTCGTGGATTCTAGACGTGCCACGTGTGATGTGTTAGGTGTAGTGCCCGAAAGACAATTTGTGTAATTGTTTTTAATAATGAATGACAGAATTTATCTCACCTTATTACTTGCTTTGTGCTTGTAAAATAATACACTGCTGCAAACCCTAAGTATATCTGTATGTAACCACTTAACTCAATGTATGGATAACGCGTGAGGATTGAGTTAGTGGTGATATACTTAAATCTGTTAGTCCGTGGTGAACTTAATCGAGTTTAGGGTCTCTTGATTAAAACACCAATAATGCGCCCGTAACACCTTAGGGTGTGATAGTCTTATCCGGTTGTCGGTAGAGGTACCTACGTGGGGCATTTATATATGATGGCATTCATATAGATTTGGACCGATTTAATCGTATTTCTCGGTATAATTCCGTAATCGAGGAATCTTATTAAATCATTAGATGATCATATATGGATCAACCTTAATCCCGAGGTGATCACGGGGTCTTCGCTTGTCCCGGGGTAGTGTTTGATGTGTTAGTTACGGTTCACTTAAATAATGTGTTCCAAGCCACTTCTCATTGGCACTATCTCAGGATGAGTGAGTAGTTCGATTTTCACGTACATGGAATCCATTCCTTCCTCGCGCGGGAAGAAGAGAGACGATCCCCTTATTTGTTAGCCCTAAGAAAATGATCGATGGGCCCGGTTCATGTTAGACTAATTAGCTACTAGTCGGATATGTGAACTAATTGATCACTAGGGGTTAATGGTAAATAAGGATAAGATATTCGAGTCGGGTTCACGGAGACTTCCCACTCGAATGGACGATCCATGGAGGGTTAATCCGTATGTAGTGATTATATCAATGGACGCTTATTCACTCTATGGGTTGAGTATAAGTATACATCTATAATCGGTAGAGTTCGGTTTCGGGTTTATGGTGGCGTAATCCCGGAATTAATAATTAATGTACTTATTCGTTCAATGAATAATTAATTATGGAAATTCTACTTGGTTATAGGCCCGTGGCCCCCGACGCGCTACGTAATTCGGGCTAATAATCTTGTTATTTGGGCAGTGATAATTAATTGGTGGGCTAATTAATTGATATGCAAAATATTATTTAGTTGGGCTAAATTATATAATACACATAAAAGACATTTTATGTGGGCTTAGTAACCCTATATGTGGCGCCATTTGTGATGGTTATTTGACGTACGTGATTTATCTTTTATTTGTTAAATGATAATTCATGGAATATTAGATAATAATGTGATTTTCCTAATTTGTTTGGGATAATCATTTTATTTATCTTTTATTTTGAATAAAGGATTAATGGAATAATTATCTCTTAATTATTTAATCCTTGGAGGACGAGTTTACTCTCCTATATAAAGAGAGTTCCTAAAGCCCTTAACACACTTGGCATAATTCGACCACCATATCAAAAGGGAGAGGAAAAATTAGTTTTTCTCATGCAGGGTTTTAGAAGAAAGAAAAGCTCTAAGTTTTTCTTGGTGTTGCATATCAAGGAGACTCGTGTATCAAGAAGGGTGTCCACCAACCGCCGTTTGGAGAACACATCGGAAGATCTTGGTTTCTCTTCCTAATATTGGTAACGTGATCTCAACCCCCTTGTAGTTGTTAAATCCTTTGATTATGTTTTATGATATGTAAATCATGATCCGTCCACTGCGTATAGATCTAACTCGTTTAGATCTAAGAATCTGCATCCTTCATGATGTAGCGCTTTAACACCAATATATTAACTGTTATCCAGTCGAGTCGAACAATTTCAAGCTATTTACAGATTTATGATTGGTTCCGTAAAAGGAAAAATCCATAACAATTTGGGGCATGTGTGAGGTAATTCTTCCATAGTCACTCCGTTTGCGCCGTAGACACACGTGGATGATTATGGACCACACAATTTGAATTTGAGTTGAAATTATATGATCAGAATTATTCACATATCTTACTTCTCAAATGGACTCACCATAGAAGAACTTGGTGGATGGGTGTGTAATATCTTCTGTCTCACTGGCACTGGCTGCTAAGGCCTATCTTACATGTGTTTCATATTTTATTTTCCTTCTTTCCGTCTTATTTCCTTTCATTTCAAACCAACCTTCCGTACCTTTTCTCTCATCCACCAACTATGTCATCGGCGGCGACTGGCGCCTCTGCCGGAGGAGGATCTGCACCTTCCGACTTCTTCTGTTACCAGTGTGAAGGTACGGTTCAAATCACCCCTTCTCCTAATGGTGAACTTGTTTGCCCTAATTGTCAGGGTGGATTCTTAGAAGAATCCGAAACCGCTGCCCCTCCTCCTCCTCCTCCACCACCTAACGCTAATTCGTTTTTTGGTGGTCCCGCTGCTGGAGGTTTCCCTGTTATGTATTCCACCGCCGGTGGCGCTGGCGAAATTGATTTCAACTCTTTGTTTGGTGGACCCGGGGATTTTAATCCCCGATCGCCTGCTGATTTCAATCCGTTTTCTTTTTTACAAAACTATGTCAATTCGCTTCGTGCTAATGGTGCTAATATCCAGTTTGTGATTGATAACCCTGGGGGTGGAATCGGGATAGGTTTTGGTGGTGGTGGCGTTGGTGGTGGTGGTGGTGGTGATTTTCGGCTACCAGGGAATCTGGGGGATTATTTTATAGGTCCTGGTTTAGAACAGCTGATTCAGCAATTGGCGGAAAATGATCCTAATCGGTATGGTACTCCTCCTGCTTCGAAATCTGCTGTTCAGGGTTTGCCTGATATTAAGATCACAGAGGAGATGATGGGTTCAGATTCTTCACAGTGTGCAGTATGTAAGGACAGCTTTGAGCTTAATGAGGAGGCTAAACAGATGCCTTGTAAGCATATTTATCATGCTGATTGTATTTTTCCCTGGTTAGAGTTGCACAACTCTTGTCCTGTTTGTCGGTATGAGCTGCCTACTGATGATCCTGATTATGAGAACAAGAAGAATGAGCCGCAGAACCCGAATACTGGGAATGCAAGTAATAGAACAACCACTGGGTTTACTTTCGGTTCAGGGTCTGGTAATTTAAGTGGTGGGAATCAAGAAAATCCTAACCCAGCAAGGACAGTGGAGAGGAGGTTTAGCATATCATTTCCGTGGCCGTTCAGATTTGGAGCACCTGCGGAGACGAGCAATAGTGGAGCTGCTGGGAACAATGACAGCAGGAACAATAGTTCTAGTGGGAACAATGATGATAACGAGGACGCAGACCATGGCGGGTATGAAAGGATGGAGGAACTTGATTGAATTTTAATGTAGTTACGTATGTTATAATATAAATCTATGATATTTAGCCTTCGATGATTTCAATGCCAAATTTTATTTTTTTTTTCTTTCTTTCCTCTTTTTGTATCTTTGTAATATTTTGCTTCATTGCTCTAATAGTCAATCAAACTGTAGAATGAACCAAAAGCTACATTGTTTTTGTTGGGGTATGCAAAAAAGTTCCTTTTGTGCAGAAGATGGATGATCTGTCTTATTTTTTGGGTATTATTTTAGTTGTTTTATTGGCTAGACATTTGTTTTTAGGTTAAAGTTGGTTTCTTTTCCCCAATTTAGCAAAGCATGAGCTTTAACTGCAGGTGCCAAGTTGTAGATGATAATTTGAGCACCTTTGGTCTGCTATCATAACTGTTGACAGCTAATTTGGTGATCAGATTATATCTAGTTGAATGGATATATTTGGTTAAGACTAGAAAATTAGTTGCTTTTCTTAGAATTATATACTTGCCTTGGCAGAATCATAATCAGTCTATTCGTGAGAATCAGGTGGTAGAGTTCCACTATCTTAGCTTTCTTCTACTCACATGCTCTATGAGAGAAGATGCCTTGCTGAAGGCAGCAGTACTCTATGCACAATTCCAGTTTCAAGTCATCTGGAAATTCTGTGGAGCTCAATATTCTGCACTTGAACATCTTTCTGGTAGCGCAATCAGAATAGACCCCAATCCTTATAGAGATGGTGCAGCAACAGACTAGGGTTTGAGTGGTGGGTGTGAGTGTTTCTTTTTACAGATGAAGAATGCGTGGTTTGGACTTTGGGGGACATTTTCGGTGTGTGTATTTTCGATGCAAAAGCACTTTTAGTTGACAGGATGCAGACAAGCTATGCCTTAAAAAGTATCTATATTCCTCTGAACCTGCATGTTTCTCCTCTTTTGCTGAGACATTTGTGGTCCGTCTTGAATGGCATCAACAACCACTGCATGCTTCCCCTCCATAACGGGACCGCATTTTTGGTGATGTCTCAAAACTATTACCATCCACATGCATGAGTGAAAGAATGGCTTTTGGACCCTTCAAAAGCCTTGTCCCTCTTGCTTTCTTTAGCCTGTTTTTTTGATCTTTTTAAGAGGACAGGGACTGGTTTATACTACAAAAGTGCCCCCCCAATATGTTTGCAGTCACCTTAAACAAAGTCAGGCTGTGACTTGCTGCATAGCATAGCCTGATGTTTATAATCTTTTTCATGCTTCATTCATAAAGAGTGATTTGGTTGTCACAAATTATGACCTTGGTTATGCATTCTCATGGGATTCCTTAGTAGTACCACTGTACCAGTAAGGTAGCTTATATGGCTTAACTTTTTAACTCCAGAAAGTGTGTTTTTGCCTTCTGAAATGATATATATAGGTATGCTGCTTTTTTTTTTTTTTTTTTTTTTGACCTCTGGTGTAAGTAATAGACAAGTGCATGTTTATATATTTAAAACGAAGGCTTCAGAACTCGACATGCCAGCCTTATGTGGCCTTAGGCAGGTCTCATGCTCGGATGGGTTGGGTAAGAGGTCTGAAGGCACCCTCAAATCTAAGCCGTAAGTCTCTGACCTTGCCAAAAACACTCGATACACAATATTTATATACAAAGCTTTTAAGGACATGAGCGAGTCTTTGAGCCGACACATACTTTCAATACATGTGAACTTAACTCTATTTTTTCTATTTTTTAAAACAGATTTTAGTCATGGAAACTTTTGAAACTCACAAAGCCAAGTTTCTAGCTTTAGGTAACAAACTGAAGAAAACAAACAAGAAACTAATAAAACTAAAGATAAAAAACTTTCTTTGGCTTTTGAAATCTTGCGGTCTTCTGAGCCGAAGTTAACTTCTTTTTGGTGTCCTTAGTGGTATCCCTATCAGATATGTAACCAGCATACTGAGCTTTTGGGCGATCAAAATCGATATTCTGTAGCTCAGCCAAGATAGAGTTGCGGCTATCTATACCAGTTGAGTTTGCAGCGGCAGCTCTGGTGTTTTCAACGGTGCCCTGTATAGAAAGCATCTCTAAGGAATTGCTTGTAGGTACTTGCAACACAATTTCTTTAAAAACTAGATGGTGCGCCTGTCCCTTAACCTGCATTAGACATGTCCCTTGCTCTAGGGCAGGAGTTGTGTGCTTCATTTGATCCTTCTCCAAGCCATGGAACTCAGCTCTCATTTGAGCATTTACAATATCAGCTTGGCTGACTTCAAGGCCCGAACCTTTCCCCTCATATACCTCTGCTGAAGCATCTGGGTCAATCATTTCATGTGCAGGATCATTGCCAAAGCTACAATCCAAAGGCAAATTCAGCATAGGAATACCGGCTTGTTGAGGCTCAGTTGAACTTGCTTTTGTAATATGTGAGTCCATGCTAAGCTGATCCTTCCTAAATTGAGGCCATCCCTCCCTAATAGCAGAATGAAGTTTCTCAGATGATGTTAAGCCTGCAGAAGCGTCAAGATTTGATGTTTTAGAAGTGCAACTTCCCTCAACAGGCAGAAAAACCTCTGATTTTTCACTATCAAGGCTTGTTTTTCCCCTGTCTTCCTGCCCCTTACAATTATCACCATCAACAAATTGAGTGGGGGCTGAATCTTGTCCAAATTGCAGCTGTATTATCCAGCATTTCAGCTGCTGCATTTGTTTCCGACACTTGCGCGCTTTCATGGACAATTTCTCCTTGCTCAGCATCCTGTCTTGTATCACCAAATTGCTGAGATTTTGATATGTACTCATGGTGTATATTTGGCCTCTGTTGACGAATGTAATTGTGCTGCAATTCAGGGTATTTGACTGTACAAAAATGCTCCTGGTGTCCGATATGCCAACAAAATTTACAATATGAAGGTAAAGCCGTTTCAAGCTCGATTGCTTGCCAAAAACATGTACCTGTTTCACTTTGGACCCAAACACGAGATGGTAACAAATCCAATAAATCAATTTCTACCTGTTTCTCTTGTATCATCTTGCTAAAAGATGATAAAAGAGAAAAGATAAAGCCCTGATTCACTAAAATGAATAGGCAACATCGGCAGGGATAACCAAATCGACACTATTGAAGGTTCCTGATCAATGCGAAAATCTGAGGTCCATTTAAGGATTCGCATTGGTTTTCCACTAACAATCCATACTGATTTCGAGAATAGACTCATGTAATCCCTCAGAGAGTTCATATCGAAGAAGAGCATGTTTTTATCTATTAATCCAACAAGAATCGTACCTTTGAAATTTTGGGAGAATTTTCCGATTAAAGTGGTATCAAATCTTGCTGCTAATGAAGCTTCAATTTCCTAGGGGATCGTAATCGCCGGCTCCCCCTTGAAGGAGCCATGGAGAAATTTCAGTTGGGGAGGGGATGTAGTGAGAAGGGTTTTTGTGAGATTCTGGTTGATGAGGTGGAGAAGACGTTGAAATTGGGGTTGATTTTGGAGGAGGAGCTGCTGCCATGGAGGTTCAATCGAACCCTAGAAGCCATTGCCGGAGAGTTTTGGGGTGGGGGTGCAGGGAGGTGTAGACGCAGTTTTAGTTTGAGATTTTAACTTAACTCTTTCATGTTAGAGAACATACCTTACTGCTCTGCTAAATGATTCTTTGGCAAATTAACTTCCCACATTCACGTCGATGTTGCCTGCATCACTCCTTTAAGGGCATTATGTTATGTTAGCAGGACTTGATCTACAAGAATTTGTCCCCTAATTGTTTGACATTGCAAATGTACAACCCTTTATATTTTACATTTGAAGTATGTTAAAGCTCTTTGATGTTATATTGACTTTGAGTGTCTGGCGGATGAGCTTGACAGGGGATCTTTCATTCTCACCACAATGAATTTATCATACACCACACACTACACCGGAATGCATGAAAACTGGCAACAAATGAATTTCTTTACACCAAAACCATACACATACACTATATATAGTTTCCTCCTGTTGAAGCACAAATAACAAAGCATATGCATATCAAATGATAAATATCCTCTGTATACATCTAATTTCACTTTTTTTCTTTCTTTTTTTCTCTCTATGTTTTTTTTTTGACATTTGATTTGACCTGTAATTGAGGATAACTCTAGAACAATAAAGAGAACAGACATCTCTTTATGATTATGGATGTGGCTTCAAGAAGTTATCTACTTTACTGTTTGTTCCCCTTGACAAAAACTTCATACAAATAGGTGGTTTCACCCCTGCCAATGCAAGCACTGAATTAGGCAATGTCCATATCCCATCTCCACATATCAATCCCGAGGCGACCGCCGGTCCAAACGCATCAGCTTTCCTCCTGTCCATCCTCTGCCATATATACAATATCAAGCTACCTAGACACATGTCTATTGCAAAGTAAGATCCCAGATAGAATGGTATCGCCATCGCCATTGGTAGCGGTATAAACCTTGCACGTTTCTTTCCGACGACGTCCCGTATGAGATTGACAAGAATCGATGCAGCAAAGAATGCATAACAGAAGTTAAGGCAGTTTTTTGGTAAAGCTGAGAAGCCTTCAACTCCTAGTTTAGCCATGTTGTAGTATACGATTGCAAACGGTGCTGGATATTTACTTGTAGGCAATCCCAGATCAGGGAATGCCTTGTAGAAGATCATGAACACACATGGGGATACGATGCATCCGATTGCGGTGCCGATCACTTGGCTCACGAACATGGACCGCGGTGAAGCCAGTGTTAGGTATCCGGTTTTGAAGTCTTGCATTAGGTCAGAAGCTGTGGAAACTATGTTCATCATCACACCACATGCTGCTAAACCGGCTAGGACTCCGCCGTGTGATGCACCGGCCCATGCCCCGATCGTGAATATAGCTAGCTTTCCGTAGGTTGACGCAAGTGACCAGTCGGTTAGTCCACATCCGAACGCGTTACAGAAGGCCAACACTGGTGCGAACACGTAAATCACGATAATGTAGTACCATTTGAGCTCAGGGAAGATATGAGGAAGGGTTACAGTTGAGACAGCTGCAATGGTGATATAACCTATCACCGCGAAATACGTGGGGATTTGGTCCTGTAAAAAGACTTGGGTACGGCGTTGGTCATCAAAAGACGGAGTCTTGATAGTATTAGCGTTAGCGATTCGGTCTGTGAATGGAATATTGTTGCTTGCATTTCGATCATGGAATTTCGCGACGAGACCGGCTATTGTCCGGCTTATCACTTTAACAAAGTTGTACAGGCCATCACCCAAGATCATGGAAATACCGATGAAAACCTATACATACAAAACCAGTAGTGCTTTAATTAGAAGTGCGTCGTGCTTAAATATATATATGTAAATAACGTCGTGAAACACGACGTACCTTATAACCTTGAAGACCTTGTAAACTAGTTTCACTGAGGTTTGAAGGAAACCAATGTCCTTTTCGAGTCTCGATGAGAGGCCACATGATGCCCCAAGAAAGTATACCTCCTAAAAGTACAGAGACATTGATAATGTGTGGACAAATCATCCCTACTCCAACATATGTTGCTGAAAAATCAAAAAAGAACCTGCGATTTCCGGATAATCATATATCATTACAACCTTTTTTGATATAGAAGGAAGCAGAGCATATTAAAAAGAGGGAGAAGAAACATATGCATAATAATTACTTGTAGTCGTATGCTTTTAAACCGAACATAGGGAAGTTGGCGAATCCACAATCATCTTTAGCAGTAAAGAACCATTGAAAGAATCCCCACAAGAAGCTCATGGAGAAAAACTTTCCGAGTGCTCGTACTTGTTTCCTAGAGGCAGAAGGATTCAATACAATTCAGAAGAAGCCTCTACATACAGATATATGTAACATAGATTGGAGTGTATATGAAGCATCTTACTTGGCTAGCTTGGCCCCTTCAGGTGTGTGGAAGCTATTTATAAGATGTGCTGTGGCTGTTCCACTTGGGTATGTCAGCTTGAAATCTATGACCATAATCTGCATACAATGCCATCTTCCATTGTATAAGTATCTGTCTGCAGCATTACACCCTCCCACCTTTGATCTTGCAATAAATAAAATGCTGGAATGAAGAAAGGGGGGTTGTTTGAACAAACCTTTCTTAATGGTACAACTGAGAAGAGGCCTAAAAAGCTGACAACAAAAAGAAAACCAATCATCCAACCGAGCGACGGATTCTTGTACATTAAACCGGTTTTCCCTTCTTCAGATTGCTCAATTACACGTTGGCTCATACCGAAAAGATACCCTCCGAATCCTCCTGCATTAAAATTAAACCAATTCCAATCATCATCACATGGCATTTGACACTAAATTCCTTTGTAATTATCAATCAATGCAGATAAAAACCGCGCATTTGCATAGCACTAAACACAGAGTCTCTATTGCACTACACCGTGTTACATATACGAAAAAAAAGATTACCGCTAAAGGCGATTCCAGAAGAAGCAACAACACAAGTTTGGATGACGGTGTTTTCTTGACGAGTAAAAGGTTGTTGCAAGAAACCAGATTGATCTAACAACTTAGTCCATGTCTTGACAAAGAAGAAACCCAAAAGGCCAGCAGAAACGTTGAGTGAAGGTATGATCCCAGTAGTGAGATTAAGCTTCATTACTATGAAACTGAACATTATTGAAAGCACTAAACTCACTACAAATGCTCTACATGTTAACTGCTTTCTCCATGAAGGTACTTCCTTTTCTTCAAATATTCTTTCCACTGATGTTTCTTCTTCATCTTCTTCTTCTTTTACTCTTGCATTTCTTTCTTCTCTTTCCTTAATCTTCTCCAAGCTCAAGTAATATTCTTCTTCTTCCTTTTGCTCTTCCTTTTCTGCAATAGTACCACCATTGATACTACTACTTGTGCTTGCTAATTCCATATCGATCTATAAAAATTCACTTTGTTTTCTGTTTTTGAAAATGGGAATTAATAATTCATGGGAGGCTTATGAGAATTTTCTTGAATTATTAGTGGTCAAGTTTAATGGGAAGGAGAAGGAGAAGGAGAAGGAGAAGTATACTCTTTGTTTTGTTGTTATTAGAAACCAATGGAATGTTATCTTGGAATATTGTGGGGGAAAAGGTGTAAGTTTGATTTGATTACACCCCCTTTTTCTTTCTTCCATTTCCATTAAATAATAGCCACATTTTATAATAAATATTTCATGATTATCTAACCACTCAGCCTAGTAACTTATTAGAAAGGGCATAACCGTAAAAGGAGCGTTGCAAATGACAACCTTGTATTTAAGTTCTAAATAACGTGTCTAAATGATAAAATTCTTTTGACGGTAGATAAATAAAATCAAGTCAATGCATTATTTTTTTTATGTATATGGTAACTATATAAGTGTATAACAATCATTCACAACATACATGTGAATCATTTATTGATGAGTAGGGCTCACATATTATATTGAATGAGTCTCGCTATCACTAATGATTCATGAGTAACACGAGATCACTTGGAGTCGGTACTCAGTTCAACTTGTCGTAAATTAGTTCGAACTTGAACTCCATTTTGACTCGAACATTATATTAAATGAGTCATACATACATGGACAACAGAATGCTCGAATTAACAACTTGCGAACAACCCAGTATTCGTATATGTATATAAGATACGATTCATATGGATTTGTTGAACAATAATGGATGTAAAACGTGATAAAGACAGGTGGAATAATGGTATACGCCATTAACTAATAACTTGTGGGTTTTTATGTAAAGGTGCTGATGGAACTAATAGTATTTTGTTATAATAATAATAATAATAATAATAATTATATATATATAAACGTGGGTGTGGGTGTGGGTGGGGGTGGGGGTGGGGGTGGGGATGTACTGTTAATGCATTATTGTGACGTACAAAGTCAGCACTTGTTTGTACGTTGGCATTATATTTAAATAAAACATCGTTATAGCACAATAGTGTGGGAGGGATAAATAAAAAAATAAAGAAATGATTAGGCATGGGATGGATGGGAGGGGGAGAGGGGGAAGACATGCATTTATTAATGAAACAAAACAAGAGATACTGTAAATAAACTTGATACTTTAAAAAGAGAAAAGAAAAAGAAAGAGCCAGTTGCAATACTAATCCACATGTAAACGTGCATTTTATTATATTCTACTAATTTTTAATGAGTAAGTCACTATCAGTAATCACAATATTAATCTGATATATATATATATATATATATATATATATATATATATGAGAAATACCTTCTTCACTAGACTAGAGAACCAAAGGTTTTCATCTAACACAAATAAAGATGAAAAGAATGTTGATCACATTTTGCCTCTTCCTTTGTTTTCATACCCTAACTGTGATCGCCCCCTCGCCCCCGATCTCACATGAATACGAAGAGATGTTAATCATAGGACCTAACAGCTCAGGGATGAGGCTTTGCATTAGATATCTCTTACCGGAAGGGCCGGCCCTTTACGGGACTCGAACCCCCACCCTCCGACTTTAGATATAGCAATACACTACACCACCTCACCCGTTCACCACTAGGCAATAATCCAAGGGATCTTCTTTTGTTTTCATATTGATGATGGGATGCATGACAATACTTCAAACCCCATTTGTCTCCCTTCTAAGCCCAAGCCCAAGCCAGCCGACAGCCTTTGAAATAGTATGGTTTGTTTTTGTACGAGAAAGATGTGAGAGTTCGATTCCCTATATCGAATTTTTCTTCTTTTACAGTAAAATAAGATGACACATACAACAACATACAATCCTTCTTACAATACAAACCGTGCCCATTGAGACATAACACTCGTTTTTACTGAACGAAGCTTTAGCGATATGACATCGATGGTGAGAATTTTTTTTCTGAAAATTCAGAGATGTAGGTATTGATTCTGTGATATTATAGCTACAAGAGGTGAGGAACAATTAATGTATTTTAGGAAAAAGAGTGTATGTATGCTTTATTACAGAAGAAGAAACGGACCGGCCGGCCGGCCGGAAGTTGCAACCTCCCAAAGTAAATAAGATACAAGAGCATATATGTATAGTTGAAGCTTCAATATGTGTGTGATAAACAAGATGACATTTTTTCCATTAGCGTTTTGGTTGACCCATTGCAATATAAATGAATCAAGTGATTCATTCTGTTGCACTCCACTGCATTCAATCCTTAATAAAATTCTCCTTAGTTTTTAGTTGTTGTTATTCCCAAAAATTGACATTCCTTCTCGGCGGGCATTACAACCATCAACGAGGAAGCTAACTCTTAATGGTCGATCATCAGATGCGATTCCCAGATGTTGTCTTCTTCCACATCATTATCAACAATCAAAGACTGAGTCCCGGGCAGGTTGCCTGCAAGTAGCCTCACAAACTCTAAAGGGGCAACTACTACTACTACTACTTTGGTTAGTGGGTTCAATCCTCCACACTGTTGACGAGTTAACACAAACAGCCATTGAAGCAGAGAATTCGATGTTCAAATCAACGCCTTTATCGTCCTGGTTAACTGGTGAAAAGGTAACAGGGAGGCCATTGTTTTGGATGATGCTTAGTGTTTGCAGAACCGACATGAAGTGAGCAGGTATGATTTGGGGCACTTGTTAGCCCGATAGTGCCACCCGGGACAGAGGGTAGTATGAAATAAGGGGCACCAGGTACAAGAGGATTACCATTGATGTCCACCACTAGTACTAGTTGAGAATATGCTAATAAAAGAGTATTATTATTATTATTATTATTACAAAGGAAAAGGAAAAGAAACAGCAAGGACATGAGTAGACTTAATGTGGACTTCATTTTTATAGGACAGATACAGGAAAGAAGGGGGGGAAGAAGATGAGGATGAAGAGATATAATAGAAGAATGGTTTATACTATATTCATGCATGATGCAACAGGCAGTATTAAAAACAAGTAAAGCATTAATCATACATTTTCAAAGTCTGCCATTTTTGAATCAAATGCCTCTACTCTACCATACTGATCAATTTATTACTTTAAAAATACACTAGTATTTTAATTGCAATTTGCAGCATACATCAACAATGTCAGCTTTACTTACTTCCCCAAGTTGTTATCATATTTCTCTTACATAAGACTTACATGTTCTACAAATCATGTATGGGCACTTGCAACATATTCATGCTTTATTTTTTTCATTTTGAATGCAAGAAGCAACAAGAATCATACAATCTCACTAAGAATCTTAGAGATCGACGAGGAAACTAACTCTTAATGGCTGATCCCATGTGATTCCCAAACGCCTTCTTCCATCATTATCAACAATCAAACCAATAAGCCAACACACGGGCCTACACATCTCACATACCGAAGAGAAAATATTGAACACATAAGCCCCTTTCTAGCTCAGTTTTGAACCAATTGCCTAACGTTCCCCCTCCAGGATTTCCTTTCACACCACCTATTGTCATAAAGTATCTAGTAACAGTACTACTTTGGTTAGTAGTAGTAGTAGTAGTAGTAGTAGGTTGAATCCTCCAAATTGCTGAAGTAACACAAACAGTTGAAGCAGAGAAATCGACGCTCGTCTTGATAACTTTAATATTCAGGTTAACGGGTGAAAAGGTTACAGGGAGGCTGTTCTGGGTATGGATAACCGTTTGAAGGACGACGTCAAGTGGGCAGGTTCAATTCGAGGTGCTTGCTAACCCGATAGTGCCCCGGTAGAAGGGGCAGCAGGTAGAAGAGGGTCACTATCGATATCCAGCACTACTTGAGAATATGCCGAGAGAGAATTATTATGAAGAGAATGGGAAAGGACAAGAAATATGATCTGGTTCTTGACAATATTGTTGTCATATGGTGAATGATGGGACTGAGCAGTTGAGGGAATCTGCCTTTATTTTGGAAAATGAAATTGACAAGGACTTCATTTTATAGGGGAGCAAAAACAAGGAGGAGTTCATCATGTAGGAACATGATTTAGGTCCATGATGATCAATGTCACAATGTCACTCGTGAGTCGTGACTGAGTGGTTGTCACTAGCATTCCCCAAACAAGTATACAATTTTGCAGCAATAATGGACAGATTCAATTTGACTACATTTGCACAAGTAAGAAACTAGACATGGCTCTTTGTGTTGTTCCAACACAACAAGTAGTAAAACAAGTAAACCATTAAACGAGCATGTTTAGGTCACGAGTTTGTTTAATAAACGAACAAAATATTATGTTTAAGCTCATTCTATCACAAGATTTTGAGTAACAGCATTGCTTAGTTTCTAACATTTCTTCAAAAAAAAGAGATGAAAAAAAAAGGTTGAAAAAGAACATGGCAGATATCATACCCAGGCACTGCAGCAAAGCTCAGGCTTTTGCGCACCAAAAATTCATCGCCAATGAAACCAGGATCCTCTTCTGTGACTATTGTGCAATGAAAAATAAGGAATAAAGCTTCATTCTAGATAACCAACTTCTCAAAAAAAGCCCTTCACATCAATCTGAGTAATGCTATTTATCCTCATCAGTTCCAAAAAGCTTCATTCTTGATAATGAACTTCTGAGAAAGCCCTGGACATCAAATCTCTCAGGCGAAAGGATTCGAAACTTTTCAAACTGTTCTTTAGCCTCTTCATTCTTATCAATCAAACTATAAATCATCCCTTTACAAAACGCAGGACGAAAATCATTGGGATCCTCTTCCTCAAGCTCATCATACTTTTTCAAAGCTTCATCCACATTCTTCTGCAAGAAATTTACCTGAGCAATTATCAACCTAACATCTCTAGCTGCATCTGCATCTTTCTCCTCCTCAGCTATCGTCAATGCAGCCTCTAACCTCTTTATCACTTTCTCACCTTCCCCACACTTATCCATCAACAATGCATTCTCAAATAACGCGCTATAAGACAAGGGATTTTTTGACAAAATCTCTTCAAATAATTCTCTTGCTTCCTCTGTATTTCCCATTTCACTCAATAATCTTGCTGTCAAAAACTTCCAGTCCAAATTATCGGGCTGGGCCGAGCTTAATTTTTTCAGTATCTTCAATGCCAATTCGTCCTCCCCTCCCTCAAGTTTCTCTTCAATATATGCTTTCATTGCCTCAATCGATACAGTACTACCGGATTCCAAAAACTTCGTCAGTGGAGAATCTTCCTCATTATTTTCCACTAGAGATTTTTCTACTAGCTCCGATTCTAAATTTGGCGGTGGTGGTGGATCGGCTTTCGCTGGAAGGCGGTGGGAATTTCCTAAAACGGCGGCAGAGAAAACGAGAGCGGCAGCAGCTGTCTTGAAGGGTATTGCAATTGACGAGGAGGAGGAGGAGCTCGAGGAAGCCTTGATAGAAACCTTTCTTGTAGTTTGTTTTGAAGAGATTTTGAAGATTAAGGCGAAATTTGAAGTTGAGTTTTGGTGGAGGAAGGATGAAGGAGCCATAGCTAATGCAGAATCCATTGTCTCTCTCTCTCTCTGAAGGATACTGAGTGAGTTGGTGACGGAAGCCGGCGGTTGGTGGCGGGGCTATACGGTTTGGCCTACGGTGTTGAGCGCGCGTTTGGGCTGGGCTTCATCGATGAGATGACTTATTACGCAACGATTATTATTGGTAAAGTTATACCAAGTCGATGGATGTGATACATTTACCTTACACCAACACACATTTATTGTATGAAAGTAGATGAATTGGATGCATCTCATCCCTTAACTTAATATAACCTGTCAAATCACCGATACACCATAACTTTTCTCTACGTGTCTCTTTAAAGTTTAGTTGTCAGGTAAAGTGACTTTGAAAACGTAAAATCCGACCTCTAAAGTTTTATTAAAAATACTTATGTAGTCTCGTTGATCATGTTAATCGAAAACTACGATTATATCTTAATTCATGAGTAAAATTACAAAATTAGTCTTATAACTTTGAGATGTTATCGATTTTGGTCTCTTATGATTTCAATTTATCAATTAAGTCGTGTAATTTTTAAAAACGTCTCAACATCGACACATCCTGAGCCAGTGGTGGCGAATCATCCTCACTAGTTAACCCCTATCCTTTGCCAAAGCCATCCTCACTAATTAACAACTCTCACATCCTAATCCATATCGATCACAACTCTCATTACATAATGAAGACAGAGAGGCTCAAATCAATGCCCCATGCTCATAAAACTTTGTAAACTAGAACGAACGTCGAAAGAGTAATTCATATTTCTTATTGATCTTTTATTTGAGAGAATACAATACGTTTATAAGAAATCTAGCACGCGCACAATTTGGTGATCCTTTTCACACATAGGATATATCTCTGCTACTTCACAGAAAATATTGCAGAAATATTTGACTAGAAAGATAATTAGGCATATGCTTTAGAGATCGTACACATCTTTGAATATACAACAAACTTTGACAACTGAGTTAACCGATGAGACGGTTATTATTGGCCAAGGTTGTAAGGATGAAATATTTGACTAAGAGTCTTGATGATCAATGAGGAAACAAACTCGTAAAGATGCGATTCCCAGGCGTCTTCTTCCAACATTATCAACAATCAAACCGATATTTCCACACGCAGGCCTACACATCTCATAGACAGCAGGGCAGAAACTCGATCAATTCATAAGCCCCTTTGGAGCTCTCTATTTTGAACCAGTTGCTTATGGTTCCTCCTCATGGATTTCCTTTTGGGACCACCTATTGTCACAATTAAAGTATCTTGTTGTTGTAACACTAGTACTAGTACAAGCTTCAATCCTCCAAACTGTTGAAGTAATTAACACGTACATATGGTTGAAGCAGAGATTTCAATGTTCAAATCGCAGTCTGTTTTGATAACTTTATCCTTCGGTTTAACTGGTGATCGAAAAGGTTACCGGGAAGCCGTTCTTGGTACTGATAACGGTCTGTACTCTGTAGGACGACGACGTCAAGCGTGCAGGTGCAATTAGGATTTAGGGGCGCTTGCTAACCCGATAGTGCCACCCCGGGCAGAAGGTAGTATGAAGTAGGGGGAACCAGGTAGAAGAGGGTCACCATTGATATATATCCATGCACCACTAGTTGAGAATATGCAGAGAGTGAATTATTTATAAAAAAGAAGAGAAACAGGAAACAGGATAGGAGACAAAACGTGGTTGGCAATATAATAATGGGACTGTGCAAATGAGGAAATCTCTCCCTTTTTTTTTTCTTTCTCTTTTTTTTTTTGTTGAGAAAAATGAATTGACAAAGACTTCATTTTATAGGGTAGCCAAAGAAAAAAACAAAAAGGGGGTGAATATGAATATATATGGTTAGGATCTAGAAGCGCTAGTTTCTTAATAAACGGTCACAACAAATGATCGATAATAATATTTCTTTACATCATTGATTCGATTATATTGTAAAATTTATTGATGATATAAGTCTAATTATAATCAGTAACGTGAAATGTGTTAAGAATATTATTGTTATTGAAGAGGATATAAAGAGAAGTGTACGTATAATGGATCATGCATGACGATTGATATGGATAAGTGTGTGACTAGATCTGCATTAATTATTAACTAAGAAAACAGCCATGGTATCATTTATCTGTGTACATGTACAAGCATGAGCTGTACTGCATGTGCTTTATTCTATAATTATATTTATATATGTATGTTTATTGAAACGGTTAAACCCTAACCGTAAAGGGTCCCTCGCTCCCGATCCCAGGGAAATGCGAGGAAATGTTAATCATGGGGCCTAAGAATTTAGGGATGAGGGCTGCGATTAGATATCTCTACCGAAAAAGCGCCGACCTTTTACGGACTCGAACCTCCACCCTCAGCTTTAGATATAGCAAGGCACTACACCACCTCACCCGCTCATCATTAGGCCATATCCAGGGGATTGTATGTATGTTTATTGAATTGCAAGCATACAAGTTTACAGCCAAACTAACATTCATTCCCGGCCCAGACGACTCAAACTCTTTATTTTTATAGCCCGCCGAGAGTACTGATACAGACTCGGAAATTCGCCACAAAAAAAGTGCACAGAATACACACGAACAAATTTAGTAAACTTATTTCTTAATTTATGTGTATTAATTATTATCTGTACGTACACTTTTTTGTGTCATGGTAGAGATGCTTTTCAATTCGTTCAAAACCCAGTTCTGACAAATTTAACTTGTAATGGTAGAGATGTGATCCCAAGTCTTGTTCTTCCATTTTCAAGAATCAAACCGATATTTCCACAGACAGGCCTACATGTGTTACAAACTGTAGGGCAGAAATAAAAGAAATAACCATTGGCAGAGCCCTCAATTTTAAACCAGTTGCTTACAGTTCCACTTCCTGGATTCCCTTTCACTCCACCTGTTGTCACAAAGTATGTTGTTGTTGTACCATTAGTACTAGGTTGTATCCTCCAAACTGTTGATGTAACACAGATTGTTGAAGCCGAGAATATGATGTTCGTATCGATCTCTGTGGTGATAGCTGAATTATCCTCGGAGTTAACCAATGAAAACGTTACGGGGAGGGCGTTCTTGTCTGTTTGTAGGACGGGATCAAGTGGGCAGGTACCATTCGGGGGGGCGCTTGATAACCCGATGGTGCGACCAGCAGATAATGGTTGTATGTAGTAGTCCACACCGGTTTGAAGATAGTCACCATTGCTATCTAACACTAGCGGTAGCGCTGAATATGCTATGAGAATATTGGTATGAAGGAGAATAATCAGAAAGGGCAAGAAGAGAGATAATGTAGTTGGAAATCTTGCCATTTTAGGAAAAATATCTCTCTCTCACTATGTATATGTATATGTATATATATAACTCTTATTTAATTTGTTTTTGTTTGGAAATATTATGAAATTGATGGGCTTATAATTTATATATAATAGACAGACAAACCAAAGGGTTAGAAGAGGATTATAAATTGGTGGCTCATGCATGACGATATAATTAACAGGTCAATATTTTTGACTTGTATAACATTGCAATTATCTTACGTTGGACCTATTCCAATTTGACTAGTACTTCTTTTTCCTTCTTTTCATAAGCGCGTCCTAGCTTGTTGTTTTGGGCTATTGATTCGACTAATACGGAGTCAGTCTTTTGGTTGTCCGGAGTGTTTTGGTTCTTAATCAATCATTTTGATCCGATCTACGATCTATCTGTTTTAATACGGCGCTTCAAAAAAAAAAAAAAAAAAAATCGAATTCATAACCTTTTCTAAACATTCTCAACATTGTCAAGCCTGCAGCCACATGCATGTTAATTTAAGTAATTTTCATTGACAGCCAGGCATGGATCTGTGGTGTTCCAACGGGACAAGTAATAACTAAATTATAATATATATTGAAAAAATTCCATGGATGTCTATGAGTTTTAGTTCAAAAAATACCCCCTAGCTAGTCAACCATAAATCGTGACGAACCAGAAAGTTACTCACCGACGGCTTGAAAGATAATTGAAGAAAGAAAAATGAACATGTGGTATCGAGGACAGGAAGGATATATATATATATACTAGCAAAATACACGTGCGTTGCACGTGTTTGATTTTAATTTTTTACGAGGTTGCATGTATTTGGTTAAGATGATATATTCTTTTTTTTGAAAAATCAAAAATTTTATTAATTAATATCCGCCGAACAAACGATTAAAATGTCACCCAAGGACCAAGAACCCCAAGGTGTCTGAGAAGAAACCAATAATGCATGTCTAGCTAGAAGATGCGCTGTGATATTTCCACCGCGCCGAATAAAAGAAAAAGAAACAAACTGAAAACTGGACAAAAACGCCAAACAATCCTGAATTAGGCATCCGTAAGTAGTGAGATCCTCCCCAGGACTGCGAAGACTTGCTATACTCGCCAAACAATCACTCTCTACTTCCAGCCGTCCAATCCCTAGGTGTTGCGCCTCCCCCAAAGCAAGGAAAATTGCTCGAAACTCCATATAGTTCACGGGATTTCCCGGATCAAAATGGTACGAGAAGGAGTGTAAAACTAATCCGCGTGAGTCCCGAAAGATTGTCCCAATACCTGCAACTCTCTCTGTAACCGACGCATCCACATTGCACTTTATTACACCTAACTGCGGTTTCGACCATCGATCCGGAAAATGTTGGCTTTAAAATGATATTTTTAATATGACAAGTACAATAATAATATGGTTTATAGTTGCAATAATGTTATATTTTATTTAAAAACTAACGATATGTTGAATTATGATAATTGTTAATGATTTTGTGTTACATTTTAAAAGTCACTTTTCATGCTACATTATTGTTCTTTTAAATATGAAAAACATGTCTAGGTACAAAGCCATTTATTTGAATTCTATTAATAACCTAATTTTTTTGAGTTTTCAGTATATGTTTGGATATTTTGTAAGTTTTCTTTTTTGAAAAGACATTTTGTAAGTTTATTCTAACAAAGATAACATCATTAATTAGAATGTGTATAAAAAGTCATGTATGTAATAAGCAAATATTTGTTTACACTTTCATTCTATTGCAACTGCAAATAGCCTTCGCTAAGAAAATTTATCGTCAGTTGCATTTGCAAACCATATAGATGTAGAATCATTGATTATGTCATATGAGAATTACCAAGCATTATATGAACCAAACATAGTTTTCATTTTGAACTCATCAATGATGAATCAAAACGCACTATATTATTGATAGAAAAATATGTTCATTAATACATTATTAAATTTGATAAATAAAAACTGATAAACATATAGTGGTGAAAAAAACCAAATGGCAATGTCGATTATATGTTACATTGAAAATTATGTATTCTATTTTTAAAATTATAAGTTATGTTATATAATTATGACAATGTTTTGTTTGTAGATGAATAGGGTTCAATGTATGTGGTAAAAATATGAATCTATCAATCTAATTTTGGATTTCAATGAATCCTCGTTGCTCTCCCTTGGCTACTTATTGAGTTTTGATAATAATATTACATGTTAAAAGAAACATGAAGATACACCAATTATATTTCAAGCTCTACAAAATGAATAAAAAGAACTTTAATTCAATTATACTTATATATCATGAATAATATTTATAATGTTTATAACGGAAGGCTACCAAGTACCGATTTGAGAAGAATAAGTCGTCCTCCCACAAAGAGAAGCCTACTCTTCCAACCCGCAAGCTTCGATCGGAATCTGTCGATCACTGGTTTCCATGAGCTAATTCGATTCATATATTTGCCTACCGGTAAACCGAGATAAGTGAAGGGAAGCTCAACAGCGGTACACCCCAAAGAAGAAGCTCCAACATACAGATTGGTGAGTTGAATATTAATGCCAAACATCTTGCTTTTAGACATATTGATTTTCAGACCAGATATGAGAGCAATGATCCTCAAAATTCGGCTCAGATTCCGAATATTCTCCACGTTCAAGTCCCAAAAAAGATTGCGTCATCAGCAAACTGGAGGTGAGAAAGGTTAACAGTAAATTCATGATTTGAGATGTTGATACCTCAAAATCTATAAATGGAAATGGCTTTCTTGAGCAACACATTGAGGGCTTCAGCAGACAACACGAAAAGGAATGGTGAGAGTGGGTCACTTTGCCGAATACCCCTTTCCATTTTAACCTCTTTTGTAGGGCTTCCATTAACGAGAATAGAAACAAAAACCGAAGATAAGCAGGCTTTAATCCAGTTCCGCCATTTTGAACCAAAGTTCATTTGCACCATGATGGAGTCTAAGATGCCCCAATTTACTGTGTCAAAAGCTTTTTCAAAGTTCGCTTTAAAAATAAACGCCTTACCATGTGATCTCTTCAAGTAATCAATTACCTCATTCATGACTAGTACACCATCAAGGATTTGCCTACCTTTAATGAAGGAAGTTTGACAATGGTCGACAAGGGTGGGGATGTTCTTCTTGAGCCTCTCGGATAAGATCTTTGCAATTATTTTATAGAGGCTTCCAACCAAACTGATGGGACGGTAATCTTTGAAAGAGGTGGGGTTGCTTCTTTTGGGGACCAGGACAATAAAAGAGCTATTGCAACCTTTCCCAATTCTTTCAGATTGTTCAAACTCTTCCACACAAGCCATGAGATCGTTCTTTATGAGATTCCATTGAGATTTGTAGAAGCCAAAAGAGAAACCATCAGGCCACAGAGCTTTGTTACTACCACAGAGAAAATGAGAGCTCGTTCCTTCTGGGGTGGGACATGGGACGAGAGGAAAATTTCTTGGATCTCCTGGTCAACTATTCTCAAACATAAATCATAAGGAGGATTGGGTGTTGGGGGATTGGGAATGAAAAACTCTGCATTGTTAGGAAAATGGTGGTGGAGGTTCGAAGTTGAAAATGGGTGTATGTGGAGAGATCTAATCCACTTACTTTATAGGGCTAATGGCGGCCTTAGGCAGGATATTGGGTCGGGTAGAAAAGGTAAGGTTTGTTGTAGCATAGCCCGCAATATTCAAAAAATTGAAAAGCAAGGGGTTACCTTTTATCATCCTTGAGGTGGAAAGTGAGTGACGGTAATAGTGTTAAATTTTGGAAGGATGTTTGGGAGGGAGATGAGACCCTCATGTGTAGGTTCTCAAGACTTTTAAATCTTGCCTCTGACAAAGAATGCATGGTAAATCAACGCAAAAAATTGAATGTGGAAGGATGGGAGTGGGTGTGGGATTGGAGACGCCAAATTCGGGGTAGAGAACTCAGGGAGCTGGTGGACTTGATCGCTTTTCTCCCAGATCTTGCACTTAATACTCGGCATCATGATACCCCCTTTTGGAGCTTAAATAGTCGCAGCGCTTTCTCAGTAGCTATTCTAAAGACTACATTGTTTGATACCGTTAGTGTCCCTGCCTCATATGCGTCACACTCTTTCCGTTGGAATAACATGGTTCCGTCTATGGTGAATATTCACTACTGGAAGGCAGCTAGGTGTGGGCTCCCTACCCTACTTAACTTATCGAAAAAAGGTATTGGACTTCCTAGCCTCTTGTGTACTTCTTGCAACTTGGATACAGAGGATGAAAATCACTTGTTTATGCTATGTCCTTTCACTGCGAAGTTGGGATAAATTCTTTGCTTGGTGGCGTTTAACTCGCTCACCCACAAGTTTGACAATCTTTCCATCACTTCACTCCGTTGCACTTGAAGCTCGCCAAAATCTCCAAGGTTTGGGAAGCAACCTGAAAAATTGTGTGTTGGAGTATATGGAAACGAAAAAATAACTCTATCTTCAATACAACGATCAATGCAACAACTAGCTCAGAAGATGACTTTTTTTTGGAGAAATCCAATTGCTTAGTTTTGCTTGGATTAGCGATCGGTGTGAGAAATTCTCTTTAGATTGGACGAAGTGGAAGGAGTGCCCCCTAGATAGCTTGTGCTAGTTGTCTAGTTCGTTTTGAATTTGTTTTAGTCAGGAGTTTTTATCTCTCGACTTGTGTATTTTGTATGCTAATAGCTTGTATCTTTTTTCTTTGGCTTATCTATTCTCTTAATAGATAAAGCCTTTAATAAAATTTCCGTTGAAAAAAAAAATGTTTGAATATGTGTTTGTTGTAAGTCATGACAAAGACAAAAACCTAAAAACCCTCGGTTCCGGGCTTAGAGCCACCACTTAACACCAAATGGACTACACCAGTAACAAATTTACAGGAGCCGAGGGTTCCGTTTCAGATCATCACAATTTCAATCGGGATTAAAAACGTAGCTAAAATGATTGAGAAACTGTTAAAATCTGAATCTAGTAATCATATTAATTAAATACTAATCTAGATCTAATAAGGGGTATATAGAAATTATACTCAACCAAGGAGATGCAAAGTACCAAGATCTTTCAATTTGTTCTCTAGTGCAAGCTACTAAAGGCTGAGCTTGGATTGATTTGGGTGAGTTTGGATTGATTTTGAAAGACTCGGGTCGGTTTGGGGCGCCGTAATTTGTTCCCCAAACCAAACCAAAACGAAGTCAACGCCAATGGTTTGGTTCGAATTGGTTTCAGTTTAACAAGCCTAATTTAAAAAAAAAACAAATATGACGAAACAAACCTTTTTTTACATAAACTCTAAATAGCTACATCAAAACTAAAATAACTTACAAACCAAAATGATAAAAAACTTAAAACAACTAACATGTAACAACACATTACAGTATAATTCAGCTACGATCAATCCGCCATAGTTATATACGTACATACATGCATTTGCTGATTTAAGATTGTTATATACTGGGTTATATTGAAAAAATAATTGGGTTATATTGGGTCGGTTGGGTAATGGGTATAATATATAATTAATGTATAAAAAATTTGGTTTGGATTGGATTGGGTGTAATTAAAAATATCCGAAACCAACCCAAAGCAATTCGGTTTGGTTCCAAACCTAACCAATTCATTTGGTTTGTTATTGGTTTGGTTAATTCGGATTGGTTTGGATTGGTTTACTGGTTATTTTGCTCAGCCCTAGAAGTTATTGAAAGTCAACATCCACAGTCTTGAATCAACTCTTGAATGTCATCCAAAAGATCCACTCAGTTTCCAATTTGAATGTTTGAATATTTTTAATTAGTACTACATTAGTATTAATTAAGAAATTAAGATATATTTCCTTATTTGAGAGGAGAGGTAGGGTGCCTAATGTGATTAAAGACTAGGGAATAATTTTGGCTTTATTTTTATAGGAAAAAATAGGACTTGACAAAAGCGATATTCTAGATATCTTTTAGTCTAAAAATAGGATTTGACAAAAGCGATATTCTAGATATCTTTTAGTCTTATCCTAATAAGGATATTATCATTCCCTTAATTATTAAATCCAATTAAATATAAGTTATACGAAAAGAATCAAAACGCTCTATTCTAAGAAAACTACTTTTTTTCATTGATAGATTATTTATCATGTATATAATCTATCACACTAATTATTAAAAAGAAATTAACAATTTTCCATTTGATAATTATTTCACATATTATATTAAACAAAACAAAAAAATCTATTTAATTATTTTATCTATCATATGGACAATCAATTGCTTCGATCATTAAAAGGAAAAAAATATTTCTCCAATTAAATCGGTACATTATCAAGATCAAGTTTCAACGCATGTATTAGGAGCCAAATTCGAGACCATAGACCAATAACCAGAAGCTCCACTAAATCGAGTGATCAATAAACACTTTTGTCGAATAAGTCGACATATTAGTTTCGGGGTCACATCACCATAGGCCTGAGATGAGCAAATCCGGATATAGAATGTATTACTTTATGTATAAAGTTATTGAGCGCCTATTAATATAATCATTACGTACGTATTGATAATCCTTCACATATGATTCGTATATGAAGCAAAACATTTTCGGTACAACTCTCCATAACATCTTGTCCTCTTTATATGGTTCATATATGAATCAAGGCTTGTCTGTACAACCTCTTCATAACATCTTGTCCGCGAGTACCATTAATTCACCATTGATCAATATTCATGTTCATATCGTAAATTCGGCTGATCGATCGATTCCAAAACTAACAGCTGAGGGAACCATCTTTCGTTTTTCCCGCACAAAGAAGTGGACTCCATGTTTGTGACTTATATTCCTCGTTAGTCGATACCAGTCCATAAAATGATGCAAACGTGGGTAAGATTAGGAAAGTTTCTCGGAGCTAACTTTATTGCCACATCAAACAACACCCCTGAGAGGAAACAAGTCTATATTCACATCAAAATTAAGATTAATTTCGCTAAGTGTCATATTGTGATCCAAATAGATTCTCGTCACAGACACACAACAATATCATCATATTGAATCGGTTCAAGTCCTACGTGATCATATCACAATAAGTGCAACTACTAAGATGTCAAACATCGACGGCCGACAAGGCGGCCATATTCTATGTGTTCTAACGCACAAATTTTTGTTTGACTGTAAGATCTTGAACTTCATTCAATTTCACCACAGACTTAATGTTCAAGGAGTATCACCGTAAACTCAATCTTGGTGTAAATAACTCTTATGCATTGAGTGTTATGGTCAAATAATGAACCCCTTGATATTTTCTGTAACATTAATTTGAATGTATCTATAAATATATATATATATATATATATATTAAAAAAACAAATAAACGGGTGAATGATAATTGTTGGTTAATTTAATTAAAATACGTTATTGTTTTTCGGACATCATACCAAACAATTTGATGCACTTTGATTCCTTATGCCATATTAAGATCATTGTGAATGACTCCAGCTTCAATTCCATCATCTACGTATGTGTTCATAAAATACTTTATATTGCGAGATTGATTAATTGTTTTATTTTCATCCGAAATATAATAAAAAAACTACAATTTTGTCGGTTATTTTTGGGGGGATAAGCTTCAACAATTATTTCCAGCTCTACACTTTGCATTGTTATTGTCTAATGTCTCTGGTAATCGCTCACATCCTAATCCATATCGATCTCAACTCTCACTACATAATGAAGACAGAGGGACTCAAATCGACGCCCCCATGCTGATAACTTTGTAAACTAGAATGTAGAAAGAGTATTTCATATTTCTTATTGATGTTTGTTTCAGAGATTACAATACGTTTATAAGAAATCTAGCACACAATTTGACGGTGTATCCTTTTCACGTACACGTAGGATCTCTCTGCTACTTCATAGAAAATATTTGCAGAAATATTTGACTACAAAGATAATTAAGCATATGCTTTAGAGATCGATCTTATAGCATGAGAAGGTTATTATTGGCCAAGGTTGTAAGGATGAAATATTTGACTAAGAGTCTTGATGATCAAAGAGGAAACAAACTCGTAAAGATGCGATTCCCAGGCGTCTTCTTCCGTCATTATCAACAATCAAACCGATATTTCCACACACGGGCCTACACGTAGTCTCACAGACAGCAGGGCCGAAACTCAACACATAAGCCCCTTTGTAGCTCTCTATTTTGAACCAGTTGCTTATGGTTCCTCCTCCTGGATTTCTTTTTACTCCACCTATTATCACAAAGTATCTTGTTGTTGTAATACTAGTACTAGTACTAGTACTAGGTTGAATCCTCCAAACTGTTCAAGTAACACATATGGTTGAAGCAGAGAATTCAATGTTCAAATCGACGTCTGTTTTGATAACTTTATCCTTCGGGTTAACTGGTGATCGAAAAGGTTACCGGGAAGCCGTTCTTGGTACTGATAACGGTCTGTAGGACGACGACGTCAAGCGGACAGGCGATTAGAGGCGCTTGCTAACCTGATAGTGCCCCGGGCAGAGGGTACTAGTTGAGAATATGCTGAGAGTGAATTATTTATAAGAAAGAAGAGAAACAGGAAGCAGGACAGGAGACAAAACGTGGTTGGCAATATTATTGTTGTCATGGACGTGGTGAATAATGGGATTGTGCAAATTAATGAGGAAATTAATCTCGATCCCGTTTTTTTTTTGGAAAATGAATGTAACGCCCCAGACCCTGGGTCTGGAGCGCTAAATAAATCATAAATGTCCGGTCAACTGCTTAGACCGCTGTCCTCGCTTGGTCTAAAAGGGCTAACCCGAGTTGACAAGACCTTTATGTCTCACACTTATATGAGGGTGAGCATTATACTATTTTTCCTATATGGGACATTACATTCTCACCCCTATAAGAGGTGAGCATTATACTATTTTTCCTATATGGGACATTACATTATTACCCCTATAAGAGCATTATAGTATTTTTCCTATGTGGGACATTACATTCTCACCCCTTTATAAGTGACTGGCGTCCTCGTCAGGACGGCAAGACTTGTTCCCGGATCGTCCTTACCAGAGGTAACTAGAGGCCATCCTTACACCGTCTTCTTGTACGGTGCCGCGCATAGTTTCGTTTGATAGTCGGCTCCGATACCATTCTGTAATGCCCCAGACCCTGGGCCTGGTAGCGCTAAATGAGTCATAAATGTCCGGTCAACTGCTTAGACCGTCGTCCTCGTTTGGTCTAAAAGGGCTAACCCGAGTTGACAAGACCTTTATGTCTCACACTTATATGGGGTGAGCATTATACCATTTTTCGTATGTGGGACATTACAATGAAGTTGAGAATGACTTCATTTTATAGGGCACAGCCAAATGATAAAACAAAATGATCATAATATTAATTTGATTATATAATAAAGAGTAATGAAAATCGATAAAACACGTGGTGGTGTGTAAGAGGAAAGTGATGTTAGGTAGGTGGTGGATAGGATTGGGTGTAATTAAAAATATCCAATTTGAATGTTTGAATATTTTTAATTAGTACTACATTAGTATTAATTAAGAAATTAAGATATATTTCCTTATTTGAGAGGAGAGGTAGGATGCCTAATGTGATTAAAGACAAGGGAATAGTTTTGGCTTTATTTTTATAGGAAAAAATAGGGCTTGACAAAAGCGATATTCTAGATATCTTTTAGTCTAAAAATAGGATTTGACAAAAGCGATATTCTAGATATCTTTTAGTCTTATCCTAATACGGATATTATCATTCCCTTAATTATTAAATCCAATTACATATAAGTTATACGAAAAGAATCAAAACGCTCTATTCTAACCACAGACTTAATGTTCAAGGAGTATCACCGTAAACTCAATCTTGGTGTAAATAACTCTTATGCATTGAGTGTTATGGTCAAATAATGAACCCCTTGATATTTTCTGTAACATTAATTTGAATGTATCTATATCTATATATATATATATATATATATATATATTAAAAAAACAAATAAACGGGTGAATGATAATTGTTGGTTAATTTAATTAAAATACGTTATTGTTTTTCGGACATCATACCAAACAATTTGATGCACTTTGATTCCTTATGCCATATTAAGATCATTGTGAATGACTCCAGCTTCAATTCCATCATCTACGTATGTGTTCATAAAATACTTTATATTGCAAGATTGATTAATTGTTTTATTTTCATCCGAAATATAATAAAAAAGCTACAATTTTGTCGGTTATATTGCAAGAGAATTCAATGTTCAAATCGACGTCTGTTTTGATAACTTTATCCTTCGGGTTAACTGGTGATCGAAAAGGTTACCGGGAAGCCGTTCTTGGTACTGATAACGGTCTGTAGGACGACGACGTCAAGCGGACAGGCGATTAGAGGCGCTTGCTAACCTGATAGTGCCCCGGGCAGAGGGTACTAGTTGAGAATATGCTGAGAGTGAATTATTTATAAGAAAGAAGAGAAATTGGAAGCAGGACAGGAGACAAAACGTGGTTGGCAATATTATTGTTGTCATGAACGTGGTGAATAATGGGATTGTGCAAATTAATGAGGAAATTAATCTCGATCCCGTTTTTTTTTGGAAAATGAATGTAACGCCCTAGACCCTGGGCCTGGAGCGCTAAATAAATCATAAATGTCTGGTCAACTGCTTAGACCGCTGTCCTCGCTTGGTCTAAAAGGGCTAACCCGAGTTGACAAGACCTTTATGTCTCACACTTATATGAGGGTGATCATTATACTATTTTTCCTATATGGGACATTACATTCTCACCCCTATAAGAGGTGAGCATTATACTATTTTTCCTATATGAGACATTACATTATTACCCCTATAAGAGCATTATAGTATTTTCCCTATGTGGGACATTACATTCTCACCCCTTTATAAGGGACTGGCGTCCTCGTCAGGACGGCAAGACTTGTTCCCGGATCGTCCTTACCAGAGGTAACTAGAGGCCATCCTTACACCGTCTTCTTGTACGGTGCAGCGCATAGTTTTGTTTGACAGTCGGCTCCAATTTGAATGTTTGAATATTTTTAATTAGTACTACATTAGTATTAATTAAGAAATTAAGATATATTTCCTTATTTGAGAGGAGAGGTAGGATGCCTAATGTGATTAAAGACAAGGGAATAGTTTTGGCTTTATTTTTATAGGAAAAAATAGGGCTTGACAAAAGCGATATTCTAGATATCTTTTAGTCTAAAAATAGGATTTGACAAAAGCGATATTCTAGATATCTTTTAGTCTTATCCTAATACGGATATTATCATTCCCTTAATTATTAAATCCAATTAAATATAAGTTATACGAAAAGAATCAAAACGCTCTATTCTAACCACAGACTTAATGTTCAAGGAGTATCACCGTAAACTCAATCTTGGTCTAAATAACTCTTATGCGTTGAGTGTTATGGTCAAATAATGAACCCCTTGATATTTTCTACGTAACATTAATTTGAATATATATATATATATATATATATATATATATATATATATATATATATATATATATATATATATATATATATATATATATATATTAAAAAAACAAATAAACGGGTGAATGATAATTGTTGGTTAATTTAATTAAAATACGTTATTGTTTTTCGGACATCATACCAAACAATTTGATGCACTTTGATTCCTTATGCCATATTAAGATCATTGTGAACGACTCCAGCTTCAATTCCATCATCTACGTATGTGTTCATAAAATACTTTATATTGCAAGATTGATTAATTGTTTTATTTTCATCCGAAATATAATAAAAAAGCTACAATTTTGTCGGTTATTTTTGGGGGGTTAAGCTTCAACAATTATTTCCAGCTCTACACTTTGCATTGTTATTGTCTAATGTCTCTGGTAATCGCTCACATCCTAATCCATATCGATCTCAACTCTCACTACATAATGAAGATAGAGGGACTCAAATCGACGCCCCCATGCTGATAACTTTGTAAACTAGAATGTAGAAAGAGTATTTCATATTTCTTATTGATGTTTGTTTCAGAGATTACAACACGTTTATAAGAAATCTAGCACACAATTTGACGGTGTATCCTTTTCACGTACACGTAGGATCTCTCTGCTACTTCATAGAAAATATTTGCAGAAATATTTGACTACAAAGATAATTAAGCATATGCTTTAGAGATCGATCTTATAGCATGAGAAGGTTATTATTGGCCAAGGTTGTAAGGATGAAATATTTGACTAAGAGTCTTGATGATCAATGAGGAAACAAACTCGTAAAGATGCGATTCCCAGGCGTCTTCTTTCGTCATTATCAACAATCAAACCGATATTTCCACACACGGGCCTACACGTAGTCTCACAGACAGCAGGGCCGAAACTCAACACATAAGCCGCTTTGTAGCTCTCTATTTTGAAGTTTGAACCAGTTGCTTATGGTTCCTCCTCCTGGATTTCTATTTACTCCACCTATTATCACAAAGTATCTTGTTGTTGTAATACTAGTACTAGTACTAGGTTGAATCCTCCAAACTGTTCAAGTAACACATATGGTTGAAGCAGAGAATTCAATGTTCAAATCGACATCTGTTTTGATAACTTTATCCTTCGGGTTAACTGGTGATCGAAAAGGTTACCGGGAAGCCGTTCTTGGTACTGATAACGGTCTGTAGGACGACGACGTCAAGCAGACAGGCGATTAGAGGCGCTTGCTAACCTGATAGTGCCCCGGGCCGAGGGTACTAGTTGAGAATATGCTGAGAGTGAATTATTTATAAGAAAGAAGAGAAACAGGAAGCAGGACAGGAGACAAAACGTGGTTGGCAATATTATTGTTGTCATGAACGTGGTGAATAATGGGATTGTGCAAATTAATGAGGAAATTAATCTCGATCCCGTTTTTTTTTTGGAAAATGAATGTAACGCCCCAGACCCTGGGCCTGGAGCGCTAAATAAATCATAAATGTCCGGTCAACTGTTTAGACCGCTGTCCTCGCTTGGTCTAAAAGGGCTAACCCGAGTTGACAAGACCTTTATGTCTCACACTTATATGAGGGTGAGCATTATACTATTTTTCCTATATGGGACATTACATTATCACCCCTATAAGAGCATTATAGTATTTTTCCTATGTGAGACATTACATTCTCACCCCTTTATAAGGGACTGGCGTCCTCGTCAGGACGGCAAGACTTGTTCCCGGATCGTCCTTACCAGAGGTAACTAGAGGCCATCCTTACACCGTCTTCTTGTACGGTGCAGCGCATAGTTTCGTTTGATACTCGGCTCCGATACCATTCTGTAATGCCCCAGACCCTGGGCCTGGTAGCGCTAAATGAGTCATAAATGTCCGGTCAACTGCTTAGACCGTCGTCCTCGTTTGGTCTAAAAGGGCTAACCCGAGTTGACAAGACCTTTATGTCTCACTCTCACACTTAGATGGGGTGAGCATTATACCATTTTTCGTATGTGGGACATTACAATGAAGTTGAGAATGACTTCATTTTATAGGGCACAGCCAAATGATAAAACAAAATGATCATAATATTAATTTGATTATATCATAAAGAGTAATGATACCGGCACACAACGTGTATCTACACCGTTGGTTTCTATTATAGACTCATTGATCATTACTATATCCATCTTGATCAATGGTATAGATACATGTTGTGGCACTCATTGTTGTGCCGTATCATTACGTGCTCTAGTGTAAAACTTATTGATGATAGAAATCTGATTACGATTATTAATGTAAAGTGTATGTGTTGTACGTCATTAAAAAGTATAGAAGTGTATAATGGATCATGCATGATGATCTATACGGATATATAAGTGTGATTAGATTTGCATTATCTCTCTATAATAATAAGAAGGGAAAATCCCTCATTATGTGACACTTGTTTTTTTTAATTGGTCCGTCATTTTATTGTTCATCGGCCCAACATTTTTTTAATTTTATTTTTTACTGTTCACGGCAGGCCCAGCCCAGATTTTTTTTTAAATTTTTTTTTTTTATATAAATTTTTTTAGAAGAAGGGTTTGAGTTAAATTGTTCCATTTTGGAGGACTCAATTGTATCACCTTTTAATGTGTGAATATATGTAGCAAATATATGACTATTTTCAAAATATAAGACCACGACTTGTTGTCGACACGATCTTTGTATCATGCCAAAACAATTTTGTTGATGTCTACATGAAATATTATAGATTTTTTAAAATAAATTCATTTCATAAAAAACATATCGTTTGTACACGGCGATATGACTATTTTCAAGATATAGGTCAACGACATGTTGCCTACACGATCTTTATGCTTAAAAATATTTGGTTTGACGATTACATGAAACATTAAAATTCTTGAAATTAATTTTTTTTTTGTAAAAAAAATATCTTTTTTTTTTTTTTTTTCTTTTTCCCTTTCCTATCTAAATAAGAAAGGAAAGGGTATGCCACGTGGCACCCTCCCTTTTTTTCTCCCGGCTCCTCACCCGTATAAACCACCAAAAAATCATCTCTTCTACTCTCATTTGTTGCTTTTTGTGTTTCGGCCCTTTTTGTTATTTTGGACCGTCTGGTTTGTAAGGCCTGACATTGTAGAATTAATTTTTTTTCATTAAATGAAAATTGACCAGAATGAAATCGGATGGAATGAAATGAAAATCGATAAAACACGTGGTGGTGTGTAAGAGGAAAGTGATGTTAGGTAGGTGGTGGGTGGGGTGGTGGGCACGGTAGGGTAGGGAGATGTAGGGTAGAGTAGGATGGGGTGGTGAGTAGGGTAAGGTAGGGTGGGATGAGATAAAATAGGGTGTAATAGGCTTAGCTAGGATAGTGAATTAATATGTAGGTTGGGAGGTAGGTTAAGGTTTGTAGGTATGTAGAGAGGTAGGGTGCGGTAGGGTGTGCTAATGTAGGTGAGGCGAGGTATGAGATGTAATGCGGTGATGTATGGTAGGGTAGGATGATATGGTTGGATGATGTGGCGTAAGTTAAGTAAAGTTTGGTAGGTTGAATAAAGTACGTAATATAGGGTAGCGTGGTAAGATAATATGTGGTAAGATAATGTGGTGTGGGGCATGGTGAGGTAGGATTGGATAGGTGAGTGTTAAAAAATATTGGGATAGGGTGCGGTTGGGTGATTGATAATGTGTGTAGTAGATAAGAAAGAGTGTGTTGACTCGGGTAGAGTTGTGTGGTAGGTTGTGGTATCCGAAAGGAGATCGACGTAAAATGTTTTATTTTTCATTGTTGCGCTTAAAAATTGCTTTCTGAACGGTTCGTTACATGTTACGTTTCTTCGTATTTAATATCGTCAAATAAGTTAAAACTTATAGCATGGGCACTCCGTGCGTTGCACGGAGTCGCGATTTCACTAGTTAACTAACTAAGAAAACAGCCTTGATTTGTGTTGTTCCAACCCAACAGAGTATTAATCATATAATTAGTCAATCATTAAAAAGTCTAAAATCAATGATTTTCAACCTCTTCCATTTTCAAATAATCTATTAAGGAGTTTGTTTAACATTGGGGAATGAATTCTTGGTCATACAACCGATTAAACGAATTCCCTAATACAGATTTATTGATTAACATACATACATATATATAGGTTTTGCAGCAGGAATTTTATTAACAAAGGCTAAAAGCAAATAATTAATGTACATAAACTTAAAATTAGGAAAATATGTAGCTGTATAGCTAGAACATGCAAACTTGTTGTTTTATTACTTTTGATTTGAATGAATACTCCTTCCTTTCACTCAAACACAAGACTACAATATATATTTGTATACATGTACATGCATGATCTGTACTGCATGCTTTATTCTATAATCATTTGTATGTATGTATATTGAATTATATTGTAACCATACAAGTTTACAGCCAAACTATATAGCATTCATTCCAGACGACTCAAACTCTTTATTTTTATAGCCCGAGATCGAGTGATACAGACAACTCGGAAATTCGACACAGAAAAGTGCACAGAATACACACACAAAGCAACCTTACTTATTTTATGTGTACTATATCTGCACACTTTTCTGTGCCGTCATTATGCTTTTCGTTCGATCAAATCCCAGTTCTGAGTCTTTTGACAAAGCTAACTAGGAATGGTGGAGATGTGATCCCAAGTCTCGTTCTTCCATTTTCATGAATCAAACCGATATTCCCACAGACAGGCTTACATGTGCTACAAACTGTAGGGCAGAAATTAATCACATAACCACCCAATATAGAGCTCTCAATATTAAACCAGTTGCTTAAAGTTTCCCTTCCTGGATTCCCTTTCACTCCACCTATTGTCACGAAGTATGTTGTTGTTGTACCATTAGTACTAGGTTGAATCCTCCAAACTGTTGATGTAACACAGATTGTTGAAGCTGAGAATATGATGTTCGTATCGGTGCCTATGTTGAGAAAATTATCCTTGGAGTTAATCGGAGAAAACGTCACGGGGAGGGGGGTGACATCTGTTTGTAGGACGACATCAAGTGGGCAGGTACGATTCGGGGCGCTTGATAACCCGATGGTGCCACGAGCAGATAATGGTTGTATGTAGTACTGGACACCGGGTTGAACAAAGTCACCATTGGTATCTAGCACTAGCTGCTGGGAATATGCTATGAGAATATTGGTATGAAGGAGAATAATCAGAAAGGACAAAAAGAGAGATAATGTAGTTGAAAATTTTCCCATTTTAGGAAATCTATGTATATATATATTCTGGCCTCTATTTGTTTTTGTTTGGAATGATGAAATTGATGGGGAGAGGTTGTAATTTATAGACAGAAAAACCAAAGGGTTAGAATAAGATAGAGATCAAGAGAATTCTAAATTAGTGGCGGCTGATGCATGTCGATTTAACAAGTGTAAATACAATATTTTGACTATTCAAATTTGGACTTAGATTTTTTTTCTTCCATAAGCCATGCATCCAGACTAATGCCCCGATTAATGGGGCTTGAGTCGTCTTTTTGGGTTTATAGAATTTGTCACTTACCGAAACATTTCATACATGACCAGTACTAATCCTTTCAACAAGACATTTTACGAAACAATACTCAAATCGATAACATCTACTTAACATTCTCAAGTCACAACTCTTTGAACAAGACTATATATAGCTGTAAAAACGAACATATATAGTTGTTTAAGAACAAACCTGTATCCAGCTCGTTAGTGTTTGTGATCGTTTGTTTATTTAATAAGCTCAAATGACCCGAGCTCGAACATGATTGTATACTAAATTCCTAAACGAACGAACACAAGTTTGACCCACAAACATTTGATTATGTTCGTGAACTTAATTGTTTACATAGATAATGCAACGTACACCATATCCCAACTCATCAAATGATCATGATAAGCCATTTATTCATCTAATAGATCCTATAGAGAGATTTTATATAATACTTAGATAATTTTTTTAGTACATTTTTGTTGTATGATCTATAATTTTTTATTTTTGCATTTAGGCTTCAAATTTTATAACTTAACGAGTTGAACTCGAGTCGGAAGTCAAGAACATAATTCTAAACAGGCTGTGTTCAATGACGGAGCCATGAATTGAAGCTCGGATAGGCTAGTAGACGATATCTAGACAACCGGGTGGGCTAATATAAGATGTTTTGATAAGTTAGGTTGCATTATATAATTTTTTTGGTGTATAATCTTTTTTTGCGACGGGTGGCTTAGCCCCCCTCAGCCCTCCACTTACCTCCGTCCTTGGCTGTGTACGTTCAAACATAAATTTTTTTTTGGTTTAACAAACGAACGGTCAAGAACAAGATTAATTTATGAGTTGTACGAGCTTGACTTCAACCAGCAATAATCAGCTCGACTCGACTCGTTAGCAACACTAAACGAGACATGTGCTCATTTGAGTGATTTTCATTGACTAAGAAACTAGCCAATGGATTGTGGTGTTCCAACGGAACAAGTAATAATAAAGTAATAGAATATATTAATAAAAAGTCATATAATGTCTTTGATTTTTAGTTCATAATACCCCAATTCAACCATACACCGTGGCAAAACAGAAACGTAACTCACGCAAGAAAATTGAAGGAAGGAAATGAGTAATGATACGGGTATAACGGTGTTATATATGCACCGTTGATAATAATTTGTTTAAATTAATCAGATGTAAATCTAACATAATCAACGGTATATATCACCGTTGTGTTACTCTTTTTTTTTTTTTTTTTTTTAAAATGTAGTATTATTATTATTTCTTAGTTGTAGAGTTGTTGTTCATATCTTATAAGGATTCTTCACGCTACCTTAACCAAATTTTGAGTGATCATTAAAAAAAAAATCTTAACTTAGTGGGTTTGATTGTTTGGTGGTGCTCATATTACGGTGACAAATAAATTGGAAAACTGGACTAACCGAATAGATTGAATCGAACCGAAAATATGAATCAGTTCTTGGTTCCAAAAAGCTTCATTCTTGATAATGAACCTCAAATCATCACAGTGTCGACCCTACCTTGGTTGCGATACCAGTTGAAATCAAGACTCATGATCACCACTATTATCACCATTAAAACAACATACATGATAATAGTGGTGATCATGAGTCTCGATTTCAATTGGTATCGCAACCAAGGTAGGGTTGAAACTGTGATGATCTGAAATGGAACCCTAGGCTCTTGTAAATTTGTTTCTGGCGCAGTCCATTTGGCGTTAAGCGGTGGTTCCAAGCCCAGAACCGAGGGTTTTAGGGTTTTGTCTCTGTCATGACTTACAACAAACACATATTCAAACATTATAAATATTATTCATGATATATAAGAATAATTGAATTAAAGTTCTTTTTATTCATTTTATAGAGCTTGAAATATAATTTGGTGTATCTTCGTGTTTCTTTTAACATGGAATATTATTATCAAAACTCAACAATTACGTAGCCAAGGGAGAGCAAAGAGGATTCATTGAAATCCAAAATTAGATTGATAAATTCATATTTTTACCACATACATTGAACCTATTCGTCTACAAACAAAACATTGTCATAGTTATATAACATAACTTATAATTATAAAAATAGAATACATAATTTTCAATGTAACATATAATCGACATTGCCATTTGATTTTTTCCACCACTATATGTATATCATTTTTTATTTATCAAATTTAATCATTTATTAATGAACATATATTTCTATCAATAATATAGTGTATTCTTATTCATCATTGATGAGTTCAAAATGAAAACTATGTTTGGTGATGCAGCCTACATTCTAGGAATTAAGATCTATAAAGATTGATCTAAAAGGTTGTTTGGTCTGTCACAATCCACCTACATAAACAAGATGTTGAAGAGATTCAGCATGGAGCAATCCAAGAGAGGATTGTTGCCCATGTCACATGGGGTCTATTTGTCGAAGGAAATGTGTCCTAAGACTGAGGAGGATAGGGCGTACATGAAAATGGTCCCTTATGCCTTGGCTATTGGGTCCATCATGTATGCCATGTTGTGCACCAGACCAGATGTCTCGTACCCCCTGAGTATGACTTGTAGGTACCATGCAAATCTAGGTAATGGTCACTGGATTGCAGTCAAGAATATTCTCAAGTACATGAGACGTACGAGAGATATGTTCCGGGTTTCGGGAATTCTGATTTGGTATTACGAGGTTACGCAGATGCCAGTTTTCAAACTGACAAGGATGACTTTAAGTCACAGTCTGGATTTATTTTCACGCTTAACGGTGGAGCAGTGAGCTGGAAGAGTTCCAAGCAGGAGACTACTGCAGACTCTACAACGGAAGCCGAGTATATAGCAACCTCGGAGACGGCAAAAGAAGCGGTTTGGATGAAGAAATTCATTACTGAACTTGGTGTGGTTCCCTCCATTAAAGATCCAGTCCCAATGTACCGTGATAACAATGGAGCAATTGCTCAGTCAAAGAAACCAAGGTCTCATCAGAAGTCTAAACATGTGCTATCACTTTATTAGAGAGATTATAGATGGAGGAGATGTAAAGATAGAGAAAGCCCACACGGATGATAACATAGCTGATCCGTTAACCAAGGCATTGTCGCAGGCTAAGCATGAGAAACATGTTCACATGCATGGGCTTATGTATATGGTTGATTGGCTTTAGGCCAAGTGGGAGATTGTTGAAATAGTGTCCTAAACCCAATCGGCTCGGACTGGATCCAACCGGGTGGAGTCATTTACAATCTATGTAGTTCCTGTAGTAAGTTTATTATGATTAATAAAAGCACTTTTATTATTATATATTTTGTTTATCTTTATGATCCGATTATGTTCTTGAATATATAGTAACGTCTTTAGTATTAAACTGTGATAGAGAAACCCATGATAGTGAGTATGGTTGATGAGATCTCTAAATCACTTTAATTAGTTTGATAATTAAATGTCTCTAGTCGTCTTACTTTCGACCATGACATTGATAGTATAGTTAGGCGATCATGTATTGGATGTCTTCTATCCTATTGAAGATAGGGATAGATCACGTCTATCGAAGTGTAGAGACACTTGGACGGTACATGGACGTGTGTTAGAGAATGCGTACGTTAGACCGACCCACTTATATTAAGTGTCGCGGTATGTGGCAGTTGTGTAATTATCCTAAGACCGGAGTCTTCATGGCATCACGGTGTGGATTGTCGTGATTTGACACTATTGAGGTTTCCCCTAGTCATGGAGCGATAATGCGGTAGTTCTCGGGTATGATATTGAAGCTGTTAGCAAATCTACGCTGGAACGCAGCGGGTTGCTTGATCTAAAAGATTGAGGCTTTGACCGTCTAAGGAGAGTAGTGATGCACGGAGCCGCCCAAGTGTTCGGCCTCTACCGGTGATCCACACGAACAGCTCGCCGGAATCCCATCATGGATTGCGACCAGAAAAAATCGGTTGCTAGACCGACTTTATCTCTCTCTCAAAACTCTCTAGAAAAGCTCTCTATTTTTCACAAGAAACTATTAGTCTCTTGGAATTGTGATTTACAAAAGAGCTAGCCAACCCCTTCTTTATATAGAGTATGGGGCGCCCCAATGTCAATCCCAATCTGATTGGGAGAAGCCTCCTAGTAGATTCAGGAGAGAGAAAACTTTTTCCTAATAAAATAAGGAAAATCGCTTTAATTGATTTATCTCTTTTATTTAATATCTTATAAAAAATAAATCTAATCTATTGTCAATATCTTATATTGAATATCTTTATCTTATTACCATAAATCAATTTACACATGTGTGCAAATCTATAGTCATTAATATCCAATATTAATATATGATAATTGATGATACGTGGGCCCTCTGGGCCGGGTTATATACAATTGTGCCGGACCCACGATAAGATAAATGGATTGGTAGAGTAGGACTCCACCAGACTTTGTGTAGAAGATCCTCTGTACAGAATAGTAGGATGAGCAGGACTTCGCCATGTTCTGGTCAGAAACGCTTCTGGACAGGATAACCGGATGAGCATGACAAAGACTGAGTCAATAATGCCATAACCGTTTACAAGCGTGGGTAAATCCCACGCCTTGTAGTTAATAGAATAATTGCTGATAACTTCCCACTATGGAAGATGGGGTTATCCCCACGATCTAGAGATATAAAAAGGCAATCTGAACTACGAGGGGGACTTGATTCCATTTCAATACTTGAACTGGATACGTAGGCAGCTCTCTCAAAGAGTTCAGTCCAAATTCATATTACTTTCATTTGTTTTTGTATCAATTTCCTAACTCGGATCACCCAATTACCCGATTGAGATTTTAAGCATAATCATTTGGCTCTCTCGAAGAGTTCAGTCCAAATTCATATTACTTTCATCTGTTTTTGTATAAATTTCCTAACTCGGATCACCCAATTACCCGATTGAGATTTTAAGCATAATCATTTGGCGCTAGAAGGAGGGCCGATTCTAGTTAGTGAGTTGTTGTTACAGTAAAAATGGCAAAAAAATCGAGTAAAAAGCAGCAAAATCGACCGGAAATTGAAAATCAGACCAGGGAAGATAACCTGGAAGACAACAATGAACAAGCGGGGAAGAAAATTCAATTGGAGGAAGGACAAACCAGCACACCAAACGCAATTAGGCAGATGATAGTGGAAAACTTAGCAAATCTGAAAGGAGACGAGATCAAAGCCATTTTTGAAGAAGTGCTGAAGGCTAGGAATCAGGAGGGTGATGTTTCGAAACACCTACTCCTCGTCATACAACTAAGAAAGAGAAGCATGAAGCAGAATCCAGTATAAAAGTGTTTGTTACTCACCCAGGTGGTGACAATGCTAGAGCAGAGTTGGATGCTATCCTGAAGCCTACGCAAGATGAGTTTAGGCTGGTGTCTCCTTTCACTGAAGACATTGATGCATTTCCCTGTCCTCCAGGGTTTAAAATTCCCAAGATCCAGGCATATGATGTACCAAGGATCCATATGATCATATGCATCAGTACATCCAAACATATGAATCTATACAACGCACCAGAAGAGATGAAATGCAGGGCATTTGCAACTCTTCTCACAGGAAAGACAAGAGATTGGTTCAACAAGTTGAGCCCCAGATCCATACCAAGACTTCCCCACTCTGACCAGAAAATTCATGCACGCGTTTATTGCTGCAAGGCCTTTCTAGAGAAATCAAACATATTTGTTGACCATCAGACGAGAAAAGTGAGGAAACGGTACTGCAGTTTATCAAAAGGTTCAATGGAGAATCATCCCAGATAGCGGATCTGGATGATAAGTTCCTAGTGGCATCCTTCGTGGCAGGTCTAAAAGAAGGGCGGCAACACGCAAAGCTGAGCAGTAAGAATCCGAGCACCATGGAAGAATGTCTGGATATTGCATACAGACATTGTCAGGGTGAAGAAGCAAACAGGGCTAAAAGGGAGGAATGCCATAGGGATTCTAAAAAAAGGAAAGAGTGATGACAAATCTGAGAAGAAAAGAAAATCAGTGTGGGACAGAGTAACCGCTCCCATAACTGATAGATTAGGGAAGAGAGGTGCTTTGCAGGACAGAGACCTCATCCCTTTAAACAGATCCCGTGATCAAGTTCTGGCAATAATGGAGAAAAAAGGAATTGCCAAAGTTCCTCCCCCTTAAGGGCCCAAGAGAAAAAAGAGACCATACCAGATGGTGCAAATATCATAAGGACATTGGACATGACTCGAGGCAGTGTACGGATCTGATCAGAGATATCGACGCAGCAGCTATGGAAGGAAAGATAGATGAATGCATCGATAGAGCGCAGGGAGATAACCCCAGAGGAAGGAGGGAATTTAAAAAATCTAACAACAATCAAGACATATATAATCAAAAGAGACACAGAGATCCGTCTCCTGATGCAGATGGGCATAGAGAGAATGCCCCAATCAACACAGTGAATATGATTGTTGGAGGGCCAGCAGGCGTTAATAAGGCTGCAGAGCAAGAAAAAAGTGGCAGTGCAGGAAAAGACGGAGAAGCGAAGAAACAGAAGGTGATGGGAACCGTTTAGTACGGTCCAAGAGATGCATTACCAGCCGTCGTGAGCAACGAAGGACTGGTAGTAGAAGCGGTTATACAGAAAAACCTGGTCAGAAGAATTGTGTAGATACTGGAAGTGCAGTAAACGTGCTATATTACAGCGCATTCCAAGCAATGAAATTGGCAGACTCGGAGTTGACTCCTGTGTCAACCCCACTCTTTGGATTCACAGGACCCCTATTCATCCTGTGGGCATGCTAAAACTATTAACAACTTTTGGTCATGGATCACAGAGCAGGACTCTGATGGTCAATTATGTGGTAGTAAAAGCTCCATCAGCATATAATGTGATTTTGGGAAGACCGGCGTTGATCGATCTCAGGGCAGTGGTATCACCGGCACATAACAGTATGAAATTCCCAACATTTGAAGGAGAAGCTACTATTAAAGGGGATGTGGATGCTGCGAAGAACTGCTACACAGCCACAATCAGTGGAAAGATGAAGTGCAGCAGGTGACAATGGAAGATCTCGTTCCAGAGGAAGAGAAAAGTTGGCAGTCTAATGATCCCGTAGAGTCAGTAATGTTGGATGAGATGAACCCCGAATCCACGATCAGTGTAGGATCATGGATACCGTCTGAACAGAAGCAGATGTTGGTCAGGATTTTAAAAGACTACAAAGATGTGTTCGCATGGAAAGCAAGTGATATGCCTGGACTATCAACAGAGTTGGCTGTCCACAAGCTCAACATCGACCCAACCAGAAAGCCTGTGAAGCAAAAGAAAAGATCTTTCGCCCCAGAAAGGATACAGGCTGTCCAACAAGAGGTAGAGAAGCTGTTGCAGGCCAACATGATTAGAGAGGTTATATATCCAGAGTGGCTAGCAAATCTGGTACTGGTCAAGAAACAAGATGGCAGCTGGAGAATGTGTGTGGATTTCACAGATCTAAATAAGGCATGCCCTAAAGATAGTTACACTTCCCCTAGAATTGATAGGCTAGTGGATTCTACAGTTGGATATGAAAATTTTGCTTTCTTAGATGCTTATAAGGGATATTATCAGATTATGATGGACCCTGTGGATGCTGTAAAAACTGCTTTTATTACTGAATTTGGTTCCTACTACTATGTGTTTATGCCTTTTGGATTAAAGAATGCAGGGGCTACCTACCAAAGGGCAGTCAATACCATTTTTAGCCAGCAAATTGGCAAATCCATGGAGGTATATGTGGATGACTTATTGATCAAGAGAAGGACTCTTGACCAATATTTGAAAGATGTAGCAGAAGTTTGTCAAGTGTTAAGACAAACAAGAATGAAGTTGAACCCAAAAAAGTGCACCTTTGGAGTGAGATCATGCAAATTCCTTGGTTACATGATATCCAAAGAAGGTGTCAGGGCCAACCCTGATAAATTGGAAGCTTTGAAAACTATGCCCGAACCGAAGAATATTAAAGAAGTCCAGCGATTAACAGGGAGATTGGTAGCGCTTAATCGTTTCTTGTCAAAATCTGCGCAGAAGTCACTACCTTTCTTTAAAATCCTAAGGAAGGCTAGCCCATTCGAGTGGAATGCAGAATGTCAACAAGCTTTTCAGGATCTAAAAGATCATATCGGTCACCTACCAACTTTAACCCCTCCTCAGGAAGGTGAGGTATTATTTTTATACTTATCTTTTTGCAACGAAGCAGTAAGTGCTGTGTTGGTAAAACAACATGGTATGTTACAAAGGCCTGTATATTTTGTAAGCAAAGCCCTACAAGGGCCCGAGATCAGATATTCGGAGGTGGAAAAATTGGTTCTAGCCCTGGTACATGCCACAAGGAAACTAAGACCATACTTCCAAAGTCATCCAGTGATTGTGTTGACAAATCAACCCTTAAAGCAAATTTTGGATAAACCAAACAAGTCTGGGAGATTGGCAAAGTGGGTAGTCGAATTAGCAGGGTTTGACATCGAATACAAACCAAGAACGGAAATTAAAGCTCAAGCATTAGCCGATTTCTTAGCAGAAGAAAAAGCTTTGGCTGTAGAGAAAAGGTAGAGCAGAAAAAGGCTGAACAGTGGCAACTATATGTAGATGGAGCTTCAAACAAAGAGGGATCAGGAGCAGGTCTCCTACTCATTAGCCCAAAAGGCGAAGAATTCCCATATGCTCTTCACTTTGAATTTCAAGCCACTAACAATGAAGCGGAATATGAAGCTTTGATAACTGGATTGAACCTAGCACAGAAATTAGGTGTGCAGAATCTGAAAGTGTACACTGATTCGCAGCTTGTAACCAATCATATCAAGGGATAATACGAAGCTAAGGAAGGCCCCATGAAGAAATATCTTGCGGTTGCACAAAGGAAATTGCAAAACTTCTTAATGGTGGAAGTGGAACAGATAACTAGGGCCCAAAATACCAGAGCAGATGCTTTATCTAAGCTAGGGTCAAATTTTTTGTCCAACAAGAAAGTATTGGTTGAACAGTTAAAACAGAAGAGCTGTGATGAGATTGAAGTACAACCGATAACACAGGCGGAAACTTGGATGGATCCAATTGTAATGTATCTGAGAGATGGAAGGCTCCCTGAAGATAAAGTACGCGCCAGAAAACTGATAAGGCTCTCGGCCAGATATGCTCTGTTCAACGAAGTTTTGTACATAAAATCTTATGCAGCACCCTGGTTGAAATGCGTCACTCCAGATGAAGGAGATTATGTGCTGAGAGAAATCCATCTCGGAATTTGTGGAAATCACTTGGGAGCAAGAGCTCTGGCCAGAAAATGTAAGCTTTTTGGATATTACTGGCCAGAAATGCAAGAAGACGCAGAGAAGCTAGTCAGAACTTGTAAGGCATGCCAGGTGCATGGAAATTTATCACATAACCCTGTACAAGAAATGACACCAATTGTGTCACCATGGCCTTTTGATCAATGGGGAGTAGACCTAGTGGGTCCGTTACCCAGAGCACCGGGAAATTTCAAGTTCCTGGTAGTGGCCGTAGATTACTTCACCAAATGGGTGGAAGCAGAACCTTTGACCACCATCACAGCCAACCAAATTCAGAAATTCTTGTGGAAAAATATTCTGTGCAGATATGGTATTCCTAAAGTTCTCATCTTTGATAATGGCACACAGTTTGAGGATCAAGGAGTGCAGACTTGGTGCACAAACCTAGGAATCTCCCAACACTTTACCTCAGTGGCCCATCCTCAAGCCAATGGGCAGGTAGAGCAGACCAACAGGCAAATAAAGCAAGGATTGAAGAAAAGGTTGGAACAGGAAGGCTCTCATTGGGTGGATCATCTTCCAAACATCTTATGGGCATACAGAACTACCCTAAATGCCGCTGCACAGGAAACTCCATATTCCTTAGCATATGGATGTGAAGCAGTAATACCAGCAGAGATTGGGCACAAATATCCCAGGACGGAATTGTTTTGTCCAGAAACACAGGAGGTAGATATACTGCACACCAAGGACGAGCTGGAACACAAGAGAGACATAGCATTGATACAAATGGCCAAGTACAAGCAAAGGATCGCTCAATACTATAACTCCAAAGTTAGAGGTACGTATTTTAAAGAAGGTGATTTAGTTTTGAGGCGAAATGATGCTAGCAAGCAAGGTCCAACTGGAAAGCTAGACCCAAATTGGGAAGGTCCTTATAAAATAATCAAAGTGCATGGAAAAGGATCTTATCAATTGGCTAATGCTTCTGGACGGACGATTCCCCGAAGTTGGAATGCTATTCACTTAAGGAAATATTATCCTTAAAAGAAATTTACTTTTTGAAACTATTGTCTATTGGGAATAAAATTTTTACTCATTTTCTCTGTTATATGTTTGCATATTTTAAAATTCTATTGCAATGCAAGACGATAAAGGCAAAATGCCAAAAAACATGTTGAGCGCTAAAACTCACAATGCAAAAACATTCTGGGCAGAAGACCCATCGTAAAATATAAGTGCCAAACTTGCAGCGCAAGGGCACTCTGGGCAGAAGACCTATTGTAAAATATAAGTGTCAAACTTGCAGCGCAAGGGCACTCTGGTCAGAAGACCCATCGTAAAATAATAAGTGTCAAACTTGCAGCGCAAGGGCACTCTGGGCAGAAGACCCATCGTAAAATATAAGTGTCAAACTTGCAGCGCAAGGGCACTCTGGGCTAGAAGACCCATCGTAAAGTAATAAGTGTCAAACTTGCAACGCAAGGGCACTCTGGGGAGAAGACCCATCGTAAAATAATAAGTGTCAAACTTGCAGCGCAAGGGCACTATGGGTAGAAGACCCATCGCAAAATATATGTGCCAAACTTGCAGTGCAAGGGCACTCTGGGCAGAAGACCCATCGTAAATCTAAGCGTCAAACTTGCAGCGCAAGGACACTCTGGTCAGAAGACCAAATATAAAGTCAAAATGCAAAACTTGCAACGCAAGAAAATTCTGGGCAGGAAACCCATTAAAAAGGATATTCTGTCCAGAAGATGCATTATATATATAAAGAAGCTAAGGATAAAAAATCCTAAATTTCTTTGCAGCGCAATAAGGAGACAAGCTTTAAGACAGAAAATATCGAAATAAAAGCCAATTCAAGTGGCTAACAATCAAAGTATCATACATCGAAGACAAAGAGAGATAGAGTTGTTGACAAAATTACATAAAAAAGCTGCTAAAAAATTGCAGCAAAACCAGAAGTTATTTATCAAAATATCAAATCAAGATGAAGAAGGAGCAGAAGACTGTGCAGATTTCTTCTTCGCATACTTGCAAATGATATCTTCTCTACTCTTGTACTCATCGTACCACCTAGTGAAGATCTCGCCAGCTTTCTTATCATATAATTTGTGATTAGGCAAAGTGCTAATCACTAGGTCTGCTGGCTTGGCTTCATCAACACCAAGAGTATATCCTCTGCGCAGAGCGGGAGCCAAGATGATTTGAATTTCCTCATAGGTTTGAGGAGAAGCTTTATATCCTGCAACAACCTTCTGGACGATATTCTGAGCAGGAGTTTCTTCCATCTGCCTCACAGTTTCATCAAAGTCATTCTTCATCTTTTTCACTTTGGCAAGATGCTGTTGATTCTCCTCATTTATCTTCTTCAACTGCTGGTCTCTAAGCTTTAATTGCTCCTCTTGGGTGAATAATAAACCTTCAGCTCTGGCAAGTTCGGCTTTCAACCGCTCTATTTCCTGACGAGCAGCTGTCTCTGAAGACATCAATGATTGATTAGCCTCCTCCAAGCTTGTCACCTTAGCATTGGCCTCCTCTAAACTGGCCACTTTCTGTTGCAAGGCAGAAATTTCACCAGCCATTCCAGAAGTTTTCTTGTACAAAGACTTGCCCAGGCGGTAACACGGCAAAAGAATGAATCTTAGAAGACAAAAAATCAATAAAGAAAATAGTAGACTCTATAAGAAATTACTTACAGAATCGGCAAAATCCTCAGCGGACATATCCTCAAAATCAAAAGAGGAATCACTTGCAGAAGTCCCAGATGAAGCAGGCCTGTGCCTTTTCTTACTTTTTTGAGAAATAGATCTAGTGGCACAGAAGTCAGAGTAGAAACTGGATCAGTAGGAGGAACTCCTAAGTTAGTTGACATTATATTCTCAGCAGTACTCGGCAATATCTGAACAGAAGGCTCCACCGCAACATCCTTATTCTGGGCAGCCCCACCGGACTCAGCATCTATCTCCTCAGTTCCCTTCTCGGCAGACGCCTCACCATGCTCAGGAATGACCGATAAAGTCTGCTCAGAATCCTCTTGCATTTGTTCGTTTCTTCATCCTCATCAACATCAATGTTAATCAAATCATCCACATTGGCCACTACAAAGACAAATAATAATTAAAGTATGTTCAAAAACAAGAGCAAAAAATAAATTCGGACATACATTTATTATATTCTTCCTTGGTGAATTCTACATAGCCAGAAGGACCCTCGGTAAGAAGCTGTGCAGCGTTTATCAACGCAGAAGTGATCGTATCCAAGGTCAATGAAATCTTGTTGCTGTTAAGATATTCGACAAGTGCGAGATCTATGTGATCTTCCAACTTGTCCTTCATGAAAGAGGTATTCCATCGACCCAGATTCACCTCGCTATTGTGCTTCACAAAGAAGAAGCGCTCTTGCCATTTTTTCTTGGTTTTGTCTTTACCAGATATAGGAATAACCTGATTCGGCTTACCGGCTCTACGACAGAAGTGGTACCACCCCCCGCTACCCTGAGTTAGCTTACATTGGTAGAAGTTCCTGAATAACCTTACAGAGAAAGGAGTGGTGTTTAGACGACACCAAATCATGAACCCCACGAGGAATTTGAAGCTATTCGGATGGATTTGACCAACCCCTAACTTATAATACCGCATCACCTCGACATACCCAGGAGGAAGAGGAAATCTTAGACCACTACAAAGCTGGTCAGCATACATTGTACATAAACCTCCTGGGGGATTATAAGCATACTCAAAGGATTTGGGAAGAACAACTTCAAAAGGGTCAGTACGAATCTTATAAGTTTTCAATAAACTGGCCATTTCAGTTTTGGTCATCTTGCTAGAAACACCATGGCAAGCCATTATCGCTTTGGTTTTGTCGAATCGATTGATCTCCCTTTTCAAGGTATTTAAAAAAGCAGTATGGTCTTCTGGATATTGATGAACGATTGAAGTAGGAGTAAAAATCCCAGGAGGAAGAAGACGAGAAGGCAGAAGACACAATGGATTATCCCCAAAAGTGGAAGTATTCCCTAAATCGATCGGAGAAGACGGATGATCGGTATTGACAGCAGTTTCAAGACAAACAGGGTTGGAGGAATACACTTCCTCGCTTTCTATTATAGTTGAAGTTTTTTCTGGTGATTGAAACAACCTTTCCACAGAATCACTAGAAGCAGTATCGGCTCTCAAACTCATGAAATAGACAAGGAATTAAAAAAGAAGAAGAAATAAAGCAGAGAGAAACTTACTTGTAATTGCAGAGGTGTGATTCAAAAGGTTTGAAATAAAGGGATTGTTTGACAAGAGGTGTGATTATGTGACAAGAAGCACAAGCGACGTGATGGTTCAATTCACAGTTATGATAATAATCGGGTGCGACTTGGCCTTGTTTCACGATATATTGATGACGGAAGTTAAAACGTTGCAAACTAGGGCAGCTGTAAAGCAGTCCACCCTAGTCTAGGGGGACTTATGATGATACGTGGGCCCTCTGGGCCGGGTTATATACAATTGGGCCGGACCCACGATAAGATAAATGGATTGGTAGAGCAGGACTCCACCAGACTCTGTACAGAAGATCCTCTGTACAGAATAGTAGGATGAGCAGGACTTCGCCATGTTCTGGTCAGAAACGCTTCTGGACAGGATAACCGGATGAGCATGACAAAGACTGAGTCAATAACGCCGTAACCGTTTACAAGCGTGGGTAGATCCCACGCCTTGTAGTTAATAGAATAACTGCTGATAACTTCCCACTATGAAGATGGGGGTTATCCCCACGATCTAGAGATATAAAAAGGCAATCTGAACTACGAGGGGGACTTGATTCCATTTCAATACTTGAACTGGATACATAGGCAGCTCTCTCGAAGAGTTCTGTCCAAATTCATATTACTTTCATCTGTTTTTGTATCAATTTCCTAACTCGGATCACCCAATTACCCGATTGAGATTTTAAGCATAATCAATAATATTATTAATTAAATTGCACAATCCAAGTGTATCATAATACACTATTATTGGCGCCACCTTTAGCCAAATAATGGCATCCGGAATATGTTTTAATTAATATAATGCTATGATTAATTAATTTGCAAAATACATGTGTATCAATATACACAATATATTTCGACATACATATCTAATATATGTATATTTAATTAATCAATATAATTAATATATTGTATTTAATTTATTCATAATAAATAAATACTACCATATTAATTTATCACTATAACACTTTGTAGTCGAGATAAAACTTTCCTTATTTGGTTATCGCTATAACCACATTTTAATCCGGCTAGATGTTCTTATCTGTGTGACCCGATAGGCTTCCGAATATGTTGTCCGTAGACACAAAGTGCAAATTACGAAAATGCCCTTCATACCTAACGATCACGGAATAGCGTCTAGCAACACACCATGACCCCCAATCATCGGAAGAGTCAAATTCAATGACTACTATGTTTCATGTGAAACAGTTTCCGTGTAAATAGAATAATATCGCTGTAATAATATCCATATGGTCGTACGTCGAGTGTCAAACATCAACGACCGTATCTTATAATCCGGATATCCTACTCTCTCGAAGTAACATATTACTTCCGCTTTGCAAAGACTTTCAAAAATAAGACATTCCTTATAAGAAAGGCCATTTCGGATATAAACCCCTACTAGTAGGGTACGCGATTTCCGGACGAGCGACATGAATCCTACGCATGCTTTAGTATCACACCAATCACTACCGCATGATTACCCCATGGCCAGGGGAAACCTCAATAGTGTCAAAGTATGACAATCCACACCGTGATGTCATGAAGACTCCGGTCTCAGGATAATTACACAACCGCCACATAGCGCGACACTTAATAAAGTAAGTAGGTCACTCTAACGTACACATTCTCAAATACACGTCCACATACAGTCCAAGTGTCTCTACACTTCGATAGACGAGATCTATCCCTAACTTAAAAAATATAAAAGACATCTAATACATGCTAGTCTAATCGTACTATCAATGTCTCATTTGATAGTACATACGACTAGAGACATTTAACTATCAAACATTTTAAAGTGAGTCGAGATCTCATCAACCATAATCACTATCATGGTTTCTCTTTCACAGTTTGACACTAAGGACGTTATCATATATACAATCACAAATTGGTTCATATAAATGAACAAAATATATAATAACGGATAAGCCATTTAATATATGTATAAACATAAAGAAATAGTAGAAATGATCCGACCCGGTCGGATCCGGTCCAACCCGATTGGGTTTAGGACACTATTTCAACAACTTTGTCATATCTATGTAACCTTTTCAAGGATTGCCAATGTACTTGAGTAGAATTCTACATATACTAGCTTAAGTAGTTCACAGAATATGCCAAGTCTGGCCTTGTATTAGTGAGATATTGCAGTCCTCCTATTGCACTTCTATAGATAGTTGGAATATGAATAGGTTCACCTTGATTTAGTAAGAAATGTTGTTCTTGGTACCATTGGTGTGGTGCAGGGCTTGAGATGTTCCAAGTGAAGCCTCTTTAGCAGCTGAGAGGCATAGTGGCCCTGTGTCAAATAAAGACCCTTGAAGTCCTGTGTGCTTCCATTCCCAAAAAGTGTGAGATGGACCCCGGATCCTTCAAGGAAAACTTTGAGTGAAGCATGTCAACAAATTTCTTGATCAGTTTTGGAGAGTTACCTGTCACTAGAATATCATCAACATACACCAAGACATATAGCAACTGGTCATTAGCTTTAAGTATAAATAAAGAAGAGTCTACAGCTGATTGCTTGAATCCCCAATCCAGCATCTGCAGTCTCAAGGCAGAAAACCAGGCTCTAGGTGCCTGTTTTAGGCCATATAATGCTTTTTGTAAGTTACAAACATAATGTGGCTTTGTGTGATCCACAAATCCTTCTGGCTGTACCATATACACATCCTCCATTAATGGTCCATTGATGAAGGCATTATCTATATCAACCTGATGTATGTGCCAATTCAGACTAACTGCTAGAGCCAGGACAACTCTAATTGTGGAGGCCTTTGCTACAGGATTGAAAGTATCTGTAAAATCCACTCCATAAGTCTAATGAAAACCTTTAGCCACCAATCTGGCTTTATGCTTAAGTATAGTGCCATCTGGTTTCATTTTGAGCTTAAAAATCCATCTACAACCAACATGATTTTATGTACCAGAAGGTGGGACAAGTGTCCATGTCCTATTCTTTTGCAATGTATCAAATTCAGTGATCATAGAAGCCTTCCACTCAGCACAGTTCAACGCTTCTGAGACTTTAGTTGGTTCAGAAAGGTGATCAGGAAGTGTGGTGGACTGTATTTGGGCTTGAAAATTCCACTTTTGGAACGAGTTTTCATAGGATGGCCTTGTGAAGAAGGAGGTGGTATCACAGGATCTTGAAGAATAGGTAAAAGAGTAGGATTACTATGTTGTTCTGGGATGAGGGTATTTCTTGTGTAGGACTGTAGTGCACAGGGCTATTGTTGAAAGAAAAGGAGTTTTGAAGTGAGGTTTATGTAGTAGGTGATAAGGCATTAGGTGTATCTATTGACATAATAGGTGAGTCAGGATGTTGAGGGGTAGTAGCAGCATTGTTAGATGCAACAGGCTTGTCTCCAGATGATGTCTTCACAGATAATGGCTCTTGTTGTGATTGGTGAGAGGTACCAATAGGAAGGCTATTAATCAGTTCAGGATCAGCAAGGACTTCTCGATGAGGACATAATAGGAATATGTCTTTAAAAGGAAACTCAGACTCATTGAAAACCACATTTCTAGTGATAAAAACTCTACCAGACTCATCCATACACTTATAACCCTTGTGGTAGGGACCTATTCCTAAGTATGTACACTTAGTAGTATGAAATCTGAACTTAGTGGAGTTAAAAGTTCTAAAAATGAGGGAAAAAGGCACATCCAAAAACCTTATAGAACTTGTAATAAGGTTTTCTTTGGAATAAGACTTCAAAAGGGGATTTATTGTCAAGCACATGGGTAGGAAGAACATTAATAACCGAGACATCCTCTACAAAACTACCCCACCAGTATTTTAGAGGTAAAGAGGCTTGAGCAAGTTGAGTTAGGCCAAGTTCCATTATTTGTCTATGTTTTCTTTCAGCTCTACCATTTTGTTGATGAGCATGGGAGCATGGATGCCTAAACTGAATGCCTTGTTGTTTAAGGTGGGGTTCAAGAGTTCTATATTCTCCCCCCAATCAGTTTGCAAACATTTAATTTTAGTGGAAACTGATTTTCAACCAAGTTTTTAAATTGTATAAAGACAGAGTAAACTTCTGATTTTGTTTTAAAGGGAAAATCCATGTATATCTTGACCAATCATCAATGAAGTGTACATAATAATAGTAACCAGAAGTGGATGGAACAGGGGCAGGGCCCCATAAATATAAGTGAATTAAATCAAGCACATGTTTAGCATGAGAATCAGAATTGGAATAAGGCAAGGCATGGCCTTTACCAAATTGACAAGCATCACAGAACATCAAGTTTCCATTAATAGTAACATTACAAGACTTAAGAACTTGACCAAGAACAAGTTTAGAAGGATGGCCTAACCTCCTATGCCAAACATTAGGATCCTTGTCCAGACTCACAGTTCCTAGACACAAACTAGGGGAACCCGTTAAGATCTTAGTACTAACATTATTGTAGGAAGACTGAAAAACAGACAGACTGAGGGGAGTTGGTACAGACTTGTATTTGAATTGAAGGAAGTTCTCTTGAGGAGCCATTATCCTGTGGAGACTATCACTGAGGATTCCTGTTAGAAACTGCATCCATGTTTTCTTGTCCTTCACATAACAAGCAGTAGGAGCAAATTCAACAGTGATATAATTATCAGCTAGAAGTCTGGATGTACTGATTAAGTTTTTAGTTATTAAAGGCACATAAAGTATGTATTTTAAGGCAAGAGTGGTCAATGGTTGGTGTGTGACAATCTGGCTATAACCAATATGAAGGATGGGGAGTTTCTCACCATTCACAACTACCAAAGACTCAGAACCATTGTAACCTGCACTAAGATGTAGGTTGTTCAGATCAGAAGTGAGGTGATTGGAGGCTCCACTATCCATATACCAAGCTGAGTCACCCACAGATTGAGGAGTAGCAACAAATGTAGAAGCCTATTTTGAGTTGTTGTTGATGCTACTTGGAGGAATGAAGTCCTCTTCAAACCTATGCCAGCATGAGGTGACAATGTGCCCTCCTTTGCCACACAATTGACAAACCATTTTGTTACCAAAATTTCCATTTGAGCCTCTACCACCTCCATTACCCCTGCCTCTACCTCTGCCACCTATATTGCCTCTATTACTTCTTCATCTTCCAGTTTTAGAGTTGGAGTTAGGTGGCTTCCACTGTTGTTATAGCTGGAGAAATTCCTCGACAAGGGGCCTTGTGCAAGATTAGCAATGGGAGTAGTAAAACCAGTGCCACCAGGATGATTGAGTCTTGCAATGAGTCTCTCATGTGTGATCAATTGAGATTGCACATCTTGCCAACTGAGATAACCAAATCTGGATGTAATATTGATAATTGCAGACTCATAGTCTCTATCCAGGCCTCCTAAAGTGGCTAAAATTAACTCTGATTTGGTGATGGGGTAGCCGGTTGCTGTTAAATTATCTGAGTAGGACTTCATCTGTGCTAGATAATCAAATATGGGCTTTGATCCCTTTGTTATATGCTTTGGCCAGAGCATCCTTATATTCTAACATTCTTGCCTCAGACCTGCTATTATATAAACTTTCAAGTATAAACCAGACCTCATATGCAGTTGAGCAACCAACAACTTCAGTCAAAATATGTTTTGTCATGCACAGAACTCAACAGCCATCCTAGTAACAAATGATCTTTGGTTGCCCATTCATCAGTGGTAGAGGTCACAGTAGAACTCTGGAAAATAGATCTGGGAAAGGGGTCTTGTACAGTGGGTATCGGACTAAGCAAGTGGTCTTCTAGTCGATGACCCTTAACAATTGGCCGAATAGTATAACGCCAAAGCAGATAGTTGTTTCTATCTATTTAACAGTGCAAACCTGAGATAAATTACTAGAAAAAGGTGGTTCAAGCACTGATGGTTGTGGAGACGGGCTCAATGATCCCAAAATCGGAGGTGTTGAAAAAGCAGGTCGGAAGTTTGTGTAAGAGGACGATTCTGGGCGGCCAAAGTTGAGTGTTGGAGCTAGGGGAAGCGATGAAAACGCTGAGCTCATGATCGGAATGCCTGTAACAACACCATCGGGGAAGAAAGACACATCACTCTGAATCGGAGGTCGAGTTGGGCTTTGTTGTAATCCAGTTGGAGTTGAACTTGCAATGGGCACAGACGTGAAAGCATGTTGCTCTGTTGTGACGCCGGTGCTCACTCCAACGGAGGAGCTGACTAGAAGATTTTTGGTTGCTTGAGCACGCACCGGAGGTGGCCATGGATACCAACTTCGCTCCGATACCAAGAAAGAAACGTTGGGAGAAAATCTATTGCTTCATTAGTTGATCGATCCAAATTTGTTACACAGCATAGTGAGTTTATATACTCACATTAAATCAAAACAGAAAAAACACATGACACACTAACAGACTGCCAAGTGTCAATAGTACTACACCATAATTATCCAATAAGTAACAGACACAAAATATATATTATATCTATTTCTTAACACCATTGATATCCAGCACTAGTTGAGAATATGTAGATAGTGAATTATTTATAAGAAAGAAGAGAAACAGGAAGCAGGACAGGAGACAAAACACGCGTGGTTGGCAATATTATTGTTGTCATGGACGTGGTGAATAATGGGATTGTGCACATTGATGAGGAAATTAATCTCGATCCCTTTTTTTTTTTTTTTTCCCTTTTTTTTAAGGAAAATGAAATTGAGAATGACTTCATTTTACAGGGCACAGCCAAATGAAAAAACAAAATGATCATAATATTTCTTTACATCACTATTAATGTGATTATATCGTAAAGAGTAATGATACTGGCACAACCGTTGTGACACAACGTGTATCTGCATCGTTGGTCTCTAATTTAGACTTATTGATCATTAGTGTATCCATCTTGTACATGTTGTGGCACTCGTTGTGTTACAACGGTTGTACCCGTATCATTACGTGTTCTATTGTAAAACTTATGGATCATAGAAATCTAATTATGATCATTAATGTAAAGTGTTGTAAGTTATTGAACAGGATAGAAGTGTGACTAGATTTGCATTATTAACTAAGAAAACAGCCTTGATTTGTGTTGTTCCAACCCAACAAGAGTATTAATCATATAATTAGTCAATCATTAAATGGTCTAAATTAAAATCAATGATTTTCAACCTCTTCCATTTTCAAATGTAGTAATGATACAGACACAACGATTGTGCCACAACGAGTGACACAACGGTGATATGCACCGTTGATCATTAGGATTTACATCTGATCAATTTAGACACATTATTATCAACGTTGTAGATCATGAGTTGCACAACAGTTGTGCCACTCGTTGTGGCACAGCAGTTGTGCCCGTATCATTACTATTTCAAATAATCTATTAAGGAATTTGTTTAACATTGAGGAATGAATTCTTGGTCATACAACCGATTAAACGATTTCCCTAATACAAATTTATTGATTAACATACATACATACATATATATAGGTTTTGCAGCAGGATTTTTATTAACAAAGGCTAAAAGCAAACAATTAATGTACATAAACTTAAAATTAGGAAAATATGTAGCTAGCTGTATAGCTAGAACATGCAAACTTGTTGTTTTATTACTTTTGATCGATTTGAATGAATACTCCTTCCTTTCACTCAAACAGAAGACTACAATATATTTGTATACATGTACATGCATGATCTGTACTGCATGCTTTTATTTGTATGTATGTATATTGAATTATATTGTAACCATACAAGTTTACAGCCAAACTATATAGCATTCATTCCAGACGACTCAATCTCTTTATTTTTATAGCCCGAGATCGAGTGATACAAACTCCTCGGAAATTCAACACAGAAAAGTGTACAGAATACACACACAAACTTACTTTATGTGTACTATGTCTACACACTTTTCTGTGTAGTCATTATGCTTTTTTTCGATCAAATCCCAGTTCTGAGACTTTTGACAAAGCTAACTCGTAATGGTGGAGATGTGATCCCAAGTCTTGTTCTTCCATTTTCACGAATCAAACCGATATTCCCACAGAAAGGCCTACATGTGCTACAAACTGAAGGGCAGAAATTAATCACATAACCACCCAATTCAGAGCTCCGAATATTAAACCAGTTGCTTAAAGTTGCCATTCCTGGATTCCCTATCACTCCACCTATTGCCACATAGTATCTTGTTGTTGTAGCCTTAGTACTAGGTTGAATCCTCCAGACTGTTGAAGTAACACAGATTGTTGCAGCCGAGAATATGATGTTCGTATCGGTGCCTGTGTTGAAAAAATTATCCTTGGAGTTAATCGGAGAAAACGTCACGGGGAGGGCGGTGATATCTGGTTGTAGGACGACATCAAGTGGGCAGGTACGATTCGGGGCGCTTGATAACCCGATGGTGCCACGAGCAGATAATGGTCGTATGTAGTAGTCGACACCGGGTTGAACAAAGTCACCATTGGTATCTAGCACTAGCTGCTGGGAATATGCTATGAGAATATTGGTATGAAGGAGAATAATCAGAAAGGACAAGAAGAGAGATAATGTAGTTGGAAATCTTCCCATTTTATATATATATATATATACCTCTATTTGTTTTTGTTTGGAATGATGAAATTGATGAGGAGAGGTTGTAATTTATAGACAGCAATACCAAAAGGTTAGAATGAGATAAAGATCAAGAGAACAAGTGTAAATATAAATACAATATTTTGACTATTCCAATTTGCACTTAGAGTTATATTTTGACTATTCCAATTTGCACTTAGATTTTTCTTTTTTAATTCATAAGCCATGTGCCCAGACAGGGAAATGCCACGATTAATCCGGAGTTAGTCATCTTTTTGGGTTTAAAGAATTCGTCTCTTACCGAAACATTTCATACATGACCAATACTAACCCTTTAATTTCAACAAGATATTTTACGAAACAATACACAAATCGATAACATCTATTTAACATTTTCAAGTCACAACTCTTTGAACAAACTATAGCTGTGAAAATGAACATATATAGTTGTTTATAAACAAACCCGTATCCAGCTCGTTAGTGTTTGTGATCATTTGTTCACTTAATTAACCCAAATGACCCGAGCTCGAACATGATTGTATGCTCAATTCCTAAACGAACGAACACGAGTTTGGCTCACAAACATTCAATTATATGTCCGTGAACTTGTTTACATAGATAACGCAACGTACACTATATCCCAACTCATCAAATGACCATGATAAGCCATTTATTCATCTAATAGATCCTGTAGAGAGATTTTATATAATATTTAGATAATTTTTTTTAATACTTTACAAGTTTAATTTATAAGTTGTACGAGCTTGAGTTCAACCAGCAATAATCAGCTCGACTCGACTTATTAGCAACACTAAACGAGACATGTGCTCATTTGAGTGATTTTCATTGACTAACAAACTAGCCAATGGATTGGGTTGTTCCAACGTTACAAGTAATAATAAAATAATTGAATATAGTAATAAAAAGTCATATAATGTCTTTGATTTTTAGTTCAAAATATCCCAATTCAACCATACACGTGGCAGAACAGAAACGTAACTCACGCAAGAAAATTGAAGGCAGGAAATGAATAATGATACGGACACAACGGTGATATGCACCATTGATAATAATTTGTCTAAATTGTTCAGATGTAAATCTTATATTATCAACGGTATATATTACCGTTGTGTCATTCATTTTTTTAAAATGTAGTATTATTATTATTTCTTAGTTGTTGTCGAGGATATATTAAAATAATTTCAAATATTAGATTATTTTATTTAATATTTAATATTTATCTTGTAGTGGCTTGCTTGTTAAGACAATCACATATATATTTATATTTTCAATACTTATATTGAATCAATAAAATACGATTATTTTAATAATGATATGGTATCAAAGCCTGTCAATTTTCTCTATTTCGTTGTGTCAATTCTTCTCTAAATCCTAACTCATTTCTAAAAAAGAAAGGGCCGCAGCTTTTTCTTCTCCGGTGGCCATATCTGACTATTTCCCGTCCCGTTTTTCTTTCTGGAGCTCTACTATTTCCTGTATCTTGCCGCCATAATCTTCTTCTCAAGCTTTCTGCTTCCCTTCACACAAGCTTAAACTACCACCGCAAATTCCGAATTACATCGGCCATCAACAATAAAACCAAGCCATATACCACGCAGCTTCTTTCTCACGCCACCTCTTTCTCGATTCCGTTTTCGATTTCGATATTTCCTCAAAAAAACGGGTGCGGATCATGATCCTCTGCTTTTGTATCCCAGCTTTTCACTAGATATCCGGGTGGATATCTGTGTTCGTTTTTTTTAATTTTATTTTTCACTAGATATCCACCTGGGTATCTAGTGAAAAGCTGGGTAAAGCTGGGATACAAAAACAGAGGATCCGCACCCCAAAAAAACAACCCACAAAACAGCCTTGCGTTTTTCCTATTTCTTTTTTTTCCCCTGATTGCACTTAATGCCATCATCTTTAATTTTGGATTGGAGCTAATATAAATCCTCCGTCCTCTGTGAAATAAGGATTCGTCAATTTATCTCAAAAAAAAAAAAAAAAAAAAAAACCAACAACAACAACAACAACTCTAATGGCAGCCGACCCTAATTAGAATAAGAAAAGAGAACCAAAACAAAAAAGAAAAATCTTTTGTTTATCCAATCACATGTATCTGTGACCAGCGCCGAATTCGATCCTAACTTTTGACTTTGACCTTTTCCTTACTTTTTCTTTTGATTTGTTCAAAAAAAAAAAAAAAAAAAAAAAAAAAAAAAAACACACACACACACTATAATGTGCACATCTTTCGTTCTTTTCGAAAACGGTGACGCAGTAAGGGATTCGGTTCTCCCCACCTTTTTTACTCCTGACAAAATCATGGTGTTATGAACCTTTTTGCCAAATTTACTCTCAAATCGGCCATGTTGCCCCTCCTGCCTCTACCGCTACGATCATTCTCAGACACCGCCATAGGCATACGTCGCTTCTCGCTCCCCTCACCCCGGATTTGATTGGATTGCGGATACTGGTGCCACTCATCATCTCACTCATGACACTCGCGATTTCACCCTCTCATCTGCACCCTATGTCGAGCCCGACAAAGTGCACGTACGCGACGGTACAGGTTTACATAGTACTCATTACGACTCGTCTTCAAAATATTCCCCTTCCCAGTCATTTCATTTATCTAATATTCTTGTTACGCCTTCCATCACTAGAGACCTTTTGTCAGTACATAAATTTGCTTCGGATACTTTCGTGTACTTTGAATTTCATGGGTCTTACTTTCTTGTAAAAGATTACTCCGGTCACACCCACCTTAGGGGTTTTGTAAAAGATGGCCTATATCACTTCTCCACCCCGCTTCACCCTCCCCCAGCTTCCGCTCAGGCTCTGGCCTCCTCCCTCACCTCCTCTATCACGTGGCATCAGCGTCTCGGTCACTGTTCTTATTCTGTACTACGACGCCTTAAAAAGCCTTCACACTGACAATGCCGAGAATTGAACTAACGTAAGTGGCGCCTCTTTAGTGTCCCAACATTAAACTCAGAGAGAGAAAGGCAATCTGGAGGATCAGATGCCCCAGTGGCCGAGCTAGAATAGCTCGGCTACTCTCGCCAGCCTCTCTAGGCCAGCCAAAGCGTAGGGCCGACCCTCGAGCGATATAGACCCAAATACTATCCCGACCTCCGATCGACGACCAATACTTGTGCTCAAACCTACCCGTGCCCGGTTGTGGACAGTCTAAGTCCCTCTCGGACCAAGCCACTCACGCACGCCAGGATCCGAGCTGACCCCAGCTCGGCTGTCCTCCTCGACCTTCGTAGGTCAGCCAAAACATAGAAGGGTACGTTTAGCCTGGCCAGCTCGGGCCATGTAAGTCGGCCAAAGTTAATCATTAATCATATTTCCCACGTGTGTAATAAACAGATAAGTATGGAAGAATCCCGAGTCATAAAGGCTCCAATCCTCATCATTTAAAATGAATATTTGAACATCACAATTATCTCCTAAAATCAAGGAGATAAACTAATCACATTCATTTTCCTTAAGGAACACGCCAATCAGTGTCCATTATAGACACGCCACACGCTAACCTTAGGGCACAAAGCCCCTCTATATAAATGATCCGTAAGGAACTACGAAGACTTGATTCCAATCCACGCATTGGATACGTAGGCAGCTTGATCACCATCAAGTGCAGTCTAAAACAACTCACAACCACCCCCTTTTTTCACTGTTTTTCTATGTTCTTGGAGCTTTGATAGATTATCACCAGAGAAAGGACCTTAGATATCTGGCGCTAGAAGGGGGGTCTCTTTATTTTGATAATCTCAGGAAAAGCTCCAGAATCAACATGGCGACCACACGACAACAAGCCGTCAACGGCCGCAACGCTAACAATGCGACATAATCGGATGCTAACAACCAGAACCAGCAACACGAAGAAGTCTCTCTCAACACAACCCACTAGCATACATGATAATAGTGGTGATCATGAGTCTCGATTTCAACTGGTATCGGAACCAAGGTAGGGTCGAAACTGTGATGATCTGAAACGGAACCCTAGGCTCCTATAAATTTGTTTCTGGCGCGGTCGATTTGGCGTTAAGCGGTGGCTCCAAGCCCAAAACCGAGGGTTTTTAGGGTTTTGTCTCTGTCATGACTTACAACAAACACATATTCAAACATTATAAATATTATTCATGATATATACGTATAATTGAATTAAAGTTCTTTTTATTCATTTTATAGAGCTTGAAACATAATTTGGTGTATCTTCGTGTTTCTTTTAACATGTAATATTATTATCAAAACTCAACATTTAAGTAGCCAAGGGAGAGCAAAGAGGATTCTTTGAAATCCAAAATTAGATTGATAAATTCTTATTTTTACCGCATACATTGAACCTTATTCATCTACAAACAAAACATTGTCATAATTATATAACATAACTTATAATTATAAACATAGAATTCATAATTTTCAATTGAACATAATATCGACATTGCCATTTGGTTTTTTTCACCACTATATGTATATCATTTTTTATTTATCAAATTTAATCATTTATGAATGAACATATTTTTCTATCAATAATATAGTGTGTTTTTATTCATCATCGATGAGTTCAAAATGAAAACTATGTTTGGTGATGCAGCCTACATTCTAGGAATTAAGATCTATAAAGATAGATCTAAGAGGTTGCTTGGTCTGTCACAATCCACCTACATAGACAAGATGCTGAAGAGATTCAGCATGGAGCAATCCAAGAGAGGATTATTGCCCATGTCACAGGGGGTCTATTTGTCGAAGGAAATGTGTCCTAACTGAGGAGGATATGGCGTATATGAGAATGGTCCCTTGTGCCTCGGCTATTAGGTCCATCATGTATGCCATGTTGTGCATTAGACCAGATGTCTCGTAACCCCTGAGTATGACTAGTAGGTACCAAGAAAATCCAGGTAATGGTCACTGGATTGCAGTCAAGAATATTCTCAAATACATGAGACGTACTTGGGATATATTCCTGGTTTTTTGGAATTCTGATTTGGTATTACGAGGTTACACATATGCCAGTTTTCAAACTGACAAGGATGACTTTAAGTCACAGTCTGGATTTATTTTCACGCTTAACGGCGGAGCAGTGAGCTTGAAGAGTTCCAAGCATGAGACTACTGTAAACTCTACAACGGAAGCCAAGTATATAGCTGCCTCGGAGGCGGCAAATGAAGCAGTTTGGATGAAGAAGTTCATTACTAAACTTGGTGTTGTTCCCTTCATTGAAGGTCCAGTCCCACTGTATTGTGATAACAATAGAGCGATTGCTCAGTTAAAGGAACCAAGGTCTCATCAGAATTCCAAAAATGTGCTACGGCACTATCACTTTATTAGAGAGATTGTAGGTAGATGAGATGTAAAGATAGAGAAAGTCCACACGGATGATAACATAGTTGATCAGTTAACCAATGCATTGTCGTAGGCTAAGCATGAGAAACATGTTCACATGCATATGATTAGGCATATGGTTGATTGGCTTTAGGCCAAGTGTGAGATTGTTGAAATAGTGTCCTAAACCTAATCGGGTCTGACTGGATCCAACGGGTCGGGTCATTTACAATCTATTTAGTTCATGTAGTAAGTTTATTATGATTAATAAAAGCACTTTTGTGATTATATATATTGTTTATCTTTATGAACCAATTATGTTATTGAATATATAGTAACGTCCTTAGTATTAAACTGTGATAGAGAAACCATGATAGTGATTATGGTTGATGAGATCTCTAAATCACTTTAATTAGTTTGTTAATTGAATGTCTCTAGTCGTATGTATTTTCGAACAGGACATTGATAGTACGGTTAGGCGAACACATATTCTATGTCTTTTGTCTTATTGAAGATAGGGATTGATGACGGTCAAGTTATAAAAATAACTCGATACCTAAATAACCAACTAGCAAGAGAACTAGGTTCAATCGTAGTATAGCTAGATAGAGTCGAGGTCGATCCCACAGAGACTCGGCTTAAACAAGTACAACGTTATTAAACTAAAAATAGATTAAAGGGCGGTCTACGACCAACAGTAACGTAGAAATAAAGATTGACACGATAGAAAACACAAAGAGTAACAATACGACACAAGACACTAAACACTTGTTTTTAAGACTCTAACAAACGGTATTGATTACGCTAGTAGTAATTACTCCCCCATATATGTATATCTAAGCCGAGACAGAAAAGACATTAAGGTTGATTATATTTTGGCTACGGGAGCCATCCCCTAAACTGGATCTACTTCGTGAACGGATATAAGATCCCTATGCTTAATTACGAATCCTTCCTTGGACAGGATAAAACATCATATAACAAGCATGCTATACCAAACTAGGGATGCCGATCTAAAATCGTCACCTCGTCTAGGCAACCACCGTGGACAGGTTGGCACACCTCCTAAACGATCGGCTAACTTATGTCCTATTTAACATGGCAATTTTCACAATATATCATATTAATTTACGAGAACGATGTAACAAATTGGCCGGATCTATTACATGTTTATATGAAAAACAGAAAGCACGACGTAGCCGAAGTCGTTCACAGAAAATTACTAGAATCTTGATGGCTAGATCTAACCATATAGACCGTGGTAGATCTAGACCGGTGACTCTAGAATTTGCTCGTAAAACGCCTTCGTACGACTTAGATCTACATGAATATGGGTTTGTTAATTAACTACATCACGAAATCAATACACAAACGACTACTCCATAATGAAATAAAATAGATCTACGAATAAAAACGACATATTTGGATAGACATTACCCTCGTAGACGGAGGGTCCTCCGATCCTTCAATGCAATCTCTAATCGATGAATCCATCGCCTCCGTGATGAAGCAACATAATATAAAATAAAAAGAACTATATTGATAAACTAAAAGTATTGTAATATTGTGTTTTGTAGGTTGGTTCTTGTCTCAATTTCGTAGCTGCTGCTTATATAGAGGCTATAGCCGACCTAGGAAGGATCTAGAAGATATACATGCGTTTTCTTCTGGATAAGCTTTGGGTGACCGAATATCAACCCTCGGTCGACCGAATGTAGTGGCTCGGTCGACCGAGCCTCTTTTTTGCACATGTTAAATGCGTTTCTCGTCTAATGTGTTCCCCACTGCATTCTTCCGTGCTGATCTGATTTCTCTAACTTATCCCTTGATTAATGCTCCGGTTTTCTTCCTTATTATCTTGAGATTCACTGATTGAATGACATTTATCCTCCCGATTTATCATGATCTACAAAATCAGCATTTATCGCACAATAAATTGGTCTTTAATAATAAAAACAGCTAAATACCAAAAATCATATTAATAATCACTTAACATTAAATAATAAATATAAACAAGTGATTTAATATGAAATATATATAATTAACTCCGATTTAAGGTTAGAATTGATGACATAAATAGGTATATTTTAACCGTCATCAGGGATAGATCTCGTCTATCGAAGTGTAGAGACACTTGAACTGTACGTCGACGTGTGTTAGAGAATACATACGTTAGAGTGACCCACTTATATTAAGTGTGGCGTGATTGGCCTAATCTGGATGTCCAATCTAACCGGCAGTGTACCAGGTCAAATTGTAGTCTAGTCTAGTGGTCAAGGTCGTCTCCATAGGGAACGCAATACAAAGTGTGGTTAAACACCAATTAGCTATGATTATCTTGATCTAAGTCGCAGTTTAACATAAAAGTAATGATTTTACGTCACTAATAAAATTAATGATTAATGATAAAGGTACTAACCAAGACAATTTCATTGAACAACATTCTCTTTTGGTTTCATGGGTTCGACCGGCTTATTGAGGGTGTTCAAGTGTGTGAAACGGTGCACTCCTATGCTAACAATTTCCCCTCTGACGAGTGTACGAAATTGTTCTATGCCTCCTCCTTGGTTTAAGAGCCCTAAACCTAATGATTTGACATGATAAAATCACGAGTACAAACTAGTTCGTTCCACGGATACCTTCTGGTTTTTCTACCTCGTTCTCACACCTAATAGCTCCGTTCGGTATCCATTATGTGTGTGTGGTAGTATTGGTCAATTACTCCAACACAAACAAGCAATCAATACATGTAGAAAAGGTTTCAACACAATCGAAAATAAAACATACATAACATAATCATCATCCGGTCAACCAAAAGAGAACACTTAGTTCAACTACAATGCCTTGGCTAGTTACAAGTCTAGCCACTCATTACTACACGTACTAACTGTTAGGAAATCTACGCGGGAACGCAGCGGAATTCAAAAATTTATTTCCTATCAACCCAAGATCGACTTCGTTTCAATAAAAAAATAAGGTAAAGACGGTGGTTACCTTGCTTGATCTAAAAGATCGACGATTTGACCGTCTAAGGAGAGTAGTTCTGGATAGAGCCGCCCAAGTGTTCGGCCTCTACCGCTAATCCACACGAACAACCCGCCGGAATCCACCATTGGATTGCTACTAGAAAAATCCGGCTGCTAGACCGGCCTTTTCTCTCTCTCAAAACTCTCTCTAAGGAGCTCTCTATTTTTCATAAGAACTATTAGCTCTTGGAGTTGTGATGTACAAAAGAGCTTGACACCCACCTCCTATTTATAGTAAGAGGAGCGCCCCAACTAGAGTGGAGAGGAAGAAAATCTTTCACTAGTAACATAAAGAAAATATATTTGATTGATTTATCTCATTAATATTCAATATTTTATATTAAATATTTTCTCAAGATATATATTGACAATATCTTATATTAAATATATCTTTATCTTATTACCATAAATCAATACACACACACACACACACACACACACACACACACACACACACACACACACACACACATATATATATATATATATATATATATATATATATATATATATATATATATATATATATATATATATATATATATATATATATATTAAACCGTAATTTTATTAAAAAAAAACGAAAGGAAAGTACATTGTTGCCATCCATGGCCTCCTCACTACAATTATGTCATCAGTGAGCAACCCCGCCTCCTTAAACCCCTAGTCCGAAAAACCCGGGATGGGAAAAATCGGGTGTTAGGGGAAGAGTACGGACCTTAACTCACTGGCAAGTCTCCCAACCAAGAGGAAAAAACAGAAACAACATATGAGAACACCTACAAGCCCTATCAAGCCTCAAGCAAAAACATGTAAAATATGAGAGAAAACAATCCCTCAGCCAAAAGACTGATAACTTCTGTCTTGGCCTGCTGCAGTTTTAGCCTTTAAAATGAAGCTTGCTTCCAATTGGTCCAAGCAATGATCCGCTGCAGTATCAGTCTTTAAAATGAAGCCTGCTTCCAATTCATCCAAGCAATGATCCACTGTAGTCTTGGACTGATGAAGCCTTTACAGTGATTGATGATCAAGCTGATCTTGCCAGGAAGCATATGAATAGATAAACTGCTTATAAAAGCTAAATACAAACTGACACAGAGAATGTAGATACAACCTGGTTTGCACCCTTCAGAGAGAAACTGAAGGGTGCTTCCAAGTATGATGACCATCTGCAAATTGCTATCCATTAATGGTATCGATATAAAAGTACGGCAACAGATCTTCAAGTAGGATAGCTCTAAGACCCTCTTCAACCTCCCCCCTGTGAATGGTACTGTTTTGCTGGGAAGTACTAGCCTTTTTAGCCAAGAAATCTGCAGCCATATTGCCTTCTCTATAAACATGCCTAATCTTGAAGTTATTCTGGTTCAAGGTCTCAGTCAAAAGATTAATCTCAGTCACATATCTCCAAGGAGGTGGGGCAAATTAGAATCAGTCAAAAGATTAATCTCAGTCACATATCTCCAAGGAGGCTGGGATTTGCCATGAATCATCTCAACAAGCAAATTAGAATCAGACTCTATGCTCACATGTTGAAGTTGAAGCTCAATACACCGTTGTGTGCCATCAATAAGAACCTTCAATTCTGCCTCAAAATTGGAAGCAATACCACATGGTCTAGTACCAGCAATAATAAGAGTGCTATGTTCATCACGAATGATGAATCCACCTCCAGCAAGCCCCGGATTTTGAAGGGAGGAACCATCAGTATTAAGTTTATAGTATGCATGAGGAGGAGCTTCCCATCTAACAACAATGGAAGACTTTTGTGGCCTAGCAGCAAGATGTTTGATAAGGCCAGTGTTAACAAGAATTAAGTCATCACTATTTTTTTTGGAGAGATTCATAACCTGACAAGTGCCTTGCAGATCTGCAACTACATTCTTAATAATCTGATTGGATTCCATGATGGTCTCATGCAAGCTGCTGCACCTATCCTTCCAACGCCCCCACAAGATCAGAGAAGGGAGGATCCGAATTACCTTACCAAGGTCTCCCCTAATATTAGTATGTCTCCAAGCTTTTAGAACATCCTGAAAATTATCAACAACTGAATGATAATTAATAATATTTTGAAAGAAACCCCAAACTTCTTGTGCCCTAGGACAGCTCCGGAACACATGGTCAATATTATCTTCATGATGACAGTTTAAACATTTAAAGGCCCAGAAAATCCCATCTTATGCAGCTGATCAACAAAAGGCAACAATCCATTATAGAGTTTCCAGTTAAAGAGAGCAACTCTAAGAGTAATATAGGGTTTCCAGATTTCTCCTAAATCAAACAAGGAGGCCCTCTTGGGTCTTAGATCTTCATAAGCAGAAGAGACAGAAAACTGACCAGAATTAACTAAAGTCCAAACCCACTTGTTAGCAGGACTAGTTAAATAAATCATATGTTGGTCAGTACTTTCTTGAACAGGCCCCAGTAACTTACAAGCATAAAGCTTATAAGGAGGGTAAGTGCCAGACATTACTTTCCTTGCCCACAGACCCCGCTGCTGATGAATCTTCCATCAAAGTTTACAAGCAAGAGCTGCCTGAAAGGTTTTTAGACTCCTAAATCCAAGACCATTCTCAGTTGTTGGATAGCACACATTTTGCCAGCTTCTCCAATGCTTTCTTTTATGATTGTCACTATCATGCCACAGGAAATTAGCCATAATTTGTTCAAGTTTCTGAATAGTAGCCATAGGCAGTTTGATGGCAGACATAATGTTTATTGGAACAGAGGATAAGACATGTCTGATGAGGATTAACCTGCCCCCAGGAGATAGGTATTTTGTGTACCATTTATTAAGTTTGGCTTCAAATTTATCAATCAAAGGCTGGAAGAAAGAAGACTTGGTTCTACCATAGAAAATGGGACAACCCAAATAGGTAAAAGGGAATGTGGCCTGTTGAAAACCAGTAATAGCTTCCACACTATGTTTAGCAGTATGAGGAGCTCTACTAGACTTAATAAAAGTGCTTTTGCTTATGTTAACATTCTGTCTAGAGGCCCTTTCATAGATAGCCAAGAAATTGGCCAGCTTATTAATTGCAGCTTTAGCAGCTCTAGCAAAAATGATGAGGTCATCAACATAGAGAGAGTGAGTGATAGGAGCAAAAACAATTGGGGTAGCATAAGTATCAACTCCAGGAGTCATGATTCTTTTTAAACCTCTAGAAATAGCTTCAGTGAGAATGATAAACATCTAAGGGGAGAGAGGATCACCTTGTTTAATGCCTCTAGTAGAAGTGAAAAAGCCAACATGAGAGCCATTGAGAAGGACAGAAAAATGACTACTAGAGAGATTGTTCATAACCAGTTGTATGAAAGGCTCTTCAAAACCAAATTTTCTAAGCAGTTTGCCCAGAAAATACCAGGAAACCCTATCAAAAGCCTTCATGATGTCAAGCTTGAAAATGATATTGTGGCCTCTAGCTTTTTTGTGGATGAACTGTGCTAATTCTTGGACCAACAAGACATTATCAGCAATGTCCTTCCCTTGCAAAAAGGCAGATTGTTCTTCAGATATGATTGAGGCCAGGAGGGGTTGGAGTCTAGAAGTGAGAATCTTGGTGCAAATCTTGTTAAAAAAAAGTACTATGGGATATAGGTCTATAGTCAGCAAAAGATATAGGAGCAGCTTTTTTAGGTATAAGAGTAATAAGGGTAGCTCCCACAGCCTTGGGGATGATTTTGCCAGAGAAAAAGTCTTGTACAGCATGATACAAATCCAGTTGAATGATGTCCCAACAATGTCTGTAGAAAATACCAGGGAAACCATCAACCCCAAGGGCATTAGCAGGATCTAAATAAAAAACTGCTTCCTTAACCTCATCCATAGTAAGAGGTTTGGTTAAGGAGATGTTATCTTCTTTAGTAAGTAAGGTAGGGATAAAGTCAAGAAGATACTGAATGTCACTTTCCTCAGACTGCTCCTCCAGATTAAGCAAGACAGAAAATAATCTAGTGGCCTCTTTTGCAATATCTGCCTGATTAGTGCACCAATCTCCATTAGCATCATGGACTCTAAGGATTTGCATCTTGCTAATCTTATCTTTAACAGAGGCATGAAAGAAACTTGTATTTCTGTCCCCTTCTTTAAACCACTTATACTTGGATTTTTGCCTCCAGAATTCCTCCTGCTGTGCCAAGGCAAGAAAATATTCTGCATTAAGCTGATGATTTTTCTCTCTGTTTTCAGGACTAGGGTTCTGATCATAAATAACTTCCTGCTCCAAAACCTTAGCTTCCAACTCCAAAACATTTTTATGAACATCCCCAAAGACCTGTTTATTCCAATTCTTCAAACCATGCTTGAGTAATTTAAGTTTATACATAAAACCTGCCATAGAGGTGTAGACTTCATGTGTATTCCATTCCTGCTGTACCATACTGTGGAAATCTTTATGCATAATCCACATTTTCTGAAATTTAAAAACAGTGGGGCCTGTTTTCCTAACCTCTGGATCAAAATTCAAGGGCCTATGATCAGAACTTGCCCTGCCCAAAACCTTGACAAGACCATTACCAAAGTTGTCAAACCAGCATTCATTTATCAACACCCTATCCAGTCTTTTTTTAACATAGGTAGAATTTCTCCATCCTGCCCAAGTGAAAAGTGGACCTGATGTGGAAGGTTCAATTAGAGAAAAAATAGCTATCATTTGATTAAAATCCCTAATATCACCAGTATCAGGCTGAGCCATACCAGAATACTCATCCAAAGATCTTATAACATTAAAATCCCCACCAATCACACAAGGGGTCTGAGCGTCTATCATATTACATAAATCATCCCACACAATGTTTCTAGAAGTTCTAGTACATTTAGCATAAACACTAGTAACCTGAAAGCTAGGAGAACCAGTAAACTTGATATGAATAGCTTGTTCATTGGAGCAGTAAACATCAAAATGACCCATCCAATACCAAAAGACCCAAAGTTTATTCTGAGGAGTAGCAAAAGAATGCTGAAAACCTAGCTTATTCTTAACAGCTTCTAAGGCACTATCCTGGAGCATTGGTTCAGAAATAGCAACATAAGATGAGTTTTTTTAAACGTCTAATAGAGCTTGCGGAGACAAGCCCTCGAATATTCCAGAAAAGGCATTTCATCATTGTTGGAGTTTGGAGCGAAAATATAAGGATAGAGCCCTTATGTTTGGCCCTACTGACTTCTTATTTTTCCTTCTACTAGTAACATAAATAAACTCAGATTCAGTTACCAAAGGAGACTCATCAACATTAATCACCTTTCCTAGACGGGCCAAATGAACCTCTCTTTTATGGAGCCTCTCCTCAAACATCTGTTTATCATGTTGGAAGTTTATCTTGTCTGCTGCCCTAGTAAAGCCTTTTGTACTTGGGAGGTCTTGATGAGAGACACAACCACTGTCCCTACTTTCCTGAACATGCCTGGCCTTCTTAAGATAGGAGATGATACTAGTGTCCATAGAAAATAATGGCCCTTTTCCAGGAGTCAAGACTTGTGTTGTTTCAGCATCAGTGAGTGATGTAAGGTGTTCACCCTCAGCAGCTTTTGAAACTTGGATTGAAGGTTGCTCATGAGTTGGAGGGGTTTCCTTTTTCTTCTCCTGCCAGACTTGGGTATATTTCTTTTCCATTTGCTGCTCCTCACTAGCTCTATTAGGATCTATGTTTACCCTCTGTGTTCTTAGTTCAGGTTGTTTGTAAAGACAAGTATCTTTAGCATGACCAACATGCTTACAGAAGTTACAATACTGTGGCAGCTCAGTTTCTATACAGGTCTCTTGCCAAAACCCTTCTGAGTCCCCTTGTTGAATCCAAATCCGGTGCGGTATTGGTTTTAGCAGATCAATTTCTACCTGCACCATGGCTAAGGAAGGTCGTTTAAAACTCTTAGTAGCAGCATCAGTCCGCAAGAAGGCTCCAAAACCTTTAACAATTATCTCCAGAATCTCCTTTTCATGAAGGTGGGCAGGCAATTTAGGAAAAACTACCCAGGCTGGAACAATTGATGATTCAACATCAACATGGAAATCAGGCGTCCATTTCAGTATTCGCATAGGTTTACTAGTGACACACCACTGCGGCCTGGAGTACAATCAAATATAATCTTGTTCCCTTTTGAAATTGATTAGAACATGCTTAGAGTCCAAAAGCCCTACTGTGTAATCGAAATTGAAATTTTAAACAACCAAAAACTTACGAATCGCCTCCATTGATGGTCTCCCTTGGGAAAACTTACCTACCAGAGCATACCGAAATGGTGTAGCAAGATAATCCACCACCCGAGTAGGCAGAATCAGTGACAATTCACCCTTGTACGTTGAGAGCTCCAGATCAAGCGTAGCCGGAATTGGTGATTTTTTTTTATTAAGAGCTTGAGCATACGTTTTGTCAGACGACGTTGGGATTACAGTCGGGTTGGATGATGACGCCATTGAGACAGTATTACAGACGGAGGAGCAAGAAACTAGAGAGAGAATTCCATATATATATATATATATATATATAAGCCAATTTACACATTTATATATATTACATATATAAATCTATATATTACTATTGCAAGTGTGCACATGTGTATCTTATATACATGTTCAAACACACGCACCATCACACACACACACACATATATATATATATATATATATATATATATATATATATATATATATATATATATATATATATATATACATACATATATATATATATATATATTAATATCTAATATTAATATTAGATAATCTCATTAATTAAATTGCACAATCCAAATGTATCTTATACACTAGTCATATGCGCCCCATATGCCAATTAATTGGCTTCCGGAATATTCTTTAATTAATCAACATAATTAATATCTTGTATTTTATTTATTCATAATAAATAAAATACCACCATATTAATTTACCACTATAACATTTATAGTACCAGATAAAACTTTCCTTATTTGGTTATCATCTATAACCACATTTTAATCCGGCTAGATGTTCATGTGTGTGTGACCCGATAGGCTTCCGAATATATTGGCCGTAGGCACAAAATGCAAATTACGAAAATGCCCTTCATACTTAACGATCACGGGATAGCGTCTAGCAACACACCGTGACCCCCAATTATCGGAAGAGTCAAATGTAATGACTACTACCTTTCATGTGAAACAGTTACCGTGTAAATTACAATCATATCGCTGTAATAATATCCATACGGTCGTTAGTCAAGTGTCAAACATCAACGACCGTATCTTATAATCTGGATATCAAGCTCTCTCGAAGTAACTCATTTACTTCTACTTTGCAAAGATTCACAAGAGTAAGACATTCCTTATAAGAAGGCCCTTTCGGATATTCACCCCTACTGATAGGGTACGCGATTCCCAGACGACCAAATGTGTATACTCCACATGCTTCAGTATCACACCCAATCACTACCGCATGTTCGCCCCGTGGCTAGGGGAAACCTCAATAGTGTCAAAGCATGACAATCCACACCATGATGCCATGAAGACTCCGGTCCTAATGATAATTACACAACCGCCAGATAGTGTGACACTTAATGTAAGTGGGTCAGTCTAACGTACGCATTCTCTAATACACGTCCACGTACAGTCCAAGTGTCTATACACGTCGATAGACGAGATCTATCCCAGCCCTTAAAGACAGAAGACATCTAATACGTGCTAGTCTGTTTATACTATGAATGCCCTGTTTAATAGTACATCAGCCTAGAGATATTTAAGTATCAAACTTATTAAAGTGATTAGAGATCTCATCAACCATATTCGCCTATCATGGTTTCTCTATCACGGTTTAATACTAAGGACGTTATCATATAACAATTCATAATTGGTTCCTTAAAAGAACAATATATGACAACAGAAAATCCATTTAATCTATGAATAAACATAAAGAAATAGTAGACATCATCCGACCCGATCGGATCCGGTCCAACCCGATTGGGTTTAGGACACTATTTCAACACTAACATGTTGAAATTAGTACTCATAGCAACAAGATTATCAAAACAAAATAAAACTAGAATGTTATCGATTACAACTGATGAGTGTGGAAGGGGAAGCTTGCATTCCTCCGCTTAGAACATCAATGGAGCTTGTTCATCAAGATGCTGAGCTCTTTCCAATCAACTACTCAAACGGTTGAGCTAACATACAAAGGATTACACTTGTGATTAAATTAGCTAAATAATGGAACTAAATTTCTTTTGGCTCTAGAAGCCTTTTAATGGTGATGCCTGCAAGATGAACTTGGTGCTCTTCTCTAATATCCCCCTCATTTTTCCTCTGAATGTAAAATGCTTAATATAGCTATGAATTGGTCCATTTCCGGCATGAGCCGGTCTCTTTTCGGCGTGAGCCGAATCAAAGTAATTAGTTAGATGTCTTGTTCAATAATTGCTCAATAAATGCCCGATCTGATAAATCTTGGCATTCGGCTTGCACCGTACTTCTTCGGCTTAAGCCGGGCATCTTCAAGTCAGATGTAATGAAATCTTATAAAAATTGCTCTGATAATTATATTTCCGTATCCATCAAGCTATACGTCACGACCCCAAGGCTTCACCACGTGGTATCTGTAGCAAAACAAAACGAGAAAAACTACGGGTAATTCTGATAACAAAATCAGACTGATAAGCCTCAAAATATGTCAAAATAGTGAGATTTTAGGATATCTACTATATACAAAAAGCAAACCATATTATCACAAAATTTACTAAAGTTGATACGAAATCGTTGCTAAAAACTCAAGAAATGGGATTAAAATACAACAAAATACTGTTAGGTGTAATGCCCGAAAGACAATTTTGTAATTGTTTTATTTAATAAATGAAATGATATTATTATTCATATTTATTATTCTCATATTCACCGATGTGACAATAGTATTTACACTACAGAAAACCCTAAAGTATATCGTCTATGTAATCACTTAACTCAGTGTATGAGATATACACGGGAGGATTGAGTTAGTGAAGATGTACTTAAAGTACAATTAGGCCGTAGTGAAGTTAATCGAGAGTATCGGGTTTCTCATTTAACGTGCTATTAATGCGCCCAGAACACAATAGGTGTGATTGTCTTATCCGGACTTTCGGTTAAGAGAACCTAATGGGGCATTTATATATGATAGATATATCATATAGGGCTGAACCGATTTGATTAGAGTTCACGATATAATTCCGTAATCAAGAAGTCTTATCAAATCAATCGATGATCATATTTATGGATATATCTTAATCCTGAGGTGATACAGTCAACTTCTTGAATCAGTATGAGGTTTGACTTGACGGTTAAGGATTACACTGAGTCTGTGATCTGAATTACCCCATCTTGGCATTGTACTGGATTGAGTGAGTAGTTTGTGTTATCACAGATACGTAATCCATTCCTTCTATTTATGGAAGTAGATAGACAGTTCCCTTATTTGTTAATCCTAGAAACTTATCGATCGTACGAGTTCATATTACACTGATTAGCTACCAGTGAGTTGTATGAATTAATTGATCACTAGGGGGTTAATGGTAAATAAGGATAAGAGGTTCTAAAAAGGGTTAACGGTAACTTCACGATTTAGAATGAACAGTCTATGAAGAATTAATCCACATGTAATGATTATATCAATGGACGCTTATTATTATTCTCGTGAGGAGATAAATATAATATCATAATCGGAGGAGTGCAGTCACGGGATTATGGTGGCATATTCCTGTGATTGATTTATCGAATATAATTATTCTGTTCGTAAGATAATTATTTATTTGATTTATCGGAGCCGCTGATTATTAGTCCATGGTCCCCGACGTGCCTCAAATATAGCATAGCTATTCTCGGACGTCGAATCCTAATAATATTAATTTAGTTCTTATTAGAATTTAATTAAAACGATATGTGAATTAATTATTTAGTGGACTATTAAATTAGTTGGGCTAAATAATTAAATATGTGAAAAAGATATTTTTCATAATCTTGGCCCAATTTAGTGTGTATAGTCGAAAATCATAAGTGACTAGGTCACAATATAATTTTCAACCATAGCCTTGTCTTAGTGAGCAAGAAATTGTTTTCTTGTGTATTAATAAGACATGTGCACAAAATATTTATTGGATAAATATTTATGATAAGAAATAAAGATAAAGATTATTCTAGATTTGTTCTAGAATATTTTGGGATTATCTTTTATTTATTGGATTTATTTATTTGCAAAATAAAATCCTTGGAGGACAAGGATTACTCTCTTATATAAAGAGAGTTCTCCCAAGCCTAAAACACACACACAAATTTCGACTTCCATCTCTTAGAGAGAGGAAGAAAAATTTCGGCCAAGGGGAAGTAGGGAAAATCTTGGAGGTTTTCCGGGTAGCATACCGGGAGGATTCGAGTCGAGGATTTCCTTCCACCGGGAGTTGCTTGGATCACACGTGCGGAAGATCGTGGTGCTCTTCACACCATCCTTTGTCTTCCTATTGCGGTTCATCTACTTTGATTTTGAGATCCAAGAGGTATGATCTACAACCCCCTTGTAGAGTAGATCTAGTTATTTTATTACGTGTAATTTATAGATCTAGATCCTAAAATCGCTTCTGTTGCGGATGATATTACTAACAGTGGTATAAGAGACCTGGTGATCTATATTTATACGTGTAAAATATTGGATCTAGGAGTGGAAAACATGTAGATTTTTTTTTGTCTCAATTTTTTATAGGGGCCGATGCATATTTGTATTTTTTTTATGTTGCGATTGTTGTGGTTTGAAGAGATGGATTGTGATTGGTACTGTTTACCCGTAGATCTATTTTGTAGCTCCTTTGTTTAGTAACAATAGAGAATAGGAATTTTTTTTTTTTTTATGTCAATTTTCGAAAATTCCATGTAAAAGTAGCATCTTTTATTGTAATTTTGTAAACCCGGGCTCGAAAAGATGAAGATCTTGCTGGAAAATTGAAGATCAAGGCGAAACCCAAGGTATGAACGAGGAGAAACGGTTAAAAAAAATTTCAAAAACTGCTACAGGACTTTCTGCGACGCTGAAAAGCGTCGCTATAGGTCCTGTTTATAAAATTGCATGCGGCTAGGGTTTTAATGTTTGCGGCTGCATGTAACTTTTTAACCTAATTTTTTTTTATTTAGAAGACTGCCGTTTGGCAGAAAGAGAGAAGGAAATTTTTTTTTAATATTTTTTTTTTTTGGTAAATAATTTTGTAACAGCCGCATGTAATAATAATTATAAAAATAAAAAAAAGGTTTTTTTTTTCTCCTCTCGGGTGTTCGTGGTTCGTGATCCGGAAGTTTCAAGTTCTAGGTTCGAAGATCGAAGACACGAAGACAACAAGATTGTAATTTTTTTTTTCCTAGGATAGATTAGATACGGGGGTACCAACGATCCATCTCGGTGTTTAAATTTTCCGCAATTTATTTTTTATGTGTTTGATCATAAAATAGATATAAAATCGGAATTGCCATGACATGCATCATATCATAAATCCACTCCATGCATACATGTAGAATTTTAATTTTGGTAATTAAAATAGGCATGTATATAAACTCGCGTAATTAGTTGAAATTTAATTAATACGTGGTAATTAATTAATTTAGTAACTAATTAAAGATCCGAGGACGGGTTATGAAATCGTTAGGTTTTTTCGGTGTGTGTTCTCGGTGAACCGCCTTAAAAGCCCAACCGAGATCACGTTTTAGATTCGTAGTGTCTACGAGATTGAATGATGGTAAAAGAACAATAAATCTTGGATAAAAACGGTTCGCCTATAGGTTGGGTGGTCAACTGAGCTTCGTTCGACCGACTTAACCTTCCTAGTGTGATGTATGCACAGGGGTCCGGCAAGACTAAGCTACACTGGAGAGCGGAGGGGTGATTCCCTCTTATCTCAATAGGGCTGTCTTGACCCGATTTCGTCCGACTGTCACATATGTTCCAACGAATAGGACGGGTAGACTTGCCTACGTAACCGACACCATTCGCAATCCTTGATTTGATGTGCTTTTATGTTAACATCAAAAAAAGACGTGGTTAGTTAACCCACCACCACTTCCAAAATATTGAGTGGGAGCGGGGGAGGCGACAGCCAACCCCACGGCCTCTACTATAGATACAAGTAAGTGAGAGAAGGGTGACGCCCCGCGGCGCTTTGATTTCGTCCCCCTACGGATGGTGTTCACCCCTATCAACATTCATGGCTTGGTCTCCGAAAGGATAAGATTTCCGGGTACTCGTCGGGTCACTGACCTATCCTACGACGGCACACTCGGGGCGTACCTAAGAGATCCGATATAGTAGGTCACACTCATCAAGGGTATTCTTGATAATATCCAGGCTAAAAAAGGAAGGTAGTCAATAAATAAAGGGATGTTCGATTCTCGTGGGATGTTCGATTCTCACAAGTTATTCATTGATGAGAGTGTCTCGATTTAACCGTCATCTCTTTGACCTACCCTACGGCGGCACTGAGATGCGAGGTTAAAACCTTGGAATGGTAGAGTAGACTTAATATTAGTTTACAATTCCTAAAATAAACTTATATAGTAGTGTTAAACTTGAATTAATATATGTTATTTTATTTACAGTAGTCTGTGGTTCACACACTGCACTAACACTTAAAAACATTCTCCATGTTCCTGAAATTACAAAGAATTTACTTAGTTTCTTCAAACTGACCAATGATAATCCTATGTTAGTTGAATTTTACTCCTTTGGTTGTGAAGGACAAAACCACAGGGATGGTGCTGTTGTAAGGGGAGCTTAAAGATGGTCTGTATAAGTTGAAGTGTCCCAAGGATAACCTGAGCTCTCTTCAATCCAAGAATATGTCTATGCTTGCAGTTCAAAGTTAGTCTAAGTCTAAGATGAATGTGTCTGTAGTCCAATCTGGACCCCTAGAGTCTTTTGTTTGTTCTGTGAATTCTCAAGAAAAAGCCATATTATGGCATATGAGGTTAGGTCATGCTTCTAGCAAGGTCATTGACCAAGTTTTAAGCAATGTAATCTTCCTATCAATAAAATGTCTACTTTTTGTGAAGCTTGCCAGTATGGGAAACATCATACTTTACCTTATAACTCATCTGACACCAAAACCACACATCCTTTGGATTTGATACACTCTGATCTTTGGGGGCCTTCTCCAGTCAGATCAACCAATGGCTACACCTATTATATCCACTTTGTTGATGACTACTCCAGGTTCACCTGGATTTATCCACTCAAATTAAAATCTGATGCCCTACATGCCTTCCTTGATTTTAAGTCTCTTATAGAAAATCAGTTGGGCACCACCATTAAGACCTTGCAATCTGACTAGGGTGGGGGGTACATAACATTTGAACCAGTTCTAAAACAACTAGGCATTATTTTTAGACACCCATGTCCCTATGATCATGCTCAAAATGGCAAGGCAAAATGCAAACATAGACATATTGTTGAACTTGGTATTACCCTTCTTGCCCAATCATGTATGTGATGACATAGATCAAGTGAAATTAAAATACTTGACCACCATAAATCAATACTAGCAAGAGGACTAGGTCCATCGTAGTATAGCTATAGCGAATCAAGGTCGATCCCACAGGGAACCAATTGTGGGTCATTTATATACAAACAATTAATCATTCATGTCGAGCACATAAAGGCGGTCTACGACCAACAAAAGACAAGAAAAGATAAATGACACGACTTGACACAACACATAAACAACGTAATTAACCTCCTCAATTATTATGTTATCGTTTGGATCTAGAGATTATATATAATTAAACTAGACTTACTAGCTATTAACCCGATTCGTATTTCTTTTATATTGGCTACGGGAGTCATCCCTTAAACTAGATCTAGCTCCGGGTAGGCCATCTAGATCACTATGTTATATTACGTGACTTCGCTTTTTCGGCCTCCATCTTATATAACTTGCACGCTTACAAAACTAGGGATGCCGATATTAACCGTATTCCTCACCTAGGCAACATTCTTGTGATTAGGCGTACTTCCTAAGCGATCGCATCAGTCTCTATCCTATTAACAATTACCTGCACGGTCTCATGTTAATCTACGACGTACGTATAACTAGGTGTCGACAATTCCTAAATACAGAACAGATCTAGATCTCGCTGAAAGTCCCGGAAGATCAATTCATGAGCCGACCTAGGAGCCCTATATTGGTATTTCCTAATAATACGCTAATTTAAACAGGCGAGCAACGTAGCCGTAGCCATACCTATTAAGATAAGAAATTCTAGGTGGACAATCACACCATAAAGACGTGGCTAGACTGACTTGGCGAACAACTAAATCTTAGCGTTTCTCTATACTTATCGGATAAAATAGAAGTTCATAAAGCAATTATATAGATCTACTAAAAACACGGTTGTCAATCATACCAAAGTCATCTATAGGTCACCGGATGACAGATCTGGGCATGTGGATCCTTATAGACAAGGAATCCCCACTGCCTCATATCGTATCCTTAGATCTACATCGTCCGGTGAAGAACGAACAACCTCAAACGATAAATAATAATTGGGGACTTAATTACAAAGAACAAAGAAGAAATAAATACAAAAACTTACATTATCGCAGAACTTGTATAAAAACTGCTCTGAGGAAAACTGAGGATTTTATTATAGACTGAGAGAAGTGTCTGAGGTGTGTCTCAAATGAAATTTGTACAGCTCTATTTATAGGGGTTCAAGCTAATTAAAAGATATACTTCAAAATATCAAAACAATTAAAGATAACTCCCGGCCGATCTCCGGAAAAAAAACAAAATACGCCCCCCTGGTGTGTGTGGAAGGGGATGCCGCCTCCATTATGTCCCAAGATTCAGATTGGCTTGCTTGCACTTGTCATGCCTTACTCCTCTTTTCGTGCTTATCCGATCTTTATCTTGAATTTCCTTTGATTTATCTTGAGATTTAATTCTTCCATTTGCATTTATCCTCCAAAATTTATCTCAATCTACAAAATAAATATTTATCCCAAAGTAAATCATATTTAAATAATAAAAACGGATAAATACCAAATAATAAATAAAAACAGATAAATACCAAATTATCTCTTTTAAATAATACAAAATGGATAAATACCAAATTATAAATTATGAATCACATAACATTAAATAATCAATATAACACGTGATTTAATTATAAAATATATATTATTAATCTCGATTTAAGGTCAACGTTGATGACTTTTACGGGTATAATTTGACTGTCATCAGTATGCCCCTCAAGTTCCGGTGGAAAAGTTTTAGACAAGATTTGGCAATAATCAATGTTCTACCTAAACCTGTGTTATCTCAGAAATGCCTGATCGGCCTTTTCTAAGTGTCCAATCTCACCGGCAGTGTACCAGGTCAACTATAGCCTAGAATTGGTGAGTCAATGTCGTATCCCACAGGGAATCTGGTCGAGTACCAAAATCGGTCTCGTTCCTAGTTTAGGCCAACACGAAAATTGAACGTGGTGATTTGACAGATCACCGGTTCTAACTACTATATATCCAAAACAAAATAAAGATCTAAAACTATATAAAAGAGATAGCCGAGCTATGATCCAATCTAATACTCACAAACCCTAGCTAACTCCCGAGGTATTCTTGATTCACCTAAACGTTCTCGATGTCACATAGGGTGTCGTTTCCTGGCTCTGAGAATAGACATTATTTCAATAATCTACCCTCCTATGTCAGCTTCAACAGTCCGCTCAATGGATTTAACTGACCTCAAACGGTCTACGATTCATGAAACGCTTGACAAGTCGATACAAAACTCACACACAAAACCGAATCTGAACAACTCAGTCGGTTTTACAGGGTGATCCTAGAACTAGCTAATTCAACAAACGTGATAAGAATAAGTTCTAGAACTACGGTAACATCGAGAATTAACAATCAAACATCAAGAACACCACATGAACAAGCTAGGATTTGATTTCGAAGATTATCACATAACTCGACTATATAATGATTACCTACTCATTCTAACAACAAAATATAAGAAATCAACAATAATAGTTAACAAAAATAAAGATCGAAAGCAAGAACAAGTAATGAAAACGTAATACCAAATATATTATGCCGTAGAATATCGAATCTTCGAGCGAAATCCCGTCAATAACGCGTCAAGCTATCACCGAGATCCTTCGGATTACAACAATCTACAACTAAACTAATCGAATCTACCTAAAAACTATGCTAAACTAATGAAAATTGCAGAAAAATGGTGAAAAACGAGTTGGGGAAGAAGATGTTTTAATCTAGATCCGAAATGGGGGTTTTTATAGTGTTTTGGCAGATCTGGACGCTAGGTGTGTGCCTAGGAAAGTGCAGGCGCATGCCTAGGAAGCTGAAAACACGTACTGAAACTTCTGGACCAAATTAACTGCTAGGCGTGCGCCTAGAATTTCTCAGGCGCGCGCCTAGTAGACACACCTTCAGTAAATCGGCCATAACGTTGTGTGTAGACCTCCGATTTGAGTGATTCAAGATGCGTCGGAAAGATCACTCAATTGTCTACAACTTTCATGAAGATGTCAAGCCCAGAAAATGCAATTAAGATGGATAAAAATGCAGATCAATGTTAGGTATGGTTGTCGTACAACCGCGTTTTGATCCGTTTGAACGTTTAAGCTTCGGGCACACGCTCCAATCCTCGTATCTCACCTTCCGGACATCTCGAACACCTAAGTCCTGTACAAAATCACAACAAATACCACACGTAATCCCTACAGGACACTAGGGTGACTGATAGTGTATTAAAACACCGAAAAATAATGAGATTTCCGGACTTTTCGTCCTAGGTCTCAAAATGATAACCAAGGCGTAAAATAAATCAAAATACAATCAAATGTCTCCGGAAACACATAAAACGAGGTATAAACGGGGTATAATCACATAGTAAATGATATCCAATTTGACTCCCATCAACTACCCCTTACTAAGCTTTTGCTCGCCCTCGAGCAAATATGAGCGATTCAAAAATAAAGATGGAGTCAACATTGCTATCGTACATTTAGTCTATAAGAATTGAAATGGTGAAACACAAGTCATTGACACAAATGCATATGATTTAAGTTCTACCTTGCATTGAGAAAAGAATGTGTGTGTGTGTGTGTGAATAGCTTCTCCAACATTTATCACCAACGACCGTTTAGATTATAGACGTATAACGTACTGAGGCTACACCATAGGCTTATACTTCATAAACATCTCCACTAATCGAGGTCAATCAAAGTCTAGTACGGTCGAGCAGGACTTGAACGTTTATATTGTTAGGCTGGGGTCGGGGCTAACGAAAGGATATTTACGATAAAAATAGAAAGAAGAAAGTGCAGGAGAGCTTTAACTGATAAATATAAACACGTACTCGGTTTTCAACTTCGTCTTCAATCCTTCCCGACTATTTACACTCTCGGGTTTCAAACCGAACCCTAACTCCAACTTCGCACATGTCTTCATTATATAACACTTTAGTCCAATTTTGGACTTATATCAAACTATAAGAACATACATTTACTAATTTTGTTTCTTTTTTTTCTTCTTTTTTTTCTCTTTTTTTTTTCTCAGTCCTGCTCAGTCGATTTTACAGGGTGATCCTAGAACCCCGGTTCCCGTATCCTCTCGCAAAATACATATGTAAAGATGATACGTGTGATACGATTATCGAGTAGCTAATTCAACAAACGTGATAAGAATAAGTTCTAGAACTACGGTAACATCGAGAATTAACAATCAAACATCAAGAACACCATATGAACAAGCTAGGATTTGATTTCGAAGATTATCACATAACTCGACTATATAATGATTACCTACTCATTCTAACAACAAAATACAAGAAATCAACAATAATAGTTAACAAAAATAAAGATCGAAAGCAAGAACAAGTAATGAAAACGTAATACCAAATATATTATGCCGTAGAATATCGAATCTTCGAGCGAAATCCCGTCAATAACGCGTCAAGCTATCACCGAGATCCTCCGGATTACAACAATCTACAACTAAACTAATCGAATCTACCTAAAAACTATGCTAAACTAATGAAAATTGCAGAAAAATGGTGAAAAACGAGTTGGGGAAGAAGATGTTTTAATCTAGATTCGAAATGGGGGTTTTTATAGTGTTTTGCGATCCGGACGCTAGGTGTGTGCCTAGGAAAGTGCAGGCGCATGCCTAGGAAGCTGAAAACACGTACTGAAACTTCTGGACCAAATTAACTGCTAGGCGTGCGCCTAGAATTTCTCAGGCGCGCGCCTAGTAGACACACCTTCAGTAAATCGGCCATAACGTTGTGTGTAGACCTCCGATTTGAGTGATTCAAGATGCGTCGGAAAGATCACTCAATTGTCTACAACTTTCATGAAGATGTCAAGCCCAGAAAATGCAATTAAGATGGATAAAAATGCAGATCAATGTTAGGCATGGTTGTCGTACAACCGCGTTTTGATCCGTTTGAACGTTTAAGCTTCGGGCACACGCTCCAATCCTCGTATCTCACCTTCCGGACATCTCAAACACCTAAGTCCTGTACAAAATCACAACAAATACCACACGTAATCCCTACAGGACACTAGGGTGACTGATAGTGTATTAAAACACCGAAAAATAATGAGATTTCCGGACTTTTCGTCCTAGGTCTCAAAATGATAACCAAGGCGTAAAATACATCAAAATACAATCAAATGTCTCCGGAAACACATAAAACGAGGTATAAACGGGGTATAATCACATAGTAAATGATATCCAATTTGACTCCCATCAACTACCCCTTACTAAGCTTTTGCTCGCCCTCGAGCAAATATGAGCGATTCAAAAATAAAGATGGAGTCAACATTGCTATCGTACATTTAGTCTATAAGAATTGAAATGGTGAAACACAAGTCATTGACACAAATGCATATGATTTAAGTTCTACCTTGCATTGAGAAAAGAATGTGTGTGTGTGTGTGTGTGTGAATAGCTTCTCCAACATTTATCACCAACAACCGTTTAGATTATAGACGTATAACGTACTGAGGCTACACCATAGGCTTATACTTCATAAACATCTCCACTAATCGAGGTCAATCAAAGTCTAGTACGGTCGAGCAGGACTTGAACGTTTATATTGTTAGGCTGGGGTCGGGGCTAACGAAAGGATATTTACGATAAAAATAGAAAGAAGAAAGTGCGGGGAGAGCTTTAACTGATAAATATAAACACGTACTCGGTTTTCAACTTCGTCTTCAATCCTTCCCGACTATTTACACTCTCGGGTTTCAAACCGAACCCTAACTCCAACTTCGCACATGTCTTCATTATATAACACTTTAGTCCAATTTTGGACTTATATCAAACTATAAGAACATACATTTACTAATTTTGTTTCTTTTTTTTTTCTTCTTTTTTTCTCTTTTTTTTCTCTTTTTCTTTTTCTTTTCATATATACATCAAAATTCCGAACAAAACCGAAACCGACACATTGTTACACTCCTCGTTCTGAATAACTCGTAAATCACGACTCCATACCATTACTTAAGTCACAACCATACCTCGCAACATCGTAGAAATGTGCGGAAAGAACAAGATCAATTGCTAGGTAGTCAAGGATACGTAGACCAAAATAAAGCTCAGGGCATCGGTGATTACGGGTTAGTAACATGAAAGGCTAGTTCGGGTGGCAGTCTAACCACCCTACAAAAGGCTTAGAGGGGTAACAATGGATTAACAAATAAGGATGGATTTTGGCTCTGATCGGGTCAAAATAAATGCCAAAACTGTCATCCCGTACCTAACAACGACGACCTTTTTATTTCGCCTCGAAGTTACTAATATAGGTTCTAGGTAACCGGGTCATTAATAGCTACCACAATCGTTCACTAGTCAAGGTGATTCATAAATTCGAAGCTAACGTGAAAACAATTCCATGCTTAATACAAGATCCCAACTCAAATGAAATGCATTCGTATAATCACTATATGTTTAACAAAACAATACTATAGGCTCAATGTATCAAAACCAATGTCAAATGCACCAAAATTCTTGAAAACTGACTCATTGTACACTAAAGGGATAACAATCTCTAAGTATAACTCGTTTGACATAAAAATGAAACATTGAAGCTAAACCAACCACCCCCTACTTTAAAACAAGACATGAATGATAAGGGTAGAAAAGTTAGCTTATAACCGGAAAAAGCGCGAGTGCGATCATGTTGCATCCGTAAAAGTCCTCCCAAGGTACTTGTGCTAATATCGACAAGCAACACGACATCCAAGAATACACAGGTATGGAGATAAAGAATCGAAACGATACGGATCACCACAACTTATCAAAAACCAAAACACCACACTAGCCCCCCAAAACACACTTCTTCGGGTTATAAAACAACAAAACTTACCCGAAGCTTCATACTACAAACTAAAGAAATACAGTGAAACACGAGGGGAAAGAAAAGCAATCAAAACACATTCTAAGTTTATAGTCCTCAGCTCGACTCTCTACCCCGAATTATGTCAAGGATAGCTATACCAAAGGAGAGCAAACTGTTGCTTCTCCCTAGCAAAATCGTAGGAATTGAGCATCCCCAGAAAATGAAATACTAAAAACATGGTGCTCAAACCCCACCACCATGATTTGTTCGATGAGTCCATTGCACAGAACAACGAACTCACTTTCCCCGAACTAAAACATATACCAACCAATAACGACTCAAGCACCAAGTATGAACATTTAGGCTCAACATGAACAACAAACTCAATAGGGTGCACCCCCGTAGGTATAACAGTAGGGCTCGACGAAGAATGAATAGATGACTCAATAATATCAGGATTCATACCCTCTTCGTAGCATTCCTCAGGGGTGACTTCAAGCAAAGTCTCACGTTCTCTCCTCTCAAACTCCTCAAACAGTTATTGCACTTTAAGCTCCAAGTTTTGTATGGATGTTTGTATTGTTGCGAAGTTATTACGAAACTCTTCCACATGATCTTGGACCAATTTACTCAACTGTTCAACCTTTTGCTCAAGAGCCATCAAATGCTCCTTTGAGATCTCTGATTCCGGAGATGGAGAAGTATCGAGTTGTTCATCAAAGTAACTCGGGGCATTATCCCACTCATTTCCATAAGATGCGGCGTATGGGTTGAACTGATAAAATGGTTGTGTTTGGTAACCCATAGCACCGTAATTGTAATATCCGAATGGGTAAGGATAGGATCCATAATTGTAGTATGGATTCATTATCTGCAAACAGGGATCAACACGAACACAATCACGGTATCTTGCCACTACCACTACGGGAGTATGTGGTGTGATCACAACAACAACAAAGAAAACAAACTATACATAAAAAAACAAATAAGAAAAACGACCTAATCATAAGAACTTAACGAACTTACAAGATATCAACCCGATTCCCCGGCAACGGCACCAGAAAACTTGATCGGCCTTTTCTAAGTGTCCAATCTCACCGGCAGTATATCGGGTCAACTGTAGCCTAGAATTGGTGAGTCAATGTCGTATCCCATAGGGAATCTGGTCGAGTACCAAAATCGGTCTCGTTCCTAGTTTAGGCCAACACGAAAATTGAACGTGCTGATTTGTCATATCACTGGTTCTAACTACTAAATATACAAAAAAAATAAAGATCTAAAACTATATAAAAGAGATAGCCGAGCTATGATCCAATCTAATACTCACAAACCCTAGCTAAGTCCCGAGGTATTCTTGATTCACCTAAATGTTCTCGATGTCACATAGGGTGTCGTTTCCTGGCTCTGAGAATAGAAATTATTTCAATAATCTACCCTCCTATGTCAGGTTCAACAGTCCGCTCAACGGATTTAACCTGACCTCACACGGTCTACGATTCATGAAACGCTTGACAAGTCGATACAAAATCTCACACACGAAACCAAATCTGAACAACTCAGTCGGTTTTACAGGGTGATCCTAGAATCCGGTTCCCGTATACTCTCGCAAAATAAATATGTAAAGACGATACGTGTGATACGATTATCGAGTAGTTAATTCAACAAACGTTATAAGAATAAGTTCTAGAACTACGGTAACATCGAGAATCAACAATCAAACATCAAGAACAGCACATGAACAAGCTAGGATTTGATTTTGAAGATTATCACATAACTCGACTATATAAAGATTACCTACTCATTCTAACAACAAAATACAAGAAATCAACAATAATAGTTAACAAAAATAAATATCGAAAGCAAGAACAAGAAATGAAAACGAAATACCAAATATATTATGCCGTAGAAAATCGAATCTCCGAGCGAAATCCCGTCAATAACGCGTCAAGCTACCACCGAGATCCTCCGGATTACAACAATCTACAACTATACTAATCTAATCTACCTAAAAACTAAGCTAAACTAATGAAAATTGCAGAAAATGGTGAAAAACGAGTTGGGGAAGAAGATGTTTTAATCCAGATCTAAAATGGGGGTTTTTATAGTGTTTTGGCAGATCTGGACACTAGGCGCACGCCTAGGATGCTGAAAACACGTACTGAAACTTCTGGACCAAATTAACTGGTAGGCGTGCGCCTAGCATTTCTCAGGCGCGCGACTAGCTGGCACACCTTCAGTAAATCAGCCATAACTTTGTGTGTAGACCTCCGATTTGAGTGATTCAAGATGCGTTGGAAATCTAACTCAATTGTCTACAACATTCATGAAGATGTGCAGCCAAGAAAATTCCTCTAAGATGGATCAAAATGCAGATCAATGGTAGGCATGGTTGTAGTACCACCGCGTTTTGATCCGTTTGAACGTTTAAGCTTCGGGCACATGCTCCAATCCTCGTATCTCGCCTTCCGGACATCTAGAACACCAAAGTCCTGTAAAAAAATCACAACAAATACCTCACGTAATCCCTACAGGACACTAGGGTGACCGAGAGTGTATTAAAACACCGAAAAATAATGAGATTTCCGGACTTTTCGTCCTAGGTCTCGAAATGATAACCAAGGTGTAAAATACATCAAAATACAATCAAATGTCTCCGGAAACACATAAACGAGGTATAAACAGGGTATAATAACATAGTAAATGATAGCCAATTTGACTCCCATCAATGCCCTACGGAAGTTCTCCTATGGAAATCCCCAAAATATGAAATGATTAGAGTGTTTGGATGTGCTTGCTATCCCTACTTGAGACCATACCAAAATCATAAATTTCAATTCCACACTAAGCAATGTGTGTTCCTAGGAACTAGTCTTGATCACAAAGGGTATGTGTGTCTAGAACCCTCTGGTAGAATTTACATCTCAAGAGATGTGGTGTTTAATGAAAATCATTTTCCTTATAGAACAGGTTTCCGAATAAGGTGTCTGTCCCTCTATTTGTTACCAATGATGTCCAACTCTTAGGTTCTGCTGTGTCTGTTTCCAGTGGTCCCAGTCCTTCCTTATCCACAACTGATACTGATACAGATCATCCAGCAGCAACATCACATGGCATTGCACCTGCTCCCACCAGTCCAGAAAGCTTAACACAGTCACAACATCCACCTGCAAGAACTCCAACACAGTCACAGCACTCACCTACTTCCTCTAACAACAGACAAACAGAAACACCCAGAGGAACACCTCCTCAATCATCCTTTCTATCAACATCATCCTCTTCACCATCTCTTTCACCTTCACCACCATTACCTTTACCAACACCTTCACCATCTGTTGGTCCCTTAGAAAGGCTAGCACAAGTTTAGGGGGGGTGAATAAACTTGTCCCCATAAACCTAACTGAAAACTAAATCTTGTGCAGATTGAGTTCAGCTTTAAACTTGTGTGGAGTTAAGCTAACTTAGCTGAGTATAAGTCAGAACTGACTTATCCTTAACTGAGTTAACCGGCCACGGATTAAGTTAAGCCTTTAAATAAAACTTGAATTTATCAGTTCGTCTAAATACAATTCAGTGTAATACTATGCTGACTCAGTTTCTGAAGTTTACTGAGTCTGTGATCATGTGAAATATAAACTTAGATGTAGTAAATAAATGCATAAAGTAAATAAGTAAATAAGACAACAATTACAGAGGTTCCAGGTGGTGTAATCATGTCAGTCCTTTCTTTCCCTGTGATGTAGGAGGCCAAATTCACTATGTTCTTGAGGTTTGCAGTTACAAGACACAAAGTAAATTCTAAACACTTGATTGTCCTTCACTAATCCCTAGCTTCACAATCTTCCAGTTTCAGTCTTCAACAGGTAGAATTGCTGTTTGAACTAAGCTTGCTACACTGGTCCTTGGAGGGTTGAATTGCCTCTTCACCAGCTCAACACAAACACAGTCTTCCTGACTGCACTCAACTGTCCTTCACACCTTCTTGGTGTTTCACAGTCTAAAACCTTTGATAGAATCAAAGTTGAGACTTGAATCAATAACTATAATTCAGATTGTGTTTCGAGCATCTTTTTTAGATAGAATATGCCCAGGCTCATTGTTCTCTTCTAGTGTTGTTCTTGATCTTTCTTTGAATGCTTGTGAACACTTGAAGATTTCTTGATCTTGCAATAAAGTGCTTAGCAAGAATTCTTTTGATTTACTTTCCCCCTTGGTATAAAATTTCTTGACTAGATTACTTCTTAGAATTATGCACTTCTTCTAGTGGTAGAAGTAGTCTATTTATAGGGTTTTATTCAACGGTTAGCTGAATTTGAACATTTGTATTTGAATTCTTGTATTCGTTAGTGGTCCTGCTTATTCTGATGAATGTCGGTGTCCTTTCTGACAATTCTGTTCAGCCAATTAAATTGTCTGCTTTATAACGGTCAGATTTTCTTCAGCTTTTCTTGACCTTAACATGAAAACTTATCCTAGTCAGTTTTCAGCTTTGAGAGTTTTAACTGAGTTTTTACTCTTCTTCAAGAACTCAGTACTCCATTTCACATATGATTATTATTGACTTAATCAGAGTACACCATAACTCATAACTTAGCTAAGATATCATTGTCCTTATGATACTTAGGTCTTCCTATCAAGATCCATAAAGTCAGTTCAGGTCATCACAGACTTTCCTGAATTCTAACTTTACAGTCTCGGCTTAAGTCTTCAAAACTGAGTTTGAACCCTCAGTTCTTCAATATTTTTAATAACTGAGTCTGAACCCTCAGTTCTTCCGTTCTAGATAAGTCAACCGAGTCTGTGTCCCTCAGCGAACTTACCTTCTTCAGCTCTTCTTCTATAACTGAGTCTGATCCCTCAGCCTTCAGTTGGTGTGCTCTTAGTCAGTTTCTATCAGTTGATTAATCTTTAGTTATGAACTTAGTTCAATAAGCCAGTTTCTCATTTTCTCAGTTCTGAACCTAGAGCTATTACAGTTTTTGTCTGATTTAACTTATACAAATATCAGACTCTATTAAATTATATACATTGATTTCTAGACATCTTTTGCTTTGCACTATAACAGCTAGTTATGACACTTCATCAATAGGGTTAAATATAATAATTAAAATAACTGATGAATCATCATCAAAACATAAATTTTATTTCCAACACCATCTCCTTCACCACCACCACCACATGTTCCCCAACATCATATGCAAACAAGATCTAAGAGTGGCATATTCAAGCCTAAAACCTTTTCCTTCCTAGCCATATATGATGCACATCACTATCCTCCTAAACCTACCAAAGTGTATGATGCTTTAAAACAGATTGAATGGAGACATGCAATGCAAGAAGAGTACATGGCTCTCATGAAAAACCAAACCTGGGAACTTGTATCTCCAAATTCACACCAGAAATTAGTAGGGAACAAGTGGATATTCAATCTCAAGCTAAATGCTGATGGTACAGTGCAAAAACACAAGGCAAGACTTGTGGCCAAAGGGTTCCTCCAAACCCCAGGATTGGATTATACAGAAACATTCAGCCCTGTAGCTAAAGCAAGTACAATCAGAGTCATACTTGCCCTTGTTGTGGCATGCCAGTGGGACATCAATCAGGTAGACAACAACACTACATTCCTCAATGGTATATTAAAGGAAGCTGTTTACATGCCCCAACCTGAGGGTTTTGTCAATCCTAATAAACCACATCATGTATGCTGCTTAAAAAAGGCCTTGTATGGTCTTAAACAGGCCTCAAGAGCCTGGTTTGAAAAACTAAAGCAAGAGCTTCTCAAATGGGGTTTCTATCAGTCCAAATTTGATGTGTCTTTGTTCATTTTCAAAAAGGGAACTACTGTCCTATATGTTCTCATTTATGTGGATGACATCCTAGTCACATGGAATAACTCCCATCTTATTGATAAATTCATCCAACTGCTGCACAACAGGTTTGCTCTCAAAGACCTTGGTCTAGTCAGTCATTTTCTAGGGATGCAAGTTCACGGGGATGCTATTGGCCTTTATCTCAGTCAACACATGTATGCATCTCATATTCTTCACAAGCTTGGAATGTATAACTTGAAACCTTGTCCTACACCAATTGCTACTGGTACTAACTTGACCAAATCAGACAGTCCTTTCATAGACAACCCCACTACATATAGAAGTGTCCTTGGAGCACTTCAGTACATGGCATTTACAAGACCTGACCCAGCTTTTGCTGTCAACACTCTCAGTCACTACATGCAGCAACCTAGGGTCATTCACTGGCAGGCAGTCAAAAGATTACTGAGATATGTGACGTGGCCTTTTCTAGTGCTATTCCAGTCCTTAACCGACAGTGTATCGGGTCAAACTGTAGTGATAGTGTGGTGAGTCAGGTGTCGAATCCTCAGGGAAACAAGGTAATTCTTTTAAGTGTGGTTAACACCAAACAACTATTATTATCTCGATCTAAATCGCAGGTTTATCATACGAGTCACTATTCTACTAAGAAACAGAAAATGAATTCATAAATTAAAATTAAACTATTATAATATATATAAATACATAAATATATATAGTAATACATAAATAGTACAATATATATATATATATATATATATATATATATATATATATATATATATATATATATATATATATATATATATATATATATATATATATATATATATATTAAATACTTATAATTATTATAGAAATAGCCAAGATATATGTAATTGAATCATTCAATCTTTTTAGTTTAATGTATGTGCTCGATCTTCCTTTTATTAGGTCCAATTGAGTAAATGAAACGGTGCACTCCTGAAGTTAACAATTCCTTCTCACACGAGCGTATGAAATTGTCATATGTCAAATTGTCATCAGTTCAATCTCCACAACTGCCCCATGCTAATCTCAGTTAGTCTGAACAGGTACCGAGTACAAATCTACCCCGGATAAAAGAGGTTATTCCGTTTGACAGATGGCCGATGTTATTCAAAAGGCTCCGGTTGTCAGGCGGATCGATTCAACTTTCCGGTGTTAGTTTCAATTAAACTGTTGATTTTAACATTATTGCGATCTTGAGCACAATTTTTAATAAGATTCATCTTTCCCAAGACAAATCTGCCCCCGGGTAGGAAATAGGATTCCGTTGTCACGCTTTCGCACGGCCAATTTTACCCTCCGGTTTTTCTATCTTTTATCTCATATCCTAACTTCTCTGGTCAGTTCATCGTTAGGTTATATGTTGCGATTCATCTTGGTTAATTACGTCAATCCGAATATTATCAATACGTTGCAAAATAGAAAAATATTCAATTAACTCAATTTTAGTCAATTTTACTTAGACGACATTCATTTACCGAAAAGATTGAAATAATACGATTACATAACCTTGGCTAGTTATTATATTTAGCCTACTAACATTATAACGATTAAAAAGATAAAAATAAAAATAATAAACATAAATACTTTAGAAATTTACCCGATTACAACTGCTGAATCAGATGTCGTATTCTTCCGGACATTACAACAACTTCAACAACATTGAACTTCCGATAATTTCCCGAGCATTATAACAACACTACTATTTATTTATGGAATAAGGCCTATATACATACATACTACTAATAATTAAGAGAAGTTTAGAAAATATATTGGTACCCCTTGGCTGTCTGCATGTCTGCTGAATTTATAGACCAAATTTTCCAGGGCCGGATCGATCCGAGGTGATGCCGGATCGATCCGGCAATAAAAAATATTATCCACCGGATTATTCCACGCAGGATCACATGCTAATCATCATTATGTTTCCAACTTGACAAGCCGGATCGATCCGAGGTTAATCCGGATTGATCCGGTTAGCATTTTTTCACATCTTGATCTGAAACTTGATAAAATCATAACTTGAGCTCTGGATCTCCAAATGTCATGATTCAAGAAGCGTTGGAAAGCTCTTGAAAAGATCTATAACTTCCATGAAGGACTCTTCTTCAGAAAATGCCTTTTTGATGGGCCATTTGCTCGTCGAAAATATAATTCGATAGTAGTATCACGAACCGTTGATCCATTTGAACTTTAAGTCTCGTGGCACTTCCTTACTTCCTTCAAAAGATATGATTTTACTTCAAAAAGTGTCGTCACTCGGGGTCTTGGTTTACCTAAAAATCTGCAATAAAATACCAAAAATACCCACGTAAATCTGACATGACACTGAGCATATCCGCTAGTTCAATCACCCTAGAGCTAGAGGGGAGGTCGAGTAGCTTCGCACCTCTAAATGATATCACAAATGGAGGAAAAAGAAGACCGGTACAAAATTTATAACTTTTTATTACTTTTACTAGATTTTTATAATATTTAGATTTATTCATTACTATTAATATTTCACAAGATTATCGTTATAATTTCTTATATTTTATCTAGAAAGAGTTAATAAAATATATAAAACATCGTAATTTTTAACATATAAATGTTATACATCAACTACTCCCCACTTAGCTCTTTGATCGTCCTCGAGCAAAATAAGAGGTAATATATAAAAATTACAATAAAAATGATATACTTGGTAGATTAAATTTCAAGTCAGTAAAATATCATTTCAATATTATAAATATATTAGTTATATCTTTCTTAGAAATTAACAAGATAAAAAGTGTATATAACTTAGATAAATTATTTATCAAATATATTTAAATGAAATTCTGCATCATCTACTTAATAAATATAATTAAAATTCTAGAATTATTCTCCTATCTCAACTTATATGAAATATTTGGAATCAAGGACTAAGTCAAGTAGTTGACAAAATGGCTTATAGCGTTTTTAGGCTCAGGGTGTTGGTTAACCGAAAGGATAGAAAAGGAAATCAAAAAGAGAAAGAAGCAAATCGTACGTACTTACACCTTCATAATTTTGATCAAAAATATCTCGATTAATAACATTCTAATATCAATTCACCTTCTTTTTTTCAGATTTTCTCTCTCTTTTTCTTTTTCTTTTTTTACAAACAGTTTTTGACAAAAGATTGCCTTCCGAATAATATTTATTCCAATCTCAGCATATACCATTACTGAATTTCGATGTCGTCACCGCTATCCATAAGCATATACTAAACTTGCGGGATTTCAAGGAAATGTAGACCATTTTAAGTTAAGGGTCGGTTTTATCTAGTTAATCATAATGGCTAATTTCGAGTGAGGTCTTGATCACTCTACAAGGCTGAGGTGGGGACAAAAATTGGAAATTACGTTCGGGTAGGCTTATTTGGCCATAGTTAGTCAAAGTAATGCCAAAAATCTCATCGTTCCTAATCCGATTCCATATTCATATTTCGTTTTGAAAAGAAAATTATTCTAACATTTCATTATAGATATAAGTATATCTGCTAAATTTACATATACTTGAAATCTTATAAAAATCTAAAATGACATATATAATATAATTATAATATATCTAATTTACTTTACTTAATTAAAATCTATTCTTACCAATTTATATTATTTTTATTCATATTACTTATATATTATCTACTTATTTTTGTTCAATGAAAATTAAACTAAGTATTAAGCAATTAAGTATAAATTTATATGAAAAATTTTAATTTTTATTTTACTAACCTAACTCTACTCCCCACTTACGAAGTGGCATCGTCCCGATGTCCAGTGAGTAATAAAAATAGGTTCGAAAATAATTTAAAGTTTTTTATATTAATGTTATTATTTTAGCGATATTACTTGCGTGTATTATTATGTTTCCATAGAACCAACATAAAAACATATATATTAAACAAGATTATTAAAATTATTACACTCAAAGAGAAACATAATTAAACAGATTATTAGTCTACCAAATTAAAGAACTACTATCTTAAAAAACTAACTTCTTAACTAACGACTCTCCAACTGTCACTACCAACTGATAACTACCAACTCAAACAACACATCAAACTGTTGACGAACATCCGGGAGTATCAACCGGAAGTAGGCTAACTTGAGAACCACGAGATGGAAAAATCTCGTCTTGATCAAACTCAGGAACTCCATGTAAATGAACACAAAGTCGAGATATAAGCCATGCAAACGGCATGGGCTTCCCTCTACTACGTCGCTCTATTGCGAAATTGACCGCTGTCTTGTGAATCAATATCCCCCAATCTATATAAGCTCCAATAGTGATTGCATACATCAGAAGCAATTCACAATCCTAAATTCCCGAGAAATCATTTGTGGGATAGACTCGTGAATTAATGAAATGTTTCCACGCCCTCAGGTGAGGGGATAACGCAAGAGTGGAAAAATCATAATTATGATCGAAAAGAGGAAACAAGTACTGGAACGCTTCTGCGGTTCTATTGACAATATTAGAAGGATTTTCTAGTTCCCATTGGAACTCAAAATGTGTACTGGGAAAAAAACCACAAGGCGGAATTTCATAAACTTGATTAATAACGAAGGATGAAAAGGGAATAACAATGCCTCGGACAGTAATGAGTTGAGTTGCTGTTATCGCAGTGTTTTCAGATAGAGATGAATAAAAGTCCCGAACTACAGAAATATTTATTCTACCCCTCGGATGTTTAACAAATTTCTTCCAACCAAAGCCTCGTATCAGATTCCTACCCCACTGATCAACTTTTTCAGTATTTAAACCTTTCTCCATCAGAATAGGAGATCGGACAAAATTTAAACGTCTTGGAAAGTCGTTATGAAAACACGAGGCTTGACTTTCTGGAACCACACCGTCAGGTGTATGTGGTTCATAACTATTAACCGAGGGGGATGAGTGATTAGACATTTTTCTTACAGATAGGAAATCTTATACAGATAGAAGTTAAAAAGGAATGAGCAATGGTTGAAGGCATCTGCTATTTCCTTTTATAGAAATGCACCTATCATGCAAAAGTAGAAAAGATCTCCTTTTTGGCGTTTTTGTACTTCCCGGATCGATTCTGGAAAGGGCCGGATCGATCCGGCCTATAGCTGGAAAATCTTGTCAGGTCGGTACACTCACGCCGGATCGATCCGGGGTTAGGTCGGATCGATCCGGTGACTACTATTCACGGTCAGAGTTGTTTTGGCTTGGAAATTTTCCAGAATTTTTCTAGTTTGATATTTGTGCTAAATAACTTTGTCTTTTTATTATGTTATTTTTATAGAGTATTGATAACGACAAACTTTACTACATGGTGCGTAAAACCAAATCAAAATAACATAAAATCATATGAAAATAAAATCGAAAACTAGTTGTACGAAAATAAATTGTTTTAAGTGTCAATAATCATAAAATTGTTTAAATCACTCCTCATCGTCACTCATCTCGACAAAGCTTGAACTCGGCATGGCTTGAGAATTAGCTGGATCAAAAGTCGGTTCATGGAATGGTTCTTGAAAATGTGTCGACATCCTAACTGAACCATCGAATCCCATCGAGCTCATCCCTGTCGTGACATCAGAAAAAGTGCTTCCCCATCCCGTCGTGGTATGGCTAAATGCTCCAAATTATCCCCAACCAGATGTAGCTGCTGCCGTAGTACCTGTCGAAAAATCCCCTATACCACTAGTTTGATATCCAAAAGAATGCGGCATTTGTTGGAAGTTTGATCGAGGTGGCATCGGTGGAATAAAGTCGGGCATGGTATACGGCTCAGATTGGTAGTGCGGAATGTCCATTTCGGCATAGGTAGGGTTCTGCAGTATATTCATTTGATATATACCTCGCATTCCTTGTCTCAAATCTTCAGACCACTGCCTATTTCTTTCCGCATAAACAGCCACATTGGCATTGGCACGATGAACATCATAGGCTAAGGATTGAAACATGTCGTATGTGATGGTATTTGGAAGCTGAGATTGAGTTTGACTAGATGATGGAGGAACAGTGGTGGATTGAGAAACATGTGGAATAGGCTGAGGTTGATGGCGGTTAGGGTTCATAAAATCTATTCTTCCTGCCGGCGTACGTGGTAAACTAGGACCTATCAGTGTTTCATCAACCATAATCAGATTATCATTTGGGAGCTCAGGAACACCTATCTGGCGACATAAGGAAGAAATAAAACAAGGAAAAGACATGTGACTGCCTGGTTTAGCAGTTGAAACAAATTCCTTGGCCCGTTTATACATCACCTTGCCTACATCCACGGGTATATCATTTACCATAGCCCAAGCAATACACAGGTCCTCCTTACCAAAAGATGTAAAATGACGAGAAGGATAAAGAGTCGAACTGATAAAACGTTTAATAGCTCTCATATCCCTTATACATTTTCCATAGGAAAACCTATTTTCATGCCAAATAGCTGTGGGATCTAACTCGTTCTGGGCTGTTGAGAATATATGGTCAAAGTCTGTAGGCTCATCTAGATTCCATACTGTATAATAATCCTCATTTTCTGGTATATCAGGGATACCAAATATAGCATTTATAATCTGGGGATTAAACGGCACTGTCCTGGTTCTTAGGCTGACAGAAGTTAACTCACCATTCTCTGTTGCATTATGAGTTGCTACCAGAGAATAAAATTCAGCTACTAAGGTTGTGTTAACTTCACCTTCCCTTAAACTGGCTAACTCCAGCCACTGTCGCCTTTCAAAAATTTCTTTCACTTCCCTTCCCAAGTCCTTGAAATCTAAACCCCTCTCTATTGCAACTAGACACTTTCCAAACTTATTTTTAAGGCATTTCTAGCTGCTCTAGACGCGGTTCTTTCAAAACTAACAGCCAATTCTTCCTCTGTTAAAGGCCTTGTCTCTATAACCGGGACTTGGGTAGGGATATGCGGCTTACGTTTTTTAGTGGCTTTTGATGATTCGGCCATTCTACGATAGTGACACAATAACAAAACAACACAAAACAACAAAACAACACAAAACAACAAGACAAATGTGAGTGACAAAACAGTTGAAATCAAAAAATAAAAAATTGAATAAAAAAAACGAAATTAATAAAATAAATTACTACAATGTTACCTTATAGTGCTTAAAAGGTTGAAGAGTTGGCCGGAAAAGATGAATATCACCGGAGTGAAAGTTGAAGCTTTTCTTTGAAAATTTCTCCAATAAAAATGAAAATTTGAAGAGAGGAGAGGAAAATGAGAAGAGTATAAGGATTGGGGTGGTGTGAGAGTGATTTTTAGTGATGGTTTTGAAGAAAAAAAAAATCGAGGGGGAAATGGGGAGGGGCGGCTGTTTTTTTTCAGAAAAAAAAAGTGGAAGAGGAAGAAGAAGGGAAGAACCCGTTCTTTTTAGGTTTTTAGTTCTCGGATCGATCCGGGGTTATGTCGGATCGATCCGACAAAATATATATATATATATATTTTTTAAAACATAAAACTTAATAAAACTTAATAAAATCTTTATAATATTTCTGCTAATTTTTGAATAAAACCTTTTATAAGATTTTTATAAAACTTTTAAACATTTTCATAAAGATCCTATTTATAAAATATTCAAAAGTTATATAAAATCTTATAAATAGTATAAAACTTATGGGGTCATAATTCCTCTATTTCTAAATCTTCCAGAGTTCTGATATAACGTTCTATCAACCTAACCTTAAGAAATGAGGCGTTCGAATTTTCTCTTTGATCTCCATCGGGATTTTCGGATAACCACCTAATCGTTCCCTTCTTAACAACATTCAAATACTCATCCTGAGATTTGGTTGTGCTTTCTCCACATTTCCCATTATGCTCACTTTTTCCACAGATTCTACATCGCATTAAAAACTTTGCCCTTCTCTTTATCGAACTTCTCGATTTTCCATTACAAACTTCCTTCAATCTGATCTCTCTCAACAATTGCTTGTTTTTCTCAAAAACTAAAGCTTCTATTGTAAACGCGATATCTTTATCAAGGCCTAACTTCAAAAGTAAAATAAAAACTCCTATTCTATCTAAAAAAGACATCCAGTTCTTTTACGTCTGTCCGGTAAAAGACGAAAAGAGTTTAAACATAAATAAAAACACAGAAAGTAGAGTAAAGATAGCACCCGGTATTCGGCTGATTTCAGTTTCTCTGCTTTTCAGTTTTTCGGTTTTTCTGCTTTTTCAATCTGTCGGGGGATCAATCAGTAGCATTACTTCTTCTTTCAGTGTGATTCCTTCTCCCTCCACAAATAACTTCACTCTGAGTGGCCATTGGCTATAAAAGTTGTATTTCCATCAGTTAGTTCAATAGCTCCAGATTTGTAAACCCGTGTTACTTTAAATGGACCTGTCCATCGTGATTTAAGCTTACCTGGAAACAACTTTAAACGTGAATTGTACAAGAGCACTCGATCACCTACATGGAACTCACGTTTAAAGATTCTCTTATCATGAAAAGATTTCGTGCGTTCCTTGTAGATTCGAGCATTTTCATAAGAATCGAGACGAAATTATTCTAATTCAGTTAATTGAAGCAATCTATGATCACCGACAGCCTTAGGATCAAAATTCAGAAATCTAATAGCCCAGAAGGCTCGGTGTTCTAACTCAACTGGGAGATGACAAGACTTACCAAAGACTAGCTTATAGGGAGAACAACCAATTGGTGTTTTAAAAGCTGTTATGTACGCCCATAATGCATCATCTAATTTAATTGCCCAGTTTTTACGATTTGATTCCACTTGTTTTCTCCACGATTCTTTTGATTTCTCTATTTGATACCTCTACCTGTCCACTGGTTTGCGGATGATAGGGCGTTCCTAACTTATGCGTTACACCATATTTTTCAACTGTCTTAGTAAATGGTCTATTACAAAAGTGTGACCCTCTATCACTAATGATAGCCCTCGGAATGCCATATCTGGTAAATATATTCTTTCTACGGAATCGTATGACAACTTTGGTATCATTAGTGGGAAGAGCTTCAGCTTCTACCCATTTTGAAACATAATCTACCATTACAAGAATAAATCTTTTTCCAAAAGATATAGGGAAAGGTCCCATGAAGTCTATACCCCAAACATCAAATAACTCACATTCTAAAATAGGTTGCATAGGCATTTCATGTTTTTTTAGATATATTTCCCCATTTTTGACAAGACTCACAAGATTTAACATACTTATAAGCATCTCTATATAGTGTAGGCCAATAAAAACCACATTGTAAAACTTTAAAAGCAGTTTTCCAACCTCCATGATGACCTCCTGCCTCACGATCATGACAAAACGACAAAACACTTAAAATTTCATTATCAGGCACACATTTTCTGATTATCCCATCCGAACATTTACGGAAAAGGTCTGGTTCCTCCCAGTAATAAAATTTTAAGTCATAAAAGAACTTCTTTTTCTACTGCCAAGTCCAATGAGACGGAATATAATCACAGGTTAAGTAATTAATGATATCTCCAAACCAAGGTGACATTTCCTTAGAAGGAATTCTATTCTTTAATAACTGCATGGTTGAAGGAGTATCTATTCTAAATAGTTGTTCATCAGGAAATGAATCTTTAATTTCATTTCCTATTTCTTCATCATTTTCCATTCTACTTAGATGATCTGCTACTACATTCTCACTTCCTTTTTTTATCCTTAATTTCTATATCAAATTCTTGTAGTAAGAGAATCCATCTAAGAAGACGAGGTTTAGCATCTTTCTTACTCAGTAAATACTTCAGTGCTGAATGGTCTGTATAAATAATAACCTTAGATCCAACAATATACGATCGAAACTTATCTAAGGCAAAAATTACAGCCAACAATTCTTTTTCTGTAGTTGCGTAATTAAGTTGAGTTGCGTTCAATGTGTGAGATGCATAGTAAATAGCTTTGAGAACTTTGTTATATCTTTGACCTAAGACAGCTCCTACAGCTAAATCACTTGCATCACACATAATTTCAAACGGCAAACTCCAATCTGGTGCTACTAGCACTGGTGCAGTAGTCAACCTCGCTTTTAGGGTCTGAAAAGCTTCCATACATCTACTATCAAAGTCAAAAGGTACTTCCTTTTCAAGCAAATGACTTAGAGGCTTTGCTATTTTTGAGAAATCTGCAATGAATCTTCTATAAAAACCTGCATGTCCAAGAAATCCTCTGAGAGTTGTTAAATTAACTGGTGGAGGTAACTTTTCGATTGCCTCGACTTTAGCTTTATCAACTTCAATACCTTCTTCAGAGATTCTATGTCCTAAAACAATTCCTTCGATACCATTAGTGACATTTTTCCCGTTTAAAACTAAATTGGTATCTTCGCAGCGTTGTAACACTCGTTCTAAGTGCGATAAACATTTATCAAAGGAATCTCCGTAAACACTAAAGTCGTCCATAAAAATTTCTAAGAATTTCTCAACCATATCAGCAAATATAGCCATCATACACCTTTGAAACGTAGCTGGTGCATTACATAAACCAAACGGCATTCTTTTATAAGCAAAGGTTCCATAAGGACAAGTGAAAGTAGTTTTTTCTCTATCTCCTGCTGCAATGAATATTTGTAAATATCCTGAATAACCATCTAAGAAACAGTAATACTTATGTCCACTTAAACGTTCCAACATTTGCGCTATGAATGGAAGTGGATGATGATCTTTCTTAGTATGATCGTTTAGTTTTCTAAAATCAATGCACATTCGATATCCGGTAATTTCTCTTGTCGGAATCCATTCATTCTTTTCATTCTCTTTCACTGTGAAACCTCCCTTCTTTGGTACCACTTGAGTTGGACTTACCCATTCACTATCAGATATAGGAAAAATTATCCCAATTTCTAATAACTTAATGACCTCTTTCTTAACAATTAACTGTAAATTTGGATTGAGGCGGCGTTGCGGTTGAATACAAGGTTTAGTATCTTCCTTCAGGATTATCTTATAAACGCAAATCTCAGGGCTAATACCTCGAATATCGGCAACTGTCCATCCAAAAGCTTTCTTATGTTTTTTCAACATTCTGAGTAAATTGTCTTCTTGTAGCTCCGTTAAAGATGATGAAATAATAACTGGTAGTAAATTATTAGTTTCAAGAAAAGCATACTTCAGATTTAAAGGTAACGGTTTCAATTCCAGATTCTTACGTGGATCTTCCAGTGATGGTTTAAGAACTGGTCCTTCTAGTTCTAATTCCAAATACTTATGCCATGATGGTTTAAAAGTAAAACTTCCTTTATCTAGAGAAAGGATTATCTCTTTCATTTCGGTGTCTTTCTCATCTTCCTTATAGATAGACAGAGTTAAGCATTCTTCTAATCTGTCTTAAAAAGTTGGTAACTGAATATCATAGACAGAATGAATATCTTCTATAAAAGAACATGATTCTGGTGATCTGTATGGATGTTCCATAGCTTTGAAAATATTGAAAGCAACTTCATCTTCATTGACTCTCAGAATTAACTCTCCTTTCTGGACATCTATTAAAGTTCTTCCTGTAGCTAGAAATGGTCGACCTAAGATAAGTGGCGCTGAATATCCTTCTTCCATTACCATAACTACAAAGTCTACTGGAAAATAGAACTTGTCTACTTTAACCAATACGTCTTCAATAATTACTTTAGGGTATTTAATCGATCTATCTGCCATTTGCAGAGTCATTTCAGTCTTCGTAAGCTTTCTTATGCCTAGTTTTCTATAATCCTCATAAGACATGAGATTTATACTAGCTCCAAGATCACATAAGACCTTCTTAAACAGAAATCCTCCAATTTCACATGGAATGGTAAAACTTCCAGGATCTTTCATTTTAGGTGGTAACTTATGCTGCAAAACTGCAGAACATTCTTCATTTAGGCATATATTCTCATATTCCTCTAATTTTTTCTTGTTTGACAGAATATCTTTCAGAAACTTTCCATAAGCAGGCTTACTAATTAGAGCTTCGATAACAGGGATATTAACATGAATATGACGAAAAGTATCAAGGAAACAAGCATACTTCTTATCAGTTTTAATCTTTTTAATTTGATCTTTAGGTGGGTAAGGTAAAGATTCTAAATCTATAACCTTTGATCCCAGAGTCATTTTCTCTTTTCCTTTCTCCTTAAACTTCTGAGTATTACTTGATCGCCAAGTATCATGATCTTGAGTTTTTTCTTTTAAAACCTTCCCTGAATCAATCTCTACTTCGGATTCCTTCAGTTCTTCTTGTTTTTCATCCTTAGTTTCATTATCATTCATTCTAACATGTTCCTTGAATAAAGTCCTTAAATCTTTATCCATGGGATCTTTCAAAATCCTAGGGATTTTTACATATTTTCACCTTCATTCTCAGGTTCCATACTTCTATTTCCTTTCAAGAAATTCTCTATAATTTCTTCTTCATCATCGGTGAATTCAAGTTCATCTTTAGTTTCATCATTCTTTTCATCTAAATCATCTTCTACTTCATTATTTCCGAAGTTTTCTATTCCATTACTACCACAGAGTTTTCTACTTCTTGTAACTACAGCATTTACCTCTCTCTGATTTCTTTCCGTGTTACTTGGCAATCCTCTTGGTGGTCTACTGTTTTTACGTTCACCTTCCCTACTCAAATGATCTTCCATATTCCTTAATGAGGCTTCTATCGTTCTCATTCTGGTATCATGGCCACTCATAGATGTTTTTATTGTACTCATATCTTTGGTGACTGTACCAATAGAAGTCATCATTGTTTCCATATTTTTAGCTTGAGTAGATACCACACCTATCATATTTTCCATTAGTTTTTCCCATTTTTCAACTCCTTCTGCAGGCTGAGTTGAACTTTGAGTTACTAGTATACTTTGAGTGGTGTGTTGAGGATAGGATCTAGGTAATGATTGTAAATTCTGATTAGATGTATTTTCTTGATAAACTTGATTATTATTCGAATTCCTAAATGGAACTGGATATGGCGGTTGTCCTTGCTTACTAGGGTTTTCAGACCATCGAAAAGTAGGGTGATCTCTTCTAATAGCATTAAACGAGTTTGAGTATGCATTGTTCAAATTCCTATGCTGCTGAAGAAAACTCACCTCCTCTCTTGAATATCCTGTTGGTTCTTCGATCCCTATTGGCATATTATCCTGATTTGAGTATTCAGCGGGTGTACTATTTTCTGAACTTTGGTTTTTGTTTGATTGTAGGCCATCAAATTTCCTACTCAAATTCTCCAAATGTGCTAAAACTTCTGTATTAGATGTACATTCTCCTGCAAAAGCTACTTTTCTGGTGCTAGAACCGGTTTCCCACATTCTGTTATTTTTGGAAATCTTTTCTATAGCATCGTAAACTGTTTGAGCTTCACTCATCATTAAAGAACCACCACATGCATGATCTACATCTGCATGTGAATCTTTTCTTAATTTACGACAGAAAAGTTGAATTTGCATATCTAAGGAATAACCATGATCGGGACAGCTCTTAACAATTTTTTAAATCTTTCCTGGCATTCCCAAGCGTTTCTTCAGATCCTTGTCTAAAGTTAGCAACCTTGACTTTTAATTCCAAATTTCGTCCTGGAGTGAAATATTGTTTCAGAAATTCATTTTGAATATCCTCCCAACTAGTAAGTGAGTGATGTGGAAGAGACATAAACCAATCTCGTGCTCGTCCTTTTAAAGAAAAAGGAAACATAGTCATCCTTGTTAGTTCCTTATGAGCACCTTGACTTTTGGCTGTATTGCACAGTTCTTCAAAAAGATAGAGATGATGATGTGGATCTTCATCATCCTTTCCTAGGAATTGGGCTCTTGCGTCAATTAAACCAAAAAGATGAGATTTAATTTCGAAATTGTTTGCTCCTTCATTAGGTAAAAGAATAGGATTATTAGTCTGGTTCATTCTTATGGTCTGATCACAGATAGGTCTCGGGTTTGGTGGGTTATTACGATTATTCTGGTTCCGATTCTGATTATTCCTATTATTAGGATTATGATTATTATTAGGGTTAACAGGGTGTTGTCCATGCCCTAGAGCATGTTCTAGCCCTTGTTCAGGTGTTTCATCACTGATTTCGGCCATTCTCGTATTTCTGTTTGATGATGATTCTTGGTCAGGATTTCCCTGACTAGTATGACCACGTTTACTCTCTACTCTTAACTGCCTTTTGTAAGTGTTTATGTCAGGCTTATAAGGAGTGAGTGGGGCCATACCGCTTCTGGTCATCAACTAACGAAAAATAGAAAATACTCGACTTAGGTGAAAAAAGAAAATTGGTAACTAAAAAAATAGATACCGACAAAAAACAAAATAGAAATGAGACAAGAAAAAGTGTTGACTTATTCTCAAGAATTTTGAGCTGATAAGTAGTAACCATAGACACAAAGAAAAAATTAGCGTCGTTCCCCGGCAACGGCGCCAGAAAGTTGCCCAGAAAGCTAACGTGGCCTTTTCTAGTGCTATTCCAGTCCTTAACCGACAGTGTATCGGGTCAAACTGTAGTGCTAGTGTGGTGAGTCAGGTGTCGAATCCTCAGGGAAACAAGGTAATTCTTTTAAGTGTGGTTAAACACCAAACAACTATTATTATCTCGATCTAAATCGCAGGTTTATCATACGAGTCACTATTCTACTAAGAAACAGAAAATGAATTCATAAATTAAAATTAAACTATTATAATATATATAAATACATAAATATATATAGTAATACATAAATAGTACAATATATATATATATATATATATATATATATATATATATATATATATATATATATATATATATATATATATAGATACCAATATATTAAATACTTATAATTATTATAGAACTAGCCAAGATATATGTAATTGAATCATTCAATCTTTTTAGTTTAATGGATGTGCTCGATCTTCCTTTTATTAGGTCCAATTGAGTAAATGAAACGGTGCACTCCTGAAGTTAACAATTCCTTCTCACACGAGTGTATGAAATTGTCATATGTCAAATTGTCATCAGTTCAATCTCCACAACTGCCCCATGCTAATCTCAGTTAGTCTGAACAGGTACCGAGTACAAATCTACCCCGGATAAAAGAGGTTATTCCGTTTGTCAGACGGCCGATGTTATTCAAAAGGCTCCGGTTGTCAGGCGGATCGATTCAACTTTCCAGTGTTAGTTTCAATTAAACTGTGGATTTTAACATTATTGCGATCTTGAGCACAATTTTTAATAAGATGCATCTTTCCCAAGACAAATCTGGCCCCGGGTAGGAAATAGGATTCCGTTGTCACGCTTTCGCACGGCCAATTTTACCCTCCGGTTTTTCTATCTTTTATCTCATATCCTAACTTCTCTGGTCAGTTCATCGTTAGGTTATATGTTGTGATTCATCTTGGTTAATTACGTCAATCCGAATATTATCAATACGTTGCAAAATAGAAAGATTCAATTAACTCAATTTTAGTCAATTTTACTTAGACGACATTCATTTACCGAAAAGATTGAAATAATACGATTACATAACATTGGCTAGTTATTATATTTAGCCTACTAACATTATAACGATTAAAAAGATAAAAATAAAAATAACAAACATAAATACTTTAGAAATTTACCCGATTACAACTGCTGAATCAGAGGTCGTATTCTTCCGGACATTACAACAACTTCAACAACATTGAACTTCCGATAATTTCCCGAGCATTATAACAATACTACTATTTATTTATGGCATAAGGCCTATATACATACATACTACTACTAATTAAGAGAAGTTTAGAAAATATATTGGTACCCCTTGGCTGTCTGCATGTCTGCTGAATTTATAGACCAAATTTTCCAGGGCCGGATCGATCCGAGGTGATGCCGGATCGATCCGGCAATAAAAAATATTATCCACCGGATTATTCCACGCAGGATCACATGCTAATCATCATTATGTTTCCAACTTGACAAGCCGGATCGATCCGAGGTTAATCCGGATTGATCCGGTTAGCATTTTTTCACATCTTGATCTGAAACTTGATAAAATCATAACTTGAGCTCTGGATCTCCAAATGTCATGATTCAAGAAGCGTTGGAAAGCTCTTGAAAAGATCTATAACTTCCATGAAGGACTCTTCTTCAGAAAATGCCTTTTTGATGGGCCATTTGCTCGTCGAAAATATAATTCGATAATAGTATCACGAACCGTTGATCCATTTGAACTTTAAGTCTCGTGGCACTTCCTTAGTTCCTTCAAAAGATATGATTTTACTTCAAAAAGTGTCGTCACTCGGGGTCTTGGTTTACCTAAAAATCTGCAATAAAATACCAAAAATACCCACGTAAATCTGACATGACACTCCGCTTACTAGACCGGTACAAAATTTATAACTTTTTATTACTTTTACTAGATTTTTATAATATTTAGATTTATTCATTACTATTAATATTTCACAAGATTATCGTTATAATTTCTTATATTTTATCTAGAAAGAGTTAATAAAATATATAAAACATCGTAATTTTTATCATATAAATGTTATACATCAACTACTCCCCACTTAGCTCTTTGATCGTCCTCGAGCAAAATAAGCGATAATATATAAAAATTACAATAAAAATGATATACTTGGTAGATTAAATTTCAAGTCAGTAAAATATCATTTCAATATTATAAATATATTAGTTATATCTTTCTTAGAAATTAACAAGATAAAAAGTGTATATAACTTAGATAAATTATTTATCAAATATATTTAAATGAAATTCTGCATCATCTACTTAATAAATATAATTAAAATTCTAGAATTATTCTCCTATCTCAACTTATATGAAATATTTGGAATCAAGGACTAAGTCAAGTAGTTGACAAAATGGCTTATAGCGTTTTTAGGCTCAGGGTGTTGGTTAACCGAAAGGATAGAAAAGGAAATCAAAAAGAGAAAGAAGCAAGTCGTACGTACTTACACCTTCATAATTTTGATCAAAAATATCTCGATTAATAACATCCTAATATCAATTCACCTTCTTTTTTTTTTTTTTTTTTTTTTTTTTCAGATTTTCTCTCTTTTTTTTTCTTTTTTTTTTTCTTTTTTTACAAAAAGTTTTTGACAAAAGAGTGGCTTCCGAATAATATTTATTCCAATCTCAGCATATACCATTACTGAATTTCGATGTCGTCACCGCTATCCATAAGCACATACTAAACTTGCGGGATTTCAAGGAAATGTAGACCATTTTAAGTTAACTCGATCTAAGTCGCAGTTTTTACCTTTTATAGGGTTAGATTGTTAGAGTTAGATGTTAGTAAAATAGTAAATAAATACTTATACAATATACAGATATATATATAAATATAATATATAGAAACTAGCCAAGATAATGTTATTGAACCATGATCCTTTTTTAGTTAATAGATGAGACAGATCTTCCTTTTTCAAGGTGTAATTTATGTGAAACGGTGCACTCCTCAGCTCAACAGTTCCCTTTCACACGAGCGTACGAAACTGTCATATGTCTCATCAACTGTCCAATGTCATCCAAAAGATTGGGTACTCCGTTTTGTCATACGGTCAATGTCAAGGATCTCGATCAGAACAGGTAAATTAACGTAATAAGATCTTGAGCACAATTTTAATAAGATTTGTTTCTCTCAAAACAAATCTGCCCCCGGGTAGGAAATAGGATTCCGTTGTCACGTTTTCATTCGGCCATTTTTACCCTCCGGTTTTTCTACCATTGATCGTATATCCTAACTTCACCGTTTAGTTCGTCATTAGATTATAATTCTGTTCATACTAGTTAATTACGTCAATAGGAATGTTTCATTTAAGCACAGATAGAAAAAGATTCATCATAATCGGTTTTAATCATTTTTACCATAGTCAATCATCCATTTTACCAAAAAGATTAAAATAGTTCAATTACATATTTTGGCTAGATATAGATAAGTAATATATAAATAGAAATAGAAATAATAAACATAATAATATTAGAATATATTACCGATTACCACTGTTGAATCGGGGTCGTTTCCTCCGGATATAACATAACAAAGCTTCGAAATCAACAATCTTCGATAATTATTCCATCATTACAACGATACTATAACTACTTTATTTATATATATATATATATATACATAGACATATATATATATGTATATATATATATATATGGGCCCAAAAGAAAAAGAAAAGATAGAAGAGAAGAGAGGATGGAGATATATGGATAGATCTACATATATATATATATATATATATATATATATATATATATATATATATATATATATAGCAAAACAAAATTAAAAAAAAAAAACAAGAAGAAGAGAAGGGAGGTGGAAGAGAACAGGGGACGAAGGAAAGGGGAGAAGAAGGGGCAAAGGTTGTAATGGAATGGATTGGGTATATATATGGGAGGTTAGATAGATATATATATATATATAACTAGTTGGCAATGGAAGATGATGAATAGCATGTGAAATTTCATCATTTCAACGTCCGGATCGATCCGGTGAAGTCCCGGATCGATCCTAGCACTATTCCGTTCATCCGAACCGTCTAAATTCGTCTACACAGTATCGCAGTTCAGTAAAATGGCCATAACTTGAGTTGTAGACCTCCGATTGACGTGATTCAAAATGCGTTGGAAAGATCATTTGAAGATCTACAACTTTCATGAAGAAGTCTTCCCCAGAAAATGCCTCTAAGTCGGGACAACTTTCCGTCGTAGATAAATTACGGTCGAAGCATTTAGGACAATTGATCTGTTTGAACTCGTTAGCTTGTGGCACATTCTTCCATCCATCAAAATACATCTTTTTAGGCCTCAAAACATGTCGTTACGTGGGATATTTTGATGGCCTTGGGCTCCAAGTATGGCCTTGGGCTCCAAGTAATCCTTCTTCAGTCAGGCAAAACTCTCGTCTCGTTATCCAGTCTTTAGTTCTGTCTCCGCAGTAAATCTTATCTTTCTTACCTGAATACAGAGAAACGAACCGCGAGTAAATCTGACAATAAAAGTCAAAAAGTACAGTATTTGTACTGTGGATGTTTATTTATACTAAACTGGTACAAAACCTAGTAAAATACGATAATTTATATAATAATTACTACTTATACATTTGGATAAAACTTATGAATTAATGACTTAAATTGGTACAATAATGCTCAAAGTGTTATCATTATTAGGGTAAAATGTCATAATAATGATTGACAATTTGTCGCTCATCACAACTCCCCACTTAGCTTTTGGTCGTCCTCGAGCAAAACAAGCAATAAAACAAATTGAATGAGGGACAAATTCATGAAGATATAAGATGTAAGTGACAACAAGATGTTGCAACCATTCGAATTACAACCAGGCGTTAACCTTAATATAAATGTATAACAGAGTGTGTGTGTGTAACAAGCCTTTTCAATTTACACTATCCTCTCTTGAATAATTCAAGCAAACGCACAAGTATCCATTCAGACAGTCCTAATGACTTTCCTTGGTATAGGCAGTAACAATTCCACACAAAGTTCTCCCGTGTACTTATTAGGATAACCCCTAATGCATATCATTCAGTTTATACTGGGATAGTCAGAAGATAACTAAGTTTTCAACCATGCTTAACCAACTTTCCACATTGTCATTTGCCAATTTTTACTTAATTTCACATGTGTAGCATATGCCTTCATTCCCAGCAATAGGATGTTTCGTGATAACACCCTAGCTGGACTACTATCATCAGGCCGTCGGGAGCTTTGAAGCCTCATAGTGATATAGGACGTTTCGTGATAACGCCCTACCGCACTCAAATCATTGGTAGCTACATCCGACATATAAATAGTTCATCTTAGTTTGGTATTCTTCCTTTCATTCCATTTTCCCAATAAACTTAACTTATATCCTTCCTATCACATTCAAACCTTCAGATATTCACAGTACACGTTCAGAAGTTAGGTACTAAGTTACTGCAAGTCTCTCTAGGATAAACCACTAGGATACTGAATGGATACAACTTAAAATTTTCGCTTCAATATCAAAGGCTTACGTGAAGGAATTCATGTTACACAAATAAATTTGGGGTTAAAATGCACTTACGGTTCACGTTGGTTATACACATCCAAATTGATCATTACATCTTCAAATCCATGAAATATATGCATTGTACAGTTTATTTTAATCAACTAAATAATGCTCGAAAAAAATCAAAAACTAAGGGATTTATTGATACAAAATAAGCACTAATGCCATTGCTAGACCAACCACGACTCCACTCCCCACTTACGAACTTACATTGTCCCCAATGTAAAGTGAGTGTAAAAATAGTTGTTGGGAAAGCAATGGTGCACTAAAACAAGTCAAAACAAATACTGGGATTATAAAAAAAAGGGTGGGTGGGTGGGTCAAAGTTATGACCGTTATGTGTGCAAATAAAATAAAAGTGTGTGGAGTGTGACAGTGTAGTGACAGAAGGTAGATAAACACACCACATAAACTTTTATTGGTTTAAAACACACAATATTCCATAGTAGTTGAACTAATACATGTCACACATTATTTGAAATTTAAAAACAGACTAGTTAATGATATGAAATATGTGACAAAGTATTAACTCGAGTCTTTTATACCCAGATCCTCAAGGGTTATTTCAAATCGTTCTATCAACCTTAGTCCAAGAAATGATGCATTTGAATTTTCTCTTTGCTTTCTCTAGGGATTTTCGGATAACCACCTAATCGTTCCCGTTTTAATGACATTCAAACATTCATCCTGAGACTTGGTGAAACAAAATGAAAATCAATCCGAAGTATTGGCAAAGTATCATCCAAAGTATGAGTAATTATTATATTTAACATTTTTACGGGCTGCCTCCCGGTAGCGCTTTTGGTTAACGTCGTTTGCTCGACACTTAAACAACCATAATAATGATGATTAACTAATATAATATACTAAACAAAATGGGATACTTCTAACAATTACTCACCAAAGCATGTAACAATTAAGCACACGATCAGTCGAAAATAAATGCTTAAGGAATAATTAAAAAGATAGTACCCGTGATTTTACTATATTTATAGTCTATAGCTAGACTTTTCCTTGCTTAGGTCTTTAATGCACCGGTGGTGGGTCATCCTCACACACCGCATCCATCTTTTTTATCAATACTGGTCTCCAACATATGTTAGACGAATGCCGTCGAATCCAACGGTTCTTGACCTTTTCCTTTGATTTTCGAGCTTTCGGTTTGTGAGCCTTCATATTATTGATAGAGTCATCTTCTTCAACTACCTGCGTGTAAGTACGATCCACAACAAGGGGACACAAAGTGTCCATACAAGAACATGGTTCTTGTGCAGTGCATGGATATTTCAATGAAATGTAAATGTTGAAGACAACGCGCTCATTATTCACTCCCAAACTAAGCTCTCCCTTACGAACATCAATCACAGCTCCCACCATTGCTAAAAATGGTCTCCCGAGGATAAGGGGTGCACTCCCTACCTCCATATCCATAACAACAAAATCGACGGGGAAGTAAAATTTATCAACCTTAACCAACACGTCTTCAATGACTCCTTTAGGATGTTTAATAGATCTATCTGCAAGTTGGAGAGTCATCTCCGTACGCTTAAGCTTACATATGCCAAGTTTCATGAAATCATTATAGGACATGAGGTTTATGCTTGCACCGAGATCACAAAGCGCCTTCTCAAACAAAAGTCCCCCAATTTCACATGGGATAGTAAAACTACCAGGATCTTTAAGTTTAGAATAGAGTATGGTGTCGATCACCCAGAAGAGGTATGCATAAAAGTATTTGCCTCGAGGAACAATCCTAGGATTCCGTCCGTCTTCTGGATTTGGAAAGGCGTGGATTTTCAAGAACGAGAATCTTTTGATATGCTGGGAATCTTTTATGATACTCATCCACGCTTGAAACGTTAGGAGGAAGCTTCTGTTGAAGCACGGCGGAACACTCCTCACTTAGACACACCGTCTCATATTCTTCCAACCGTTTCTTTCTCGATAGTATGTCCTTAAGAAACTTACCATATTCCGGCATATTGATTAGAGCTTCAATGAAAGGGATATTAATAGTTAAGTGCCGAAAAGTGTCAAGAAATCGTGCGTACTTCTTATCCAACTTCATCTTTTTCATTTCCTCTTTCGGGGGATAGGGAAGTGATTCAAGATCAATTAAATTAGGGTTAGAATGTATACTTCCCTTACCCTTGTCGTTAGACGAAGATGGTGAAGCTTCCTTGGATGTTTGTGCATTTGGAGGACACCGTGTGTCATCATTCCGCACCTTTTTCTTCGAATCCTGACCTTGGATATGGTGCCGCCACAGTCGGAGTTGAACCGAGGTGAATTTGGGTTGAGCCGGATAAGGTTCGGTTTGAATTGGCCCTTTCAAACTTGATTCCTTTTTAACCTGCTCATTGGACAAGGTCCTTAGATCATTCAGTCTTGGATTTTTCAATATTCTAGGAATCTTGACCCATTCCTCATCCTCACTTTCAGGTTCAATATATCTGTTTTGTCTTAGGAAATCTTCAATAATGTCCTCTTCCTCTTTGTTGAATTCTGGTTCATCTTTAGATTCCACATTCTTTTCAAATTTACCATCTAAATCATCCTCTACCTTGAGCTCTGGATCTTCAAATGTCATGATTCAAGAAGCGTTGGAAAGCTCTTGAAAAGATCTATAACTTCCATGAAGGACTCTTTTTCAGAAAATGCCTTTTTGATGGGCCATTTGCTCGTCGAAAATATAATTCGATAATAGTATCACGAACCGTTGATCCATTTGAACTTTAAGTCTCGTGGCACTTCCTTACTTCCTTCAAAAGATATGATTTTACTTCAAAAAGTGCCGTCACTCGGGGTCTTGGTTTACCTAAAAATCTGCAATAAAATACCAAAAATACCCACGTAAATCTGACATGACACTCCGGTTACTAGACCGGTACAAAATTTATAAATTTTTATTACTTTTACTAGATTTTTATAATATTTAGATTTATTCATTACTATTAATATTTCACAAGATTATCGTTATAATTTCTTATATTTTATCTAGAAAGAGTTAATAAAATATATAAAACATCATAATTTTTATCATATAAATGTTATACATCAATATGTCCAAGGAACAACAGATTATGCTTTGCATTTTGTTCTAGATCAGGGCATACATATTACTGGGTATTCTGATGCCGACTGGACATGTGATAAAGTGGACAGAAGATCTATTGCTAGCTATTATGTGTATTTGTGTGGTTCTCTTGCGTCCTGGAGCACAAAGAAGCAAGGAGTGGTCTCTAGATCAAGAACTGAATCTGAGTACAGATCCCTAGCCAACACTGCAGCTGAAATACAATAATTGACCTCCTTGCTGTCTGAACTAGCTACTCCTCTTCCTAAAACAACAACTATCTGGTGTGATAATCTAAGTAAACAAGCACTTGCCTACAATCCTGTGTTTCACAGTCAGACTAAGCATGTGGAGATCGATCTACATTTCATACGAGACAAAATTCTGGAAGGCAAACGTGCTGTCAAGTATATCCTCTCAGCTGATCAAGTAGTAGGCTGTCTCACCAAGCCTCTGTCCATTACCAAATTCAATCAATTCCGAGACAAACTTCAAGTGGTCAAGACACTCTTTCGTTTGATGGGGATGTTAGAGTATAAGGGTAATTCAGTCTTTACAGAATGTAATAGGTGGCATAACTACCTTTAGTACTAGTACAGAATCTATTGAAGATTGTGTAGTGTGTGGTGTATAAAATGTGTAATCCTTGACACAATTAATGATAAGAAATATTTATCTTAAATCTAAGTATCATTAATTAAATAGTCTAAATTAATGATTTTTAACCTCTTCCATTTTCAAATAATCTATTAGGGAATTTGTTTAACATTGGGGAATGAATTCTTGGTTTTTTTTCCTTGTTAAGTAAATAACTAATGGTATAGTAGTTATTGTGTGTATTGCTGAGGGTATTTTATTAATTTGTATTCCTTCCATGTGGCTCTTGGTCTGTAACCGTTGGTACCATTTATAGATGTATGTACCAACAGAATCTGTATGAATGAAACATAAAATTTGATCTTATCTATTATTCTATGTTGGTATCGGAACCACTTGGTAATGCCGGCGTAAGATGACCACCGGAGCTCCGACTTCCGCCGTTCCTGCAGCAATGATGAGAGTCAACATTGCTATCATTTTTATATGATTTTGTCCCCGTTTATGAGTTATTTGATATGTTTTTGGGAATAATCTATTGATTTATTGTGCATTTTCACCATTGAACTAACTACGAGGTCGATGACAATTAGTCCGGAAACCATCATTTTAAGTGAATTGGTGCATATTTTATGGTCTATATTATCTTGCGGGAATTATGCGCGGTATTTTCGTTGACTTTTATAGGATATAGATTGACTACGACCCCGGGAGGGAGGTTTTATTGATGACAAGTTGAGTTTGAGTGGTGGAAGCAAGGCGCCTGAAGCTTAAAGAGTTAAAACGGATAAACAAACATTGGCGTTCCCGCCCTGCCTACACTTTATCTGCATTTTGATCCACCTTGAAGCCATTTTCATGGTTGGACGTCTTCATAAGAGTTGTACATGGTGGAAATAGCATTCCAATTCAACTTGAATCACTTGAATCGGAGTTTTACACGCAAAGATACCACCGATTTACTGAAGACCTGTCGGGCTGTCCGTTACACAGCGTCAGAGGCGCATGCCTCATTTTTGCAAGCCCGCGCCTGTGGATTACGACCCCAAACAATTATAAACGCGATTTTATGATTAAAAACACATTAGGTATTTATTTAGAACAGTTTTTCTTCCTCCAAAAACCCTCTTGGTCGACTTTCATAGTTCTTTAGCATTCAATTTGATTAGCTACTCGATTTTCCTTGTTTTTCATTAGATAAAACTACATACTTGCAATCTTGATTGTTCTTGGAGATCTTCTCACCAAGATTTCGACGGTACGCTTTAAAGATTCATTTTTTCTTGCCATTCAATACAATTGGTAATTTTGGCTTCATCTATTTGATTTCCATGGATTTCTTGATGTTTGTTGCTTGCAATCACATAATTATGAGTAGCTAAATTTCGGATAGCTGAATTATGTGATGGAACTATGAAATTGATGCCTAAACGATGATCTAGGGATGAGTAGGGCTAAAAAGTTGAATCTTTTGAATGTTTTGTGTCCTAAAATTTGAACTTAATGCTATTAGTGGAGTAGATAACCATTAATTGATCATACACACGAACTCTATAAATATATTTTGCGAGGGAGTGTGCCAACTAGAAGTTTAGGATTGCCATACACGAACTAGTCGATTTATTCGCAGCCTATTCCTTGGTAAGGTTGTTCTAGCTAAGCCGTGAACTCGGTGGATGCGGAGCGTCTCATGGTTCTTAATCATATTAGGTCAATTAAATCCTATAGAGGGGACTGCTGAACCGAATATAAGGTAACTAGGTTGTGGTATTAGCGCCTACAGACCAGTTTAGGAGATTGCACCCACAACATATTCATTAGAAACCAATGGTTGGTTGGTAGGTTAAGGCTCGTCCCTAGTGATTTGGGTAAGGGTATTGAGAGTAGTGTCTTGATCATAATTTAGCTATTCGTTTATCATATATACTATAAAGTTATTGTGTTTTATATTGTTCTAGTTATAATTACCTTTCCCAATATTTGTGAGCCTAAACTAAATACTAAAGTGATTGTGATACTTAACTGATTCCTCGTGGGATACGACATTGCTCGCCGTTGTAGTACAAACGACCCGGTACTCTGCCGGTTAAAGTTGGTTTGCTATAATTTGGCCATCAAGTTTTTATGGCGTCATTTCCGGGGAATTGGTCAATATCAGTAATTCATTCAAGTATTTAGGATTAGGTCGTTTTTATTTTACTGTTTTCTTGTTGTTTTGGTGATTGCAGTGTATGACCCGGAGTTCTTAAGAACCTCTACTTCCTTTGATTTCAGAAATTGATGAATTTGCAAGGCATCAGAACAGCGTGAGGAAGAAGAAGTCTGTTGAGGAACCATCTACATCAGTTGTTGAAGTAGAATCCGATTCAGAAGAAGCTCAAATGTCTTCAGGAGAATTACCGAATATAATTGTTGGGGATGAGACTCAAGATGGATTGCAGGTAGACCCAACGCTAAATCCCGAGGATCGGGAAATACAAGGCTTAAACCGAGATCCCCCACCTAATCAGAGGGCATTTAATCAAGGAGGTCGGCAAAACCAAGTCCGACAACAACAGCAAGCCCCTCAAAATCAGAATAACAACCAGGGGAATGTATTCGGTCAAATGCCTTTTGACCAAAATCAAATGATGCAAATGATGTTGCAAAATCAACAGCATAATGTGAATCCACCACCAGCCGACCCTATTCAGGCACAAAACTTTTATGCACAACCACCAGTGCAAAATCAAGGTAATCATGGAAGGATTTTGAGAGACTATATGGCACCGACTATTGGTGAGGGACACACACCTATCCCTTTGCCTCTTATTCCGGCGAACAACCTGGAAATTAAACAACATGTGTGGTATCTCCTGAACGACAATGCGCAGTTTTGGGGTAAGTCAACTGAAGACCCGAATCAATTCTTGAACCACTTTATGCAAGTTTGTCAGGCCGTGAAGATGAATGGAGTTTCTGAGGAAGCGGTTAGGATGCCGTTATTCCCATTTGCACTAAAGGAAGCTGCGAGAGCTTGGTATGAGTCACTCCCACATGAGTCCTTACACACTTGGGATCAAGTGACTGCGAAATTTCTGTTGAAGTATTGTCCCATCTCAAGAACTTTGGACATGAAGGCCGACATTTCTAATTTCGAACAATTAGACATGGAGAGTATGCATGAAGCTTGGGATAGATTCAAGGCCATGTTCAGAAAAAGCCCACAACATGGGCTAGAAGCATGGAACCAAGTACATCTCTTCTATGGGGGTTTGAGAGAAACCGATCAATCGAATTTGAATGCGGCATGTGGGGGAGATGTAATGAGTGTGGAACCTGATGTTGCATTGGCTACTATTGAGAGGGTTACAGAGAGTAACAGGCAATCAAAAACGGGGAGAAGAGTTTCGAGAAAACCAATTAGCTCAGTTGACCAAGTCGGCCGAGTGAGGAAATTATGAGGATGCAAGCGGAAGTGACGGATCTTAGAAAACAAGTGAACGAGATGAGAGCTTGGCATAAGGAATCCAACGCATGCGTTACATGTGGTGGTGATCACTTGGCCTCAAATTGTTCTCAAACCAGGCAAGTGAATCAGTTGACGATGAATAAGATTTTGACTAACCCGACTTTTGAGAACCCTTGCAACACAAGCTACATGGATATGAATCTGTTATGCATGAGCCCCATGGTCTACCAAACTGTAGATCTGAGTTTGACTCGAGGTTGGCAGCAAGCTGATGCGATGTTTATAGCTAATCAGAACAGCGGTCAGAATTTTCAGACCTGGCGGGACAATCCAAATTTAGCTTGGGCAAGAAATACAGGCACCGGACAAATTACTCAGCAACAGATTGTGCAACCGCAGCAGAATCAGTATAGGCCTCAACAGCAAAACACTTTTGGTAATCCGAGACAACCGCAAAAAGGGGTTTACATGCACCCCAATGCACACTTGCAGTATGCCATGCCCTCACAGCCGGCACCACCACCTCTTGAACCCGTGCAACCTAAAAGTTCCACAGACCTTCTTTTGGAGCAAATGAACATAGAGATGAAGGAAAGTAACCGGGAGTTGAAGGATAGTAACCGGGAGTTAAACAAGGAATTGAAGGAAATGAAGAATGCCCATGTGAACTTGCAAGCTGTGGTAAGGAACTTGGAGACGCAAATGGGGCAAGTGAACCACATGCAAGTGAGTGCTATTTTTACTAGAAGTGGAAAAGTGGTGGGTGGTGATGGCGAGGCACCCGAGGTTCAGAAGAGTAAAAAGATGGAGAAGAGTAGAGAAGAAGATGAAGAATTGGTGGTGATCGATGAGGAGCAAGAAGCTGAGGAGACAGAGAAAGAGGTGGAGAAGCCAATAGCGGAACCAGAGAAGCGGTCAGACACGACATGGGAAGGTACGAACAACTCAAGTATGGATTCGGTGAAAAAACCCTTTGATTTATCGAAATTACCTTACCCCCCCTCATGGCCCTACAAAGCCAACCATTTCTAAAAAGCAAAACAAGTTTCTCGATATTTTAAGGAAGGTAGAGATAAATATCCCACTTGTGGATGCGCTAGTGAATATGCCATCTTATGTTAAATTTCTAAAAGGGATTTTAACGAATAAAGCTAAAATGGAGAAAATTGTTTGCTTAAACGAGGAGTGTTCTACTATTTTTCAAAATAAGTTGCCCCCTAAGTTGAAAGATCCGGGTAGGTTTTCCATTCCTTGCATTATAGGCCGGACGTTATTCCCTAAGGTGTTGTGTGACTTAGGTGCAAGTGTAAGTTTAATGCACAGGAGGATATATGAGAGTTTGGTGGTAGGTGAGCTTAAGCGAACAAATATGACCTTACAAATGGCGGATAGGTCGATTAGGCGCCCCATGGGAGTTGTTGAGGATGTTCTGGTTCAGGTAGGTAAACTCGTCTTTCCGGTAGATTTTGTAGTACTGGACATGGAGGAGGATAGTCAAACCCCTATATTATTAGGCAGACATTTCTTAGCGACGGGTAGGACTCTACTAGATGTCCAGAAAGGAGAGATTACTATGAAGGCAGGAGATGAGACCGTCACCTTCAATGTCTACAAGAGCATTAAGCACCCGGGTACGGTGATGATTGGGGTACCCGTGAGGAAGTCCAAAGGCTAGAAGTTTTTTAGGAGAGCCCTGTGAGTTGTGCGATGCCCGAAGAGGGTAAGAGTAGCGCGAGTGTCTCTAGAATGGAGGTAGAACCAAATGTCAAGTTTGGGGGATACGAGTCTTGCCCAAGACTATAAACTCGGCACACTATCCTATTTTTGAAATTCATTAAGTCGAGCCAACGACAATAAACAAAAGCGCTTATGGGAGGCAACCCATCTTTCTCGGTTGTTAGGATTAAAAAAAAATAAAAAATCCATCCTCAAGCTCAAGCCTCACTTTCTCAAGCCCATGCCTCCCATTATCACCTCTTGATCATTTCCCTCGTCCATCCATGCCTGAGCTTGTAACAACTCAAGCCTTAGCCTCATTTTGTTTGCATTTACTTATTCACCAAAAAAAAAAAAAAAAAAAAAAAAAAAAAAAAAAAGGGATGAGGGAGAAGGACAGAAATATTTCATCAATTGAGTAGAAGGACAGTTTTTGAAAACTTTTGCATAAAGACAAAACTATTTATTCACCTGTCGAAATTCACTTGTGTTCGAAATTCATTTGTTTAAATTCACCGACGAAATCCACATTGTCGAAATTCACTAATTTTCAAAATTCATCGTCGAAATTCACTAATTTTCGGGATTATTTGTCGAAATTATTTGTCGAAATTCACCGATTTCGGGATTATTTGAGGGAGATTATTTGATTTTCGGGATTATTTGTTTGTGTCCTTCTCGCTATAAAAATTATGCAGTTGTCCTTCTCCCTATAAAAAATATGTAGTTGTCCTGTTACTTAAAAATATTTCAGATTGTGTCCTTATCCCTAATTTTCCAAAAAAAAAATCAAGCGCAGACTTGAGATCACAGGCCTGCACCTCTCCATTTCAGTAAAATTCATTCTCTTTCGTTTTAAGAGGAGCAAGCTGGGACAGTATCAAGTCCACGCCTCATTTATATCATCTAGCAAAAAACAAACAAACAAAATAAAAACAAAACAAAAATAAAAAGAGAGAATTATGTGCCCAGCCCTATTCTTCTCTTATTGTAATTGGATTCTCAGCGACGCCCCCCTCTCTTCTTCGCCTGAGCAGCAGCTTCAACCAACCTCCATCATCGTCGTACCCACCCTGACTTTCTCTTCTGCCTTGATTAATTAACACGATTCGAACCAGCGTGAACATGAGTAGAGCGCAAGGAAGGCAGCTTTTCCATTCCGTCCACCACCTCTGTTCATCTATGCATTTTCCGCCAAACGCCGGTCCGATCCTCTGTTCACCACTCCGTTCGCTTTCCGATTCGATAAGGGTAAGTGCAGCTTGCTCCTTTTCTCATATCCTTTTCTACCACGTTTCAGATTTTCAAGTTTCTGTAATTCTGTTTGGCTTATTAATATGTGGATTCAATTTGGGTTGTTGTGTAGCTGTGAATTATGTTGACCGTGATATGCTTACCACTACCATTATGATATTGAGTGTACTCCACCCTCTTGTGCTTTTATACGTACCTGTTGGTGATGAAATAAACTTTTATGCTAACATATGAAACAATGAATTTCACCCACAAAGCCTCCGGTTCCAACTTTATGATGATGATGGTGGCTTTATTGAGAATTATAGAGGGAGCTTTCGGGGGAGGAATTGGAGAGGCGTTCTAAATATTTGTAGGAATTTTGAGAGATTGGGAGTTGATCTTCTTTCGTCAGTAGTGTGGCGTCTTGGTGAGGGTGTTTTGATTAGATTTTGGCATGATCCATGGTTAGGAAATTCTAGTTTAAAGACTATGTTTCCTAGACTTTTTTCGTTAGATCTTGCTAAACATGTCTTTGTTAAGGATAAGGGTAGTTGGAGAGATGGAGTTTGGGTTTGGAGTTGGTCTTGGAGGAGGGAGCCGAGGGGTAGAGAGTGTGGTGAACTGTCTAATTTGCTATTGTTGCTTCACAATGTTTCCCCTTCTTCAGGTATTCTTGATAAGCCGCTTTGGAAATTCAACATTGATGGAACTTTCTCTGTTGGTGCTTTAAGAAAGATTTTGGAGTCTACTCTTTGTTTGTCATCATCCTTCAACGATGTTTCTGGCACAGGTGGTTGTATGTTTGTTAGAAATCGACTCCTACCTTCTAAAGTCGATTTCTTCATATGGAGAATCAAGCTAAATCGTCTGCCCACATATGTTAACTTGATCAAGAGAAATATTTCAGTACCGATGAATTCTTGTGTCTTGTGTCATCTTTTTGAGGAGTCTCAAGATCATTTATTCGTGTGGTGTACTCACTCGTGGTCCTTGTGGTCGAACATTTACGCTTGGTGTGGGATTAGAGGTCCTTCTACATCCACGGCTTTGGATCTTCTGGATGAACAAGTTGATATGATTCATATATTCAAGGCTTCGCCTGCGCAAAAGGTGGTTTGGAATGCAATCAAATGCACGGTGTGTTGGTGTTTATGGAAAACAAGGAACAAAATCATTTTCAATGCTGGTGAGTTTAATCAGAACACCATCTTTTCCGATATTAAACAAACATCTTTCTTGTGGTTCAATGCGAGAGGAAAAAAGTTCCCCTGCAACTGGACGCAATGGCATCTGAATCCTCTGTTGGGCTGCAATGGTGGATAGCTTTAATCTTCTTGTGTTCATGTTAGTTCTTGAAAGCAGCGGTCTTTTGTTTTTTAGTCACTCATGTTGTCGCTTTTCTTCTACTCGTTGTTGTTTCTATTTTCTTTCTGAGGCTCAAAATCTTGTACTTTTTCTCTAGCATCTTGCTAGAGGCATATAATAAAAACTTTTTTGCTGTTCAAAAAAAAAAAAAAAAAAAATGAAACAATGAATTTGCTGGATGGTTTCTCATTTATTCATCACACTCCTTAAATAGAGTTTAGAAGTACAACACGATCCCAAAAAATAACAGAAACAGAATTAAGTGGAGCTAAAATTGAGGGCACCTCAACTACTCCTACAAAAAAAGAAAGACTAAACAAAAAAATATGACTAAGTCTTTTGAGAGAACTTATCCATACTATCTGATTTATTACAGCAAAAAAATAATCTGAAATAACAAAAAACGTTCCAACAATCCCTCCCTTAAACTGAGCCTAGCATCAGTTTATTCAAATCAACAACACCAAGTAAATCTCTCAACTTCTGAAATGCTGCCACCTTTACTGGTTTGGTCACGATATCAGCAATTTGATCATCTGTCCTGCAATGCACCAGCTCCAATGTTCCATCATTAGTTAGATCCCTTAGAAAGTGAAATCTAACATCTATATGTTTACTCCTTCCATGCAAAACTGGATTTTTAGTTAGCATGATTGTAGACCTATTATCACAGTAAATAGTTTTGGCTCCTCCCTGCAAGACAATCAAACTTCCCAGTAGGTTCTTCAGCCATACAGCCTGACAAGCACAGAAGCAAAGCAGCCTACAAATTTCGCCTCGCAGTTGAAAGAGTGACAATAGGCTGTTTTTTGGAGCTCCATGAAACAACAGTTGATCCTATCATGAAAACATAACCTGAAGTACTTTTCCTGTCATCTTGATCACCTGCATAATTGCTATCTGTATATCCAACCAGAGCTATCTTTTCCCCACATTTGAAGAGTAATCCATATTCAATAGTCCATTTTAAATATCTGAAAATCCTCTTTGCTGCAAGTAGATGAATCTTTGTGGGATTTTCCATATATCTACTGATAACACTGACTGCATACATAATATCTGGCCTAGTGGCAGTTAGATACATGAGGCTTCCCACTATTTGTTTAAATAGAGTATTGTCCACCTTCTTCCCCTCCTCATCAATCTTTAGCTTTGTTCCAACATCTGCTGGTGTGTTTGTAGCATTGCAATCCTCCATCTGAAACCTCTTGAGTATTTCTTGAGTATATTTTTTCTGACACATAGTAATTCCATCTGCATTTTGTGTCACTTCAATACCAAGAAAATAACTCATCTTACCAAGAACAGTCATTTCAAACTCATCCATCATGGACTGTTTGAATTTTGTAAACATATCAGAAAAATTTCCTGTGAAAATCAAATCATCCACATAAATGCACACCATAAGTATTTTACCTCCATCATCCATCTTAGTGAAAAGTGTGTGTTCATAGGGACATTTTTCAAATCCCTCTTTGATAAAATGAGCCTCAATCCTGCTATACCAAGCTCTTGGAGCTTGTTTAAGACCATACAAGGCCTTTTTCAGCCTATACACCTTTTCCAAACTCCCTTTCTTTTCATAGCCAGGAGGTTGATCAACATACACTTGCTCCTGAATCTCTCCATGTAAAAAAGCAGATTTTACATCAAGCTGATAGATAGGCCAAGATTTCTGAGCATCCAAAGCAACTATCAGCCTAATTGTATCATGTCTGGCCACAGGTGCAAACACCTCACTATAATCAACTCCATATTCATGTTTATACCCCTTGGCCACAAGTCTGGCCTTGTGTTTGTCTATTCCTCCTTCTTTGTTTAACTTGGTTTTGAAAATCCATTTGACACCAATGGTATTGTGTTCATCTGGAAGATCACATAGCTCCCAAGTGTTATTTCTTTCAAATGGATTTGATCTCTTCATCCATTGCTTTCCTCCATTTTCCTTCTTTTGAGGCATTCTCAAAAGTAGTGGGATCACAGTCTGTCAATAAAGCAAAATGAGTGAAATTACTTAAGCCAGTTACCTCATAATCTTCCATCCACACAGGCCTTTTTCTAATTCTTCCTGCTGTTTGAGTTTCAGTTTCACTGCCACTGATATCAATATTACCTGCTGTTTGAGTTTCAGTGTCACTGACACTGTCATCAGTATTACCAGATGAGGATGCTTCTGTGTGTGCAGATTCTTGAACACCAATTGCCTTGCCATTCTCCATTTCTTTAGTAATTACTGACCCTGATTGATCATTCCAGTTCCATGTTTCCTCCTCTTCAAAAATAACATCCCTGCTAATAACCAATTGTTTTGTCACAGGATTGTATAGTTTGTAAACTTTAGAATTTTCACTTACCCCAAGAAAGATGCATTTTTTATATTTAGCATCTAACTTAGTTCTCTTTGGATCTGGAATATGAGCATAGGCAATGCATCCAAATATCCTGAAATGATCAACATTAGGTTTTCTTCCACTCCAGGCTTCTTCTAGAGTCATGTTTTGAACAGCAGAGGTAGGACTCCTATTTAGGATATGAACACTCCAATTCACAGCCTCTGGCCAAAATGTTTTTGGCACTCCTCCTCTTGATATCAGTGCTCTCACCATATCAAGAATGGTCCTGTTTTTCCTTTCTGAGACACCATTTTGTTGTGGTGTATATGTAGCAGTCAATTCCCTTCTGATTCCATGTTCAATGCAAAAATCCTGAAACTCATGAGAACAAAACTCTCCTCCTCTATCAGTTCTAAGAGTTTTTATGCTTTTCCCTGCACTTTTTTCAACAGCAGCTTTAAAATTCTTGAAACAAGTAAAAGTCTCTGATTTTTCTTGCAAAAAATATATCCAGGTTTTTCTAGAAAAATCATCTGTAAAAGTAAGGATATATCTTTTACCTCTATTAGAAATATGACTAATTGGACCACATATATCAGAGTGGATTAATTCCAACACATCTTTTGCCCTCCAAGATTTTCCTTTTGGAAAAGATGCCCTATTCTGTTTTCCAGTTACACATTCTTCACAGATTTGAGACCTGCAGGTGATTTGTGGTAATCCAATTACCATTTCCTTCTGTTGTAGCATTTTTAGCCCCCCAAAATTAAGGTGGCCATATCTGAAATGCCACAGCCAAGTGGGGTCTTTCATTTCAACTTTCAGACAGGTCTGAATGTTTTCCAGCCTTATTGGAAACAACCTGTTAGAGTTTATAGGAACAACAGCAATAATACAACTCTTAATGGGATCTGTTATCTCACATTTCCCTGCTTTAAACAGGACCTCATACCCCTTTTCTAACAGTTGACCAACACTTAAAAGATTATTTTTCAGAGCAGGGACATACAACACATTAGAGATGGTTTCCAAGTTTCCATTTTTGGTTCTAATTTGAATGTCTCCTTTTCCTTTTACCATGACACTTGAAGAATCTCCAAAACTGACAGTAGACTGAAAATTTTCATTGAGAGATGAGAAATGAGACTTACAGCCTGTCATGTGGTTACTGCAACCACAGTCAACATACCAAATAGAAGGATCTGGTTTGGTTGCATTGTGTACTGCCATTAGCAAGGTCTCTGATTCTTCTTCATGCTCCTCTCTTTCCTCAGCAAAATGAGCATTGTCTCCCTTTTCTTTGATGGATGCAAAATATGTGTAGCATTCTGATGCATAATGTCCAATTTTATGGCATCTGAAACATTCCACCTTGGCTTTTTCTGTGCTTTTATCCCCTCTACCTCTGCCTCTGCCTCTACCTCTTCCTCTTGTGCTGGCATTTCTGGAGCCGTGGTTGCTTTCAAAGCTTGCTCTTCAGAGACAGTATGCCTGTGCATTTTTTGCTCATGCACTAATAGTGAACTTTGTAATTCATCTATAGATAATGCATCTATGTCCTTTGATTCCTCAATTGAGCATACAACATAGTTGAATTCATGTGGCATGGTCCTCAGAATCTTTTCAACTATGCTTGTATCCTGAATTTTATCACCATAGCACCTCATTTTGTTGGCAATTTCCATAGTTCTTCCAAAGTAGCTGGTGACAGACTCACCATCCTTCATTTGTAGGATTTCAAAATCCCTCCTCAATGCCTGCAGTTGTGCTCTTTTTACCCTGGAAGAGCCCTGATATTTCTGCTTCATTGAATCCCATATATCTTTGGAAGTATCCTTGCATAGGATAGTTTCCAAGATTGATCTATCTATAGCTTGGAATAGATAGTTCTTCCTCTTTAGATCCTTGAGTTTTCTAGCCTCAAACTCACTCCTTTGTGCATCAGTGATTGCACCTCCTGTTGGTGGTTGAATCCCTGATTCAATCACTGACCTGAACTCTTTTGATCTCAGAAAATTCTCCATAAGCATGCTCCAATGATCATAGTGACCATCAAAAAGTGGAATGGATGCTTGAATAAAAATTTTTTCTGTTGTCATATTCAATCGATTTGTTTTCTGTTTATTTTGTGGAATTTTGCTCCGATACCACTGATGAAATAAACTTTTATGCTAACATATGAAACAATGAATTTGCTGGATGGTTTCTCATTTATTCATCACACTCCTTAAATAGAGTTTAGATTTACAGCACGATCCCAAAAAATAACAGAAACAGAATTAAGTGGAGCTAAAATTGAGGACACCTCAACTACTCCTACAAAAAAGGAAAGACTAAACAGAAAAATATGACTAAGTATTTTGAGAGAACTTATCCATACTATCTGATTTATTACAGCAAAAAAATAATCTGAAATAACAAAAAACGTTCCAACAGTTGGCATACTATATTATGTGGCTAACTTGTATGGTAGTGGTTGTATTTGCTCGATTCTTGCACAGGTACTTCGGAATTTTCTGGCGGCATTTTTGGTGGCACATAGCACCTTCGGCCGGGTTGAGCTAAGCTTCTCTTACCTTATCACTCACACACTGAGGACAGTGCTACGTTTTAAGTGGGGGGTGGCAGGCTTAGCGTCACTACTTTGGATTAATATGCATGTTAAATAATTCATATGCTTTTTTGTTTGGTTAATTTTGAGCGAAATTCGGGCCATTTTAAATAAATTCATGGGATTAATGTTGCTTATCGTATATTGAATCATCATACCAATAGGATAAGTGATGTAGCGAAAGACTAAATGCAAGCGATGTGAGTTGGGATCTTGTTATAAAAATGGAATTTTATTGCACTTATAGCTTCCATCTCACGAGTCACGGTAATTAGTGAATGATTATAGTTGACATTGACACTACTCCGTTACCTAGAACTTATACCATTAACTTCGAGGCGAAATAGAAAGGTCAATCTTGGTAGATTATGGGATGACGGTCCTGGCGTTTCTTTGACCCGACCAGAATAGCCAACCTATACATAATTTCCAAAGAAACCCCTCTAAGCTTTTGTAGGGTGGTTAGACCCCCACCCAAAGTTAGCCATTCGTTGATTAGCCCATAATTACCAACCCTTAGTCTTTATTTGTGGTCTACGTTTCTTTGACACCCTACGAGTGGGTTTTAATATTTACTTTGAGCACACTTGCTAGCACAAGTGTGGGGTGGTGAAGACGTGTTACCCGGTCATGGCGTTGGTGGATCCTTGATATTACGAATGAGAAGGGTAGAAAAGTGTGTTGGTGTTTGGTTTGTAAAAATAAAAAAACAAAAATCCAAAAATCAATCAAAGTTACAAAAGTTGAGTGAAGTGTTGAATAAAGTTGAGTCAAAGATTGCTTGTTGAAGGCTTATGTATTAAATTTCCCTAAGAGATGTTGGTGGGACGAGTTTTTATTGAGAGATGCTGGGATTTGAGAAGTAAAGAAGGAGAATTCTTGCTTACATCAAGCTACAGAGGAGGTGACCGATGAGGTGAGTTTAAGACGGTTTGATTAGGCCCACTCGTATTTCTCTTTTGATATTCCTTTTATCCTTTCGTTTAGCCCCGTCCCTAGCCTATCGTTACAACCGTGCAAGTCCTGTCTGACCTTAGTTAGCCTTGATTTGATCTCGATTAGAAGAGATGATTATAAATATAAGCCTATGGGAAACAACAAAAGTCATGCGTCTATAATCTGAGCCGGTTGACTGTGATAAATGAATGCGGAGATGCCCACACACACATTTCGTTCTTATGATGAGGTAGGATTCAGTTTGATTGCATTTACTTGTTCTCTTGCTCTTACCCTCTTGGTATGATGGCCCCATGTATGATGGCAATGTCGACTCCATGTTCTCTTTTAAATAGCTCTTTTTGCTCGAGGACGAGCAAACGCTAAGTGGGGGGTAGTTGATGAGAGTCAACCTTGCTATCATTTTAATATGATTTTGTCCCCATTTATGAGTTATTTGATATGTTTTTGGGAATAATTTGTTGATTTATTATGCATTTTCACCATTGAACTAACTACGAGTTCGATGACAATTAGTCCGGAAACCTCGTCATTTTAAGTGAATTGGTGCATATTTTATGGTCTATATTATCTTGCGGGAATTATGCGCGGTATTTTCGTTGACTTTTGCAGGATATAGATTGACTACAACCCCGGAAGGAGAGGCGTTATTGATGACAAGTTGAGTTTGATTGGTGGGAGCAAGGCGCCCGAAGCTTAAAGAGTTAAAACGGATAAACAAACATTGGCGTTCCCGCCCTGCCTTCACTTTATCTGCATTTTGATCCACCTTGAAGCCATATTCTTGATTGGACGTATCATAAGAGTTGTAAATGGTGGAAATAGATTTCCAATGCAACTTGAATCACTTGAATCGGAGTTTTACACGCGAAGATATCGCTGATTTACTGAAGACCTGTCGGGATGTCCATTACACAGCGTCAGAGGCGCATGCCTCGTTTTTTCAGGCCCGCGCCTGTGGATTACGACACCAAACAATTATAAACGCGACTTTATGATTAAAAACACATTAGGTATTTATTTAGAACAGTTTTTCTTCCTCCGAAAACCCTCTTGGTCGACTTTCATAGTTCTTTAACATACAATTTGATTAGCTACTCGATTTTCCTTGTTTTTCATTAGATAAAACTACATACTTGCAATCTTGATTGTTCTTGGAGATTTTCTCACCAAGATTTTGACGGCACGCTTTAAAGATTCGTTTTTGCTTGCCATTCAATACAATTGGTAATTTCTTCTTCATCTATTTGATTTCCATGGATTTCTTGATGTTTGTTGCTTGCAATCACATAATTATGAGTAGTTAAATTTCTGATAGCTAAATTATGTGATGGAACTACGAAATTGATGCCTAAACGATGATCTAGGGATGAGTAGGGCTAAAAAGTTGAATCTTTTGAATGTTTTGTGTCCTAAAATTTGAACTTAATGCTATTAGTGGAGTAGCTAACAATTAATTGATCATACACACGAACTCTATAAATGTATTTTGCGAGGGAGTGTGCGAACTAGAAGTTTAGGATTTCCATGCACGAACTAGTCGATTTATTCACAGCCTGTTCCTTGGTAAGGTTGTTCTAGCTAAGCCGTGAACTCGGTGGATGCGGAGCGTCTCATAGTTCTTAATCATATTAGGTCAATTAAATCCTATAGATGGGACTGTTGAACCGAATATAGGGTAACTAGGTTGTGGTATTAGCCTAGAGACCTGTTTAGGAGATTGCACCCACAACATATTCATTAAAAACCAATGGTTGGTTGGTAGGTTAAGGCTCGTCCCTAGTGATTTGGGTAAGGGTATTGAGAGTAGTGTCATGATCATAATTTAGCTATTCGTTTATCATATATACTATTATAGTTATCGTGTGTTCTAGTTATAATTACCTTTCCTAATATTTGTGAGCCTAAACTAAATACGAAAGTGATTGTGATACTTAACTGATTCCTCGTAGGATACGACCTTGCTCACCGTTGTAGTACAACTGACCCGGTACTCTGCCGGTTAAAGTTGGTTTGCTATAATTTGGCCATCAAGCAACAACTGCTCCTTCCATTGGAGAAGGAACCACACGAACCATCGATGGAACCAACATGGTGTTTCGAAGCTCAGGACCTGCTGGTGTCACTGTTGGTCTCTCCACCGGTCTTCTACCGATCACTATATTCCTCCGAGCTTGGCTTCACACGTCGGCCTCAGTGCAGGACACTTCATACCTTTCAGCTACATGCAAGCAAATCCACTATCTACTAGTATGAATTTTGGCAACTTTAGTTATGAACCTTTTACTGGATTACCACCTACCCCGTAGCCAGAAACCTGGGAAACTTGAGCTCCACTATTTTGTCTCCAATGCCTTTTACTAGTAATATGATCCAGACCTATTGTGTGAAACTGGATAGATCCAATTATCTCATGTGGAAATCTATAGTGCTACCTATTATTCGAGGACATAGATTGGAGGGGCACATTCTTGGAATAATGCCACCAACATGTTGAACTCCTCTCCATTTTTAGTCTCACATTCACCGTATCAACGACCTCAAACTGCTGAAGAGTGGAATCTCTTAGATCAGCTTTTAATTGGGTGGCTACTTGGTTCTATGACAGAACAAGTTTTACAAGAATTGGTTGGATGCAACGCAGCTAGAGAAATATGGGTTAATTTTGAAACATTGTTCAACAGTCAAGCTGAAGCTAGGATGCTGGAATATAAAAGTGCCCTGGCCAGGGCTACTAAGGGTTCAAAGTCTATAGCAGATTAACTTGCATAAATGAAGTCCCATGCTGACAATCTTGCTGCTGCATGTTACCCTATATCCAAGTCTGAATTGATACTGGCTACTCTAGGAGGTCTTGACAGAGAATATGAAGCTGCCATTGTGAATTTAACAGGTAGGGTTGGTGCCATGACTTGGCAAGAGGTTCAGTCCCAACTTCTGATCCATGAGAGACTGTTGGCAAGATTTAATAACCCCATTGGTGATTGTCTGAATGGACCCTCTGCCCAATTTGCTAGTAGCTTCATTCAAAGGCTTATTTCACCTAGTTCAAGGCCTTTTAATCAACAAGGGTCTACTAATAAGCACAGAGGAGACATGATCAATAGGGGTAGAGGAGGTGGTAGAAACACAAATAATGGCAATAAACCTGTTTGTCAATTGTGTGGTATGACAGGACACATTGTGATAGCATGTTGGCACAGGTTTGAACAAGATTTTGTTCCTCCCAGTGCTAGTAATGGATCAAAACAACAAGCCTCAGCTATGATTGCTGGGCCTCAAACTCCTGCTGATCCTGCCTGGTACATAGATAGTGGGGCAACCAACCATGTGACCTCAGACATCAACAACCTCCATTTAACTGGTGACTACACTGGATCGGACAATCTTGTTGTTGGTAGTGTGAGCTTCTCTCTATTTCTAATTCTGGAACCTGTGTCCTTCCCACAAATAGCACACCCTTACACTTAAAAAACTCTCTTCTTGTCCCTAGTATGACAAAAAATCTTGTTAGTGTCTCACAGTTGACTAATGATTATCCAGTTATCATTGAGTTTGATAATAAATGTGTTTATGTTAAGGACAAGGGCACAAGGAAACTGCTGAAAATAGGAGCTCTTAGGCATGGATTGTATCAGATTCCAGTCACCAAGAGTTCAAGCTGTCAGACCTCCCTTCAATCCAAGACACCTTCCTTTTCCAGTAATAATTTCTATACTGCCTTTATTTGTTCTTCTAGTTCAGAGAAAGACTTAAACATTTGGCATAGAAGGCTTGGACATCCTTCTCCAACTGTCTTGAAATCTGTTTTGAATCACTGTAATGTCCCTTTTTCCAATGACAAAATTTGATTTATGTGAAGCATGTAAGTTTGGGAAAATGCATGTGTTGCTTTATACTAAGTCTTCTTTTCATGCACCATCTGTCTTAGATCTTATTTACACAGATTTATGGGGCCCTGCTCCTGTTGTTACCAATTCTAGATTTTAGTATTACATTCACTTCATTAATTATCACTCCAGTTACACCTGGATATTTCCCTTAAAACACAAATCTGAAGCCTTATCTGCCTTTGTCACTTTTAAACAGCTTGTTGAAAATCAGTTTAAAACTACTATAAAGTGTGTTCAGTCTGATTGGGAAGGTGAGTATAGATTTTTTGAGTCCTTTTTAAAACAACATGGCATAGCATTTAGGCACCCCTGCCCTCATGCACATAGTCAACATGGTAGGGCAGAGAGGAAGCATAGACACATAGTTGAAATGGGGCTCACCCTACTTGCGCAGTCCTCCATGCCTCTGAAATTCTGGTATGACAGTTTTGAGCAGGTTGTCCAGACTATCAATGACCTACCTACTCCTGTTCTTGATAATCTTACCCCATCTCAAGTCCTATTACATGTCCAACCTGATTATACCAGGTACAAAGTGTTTGGATGCAGTTGCTATCCAAACCTTAGACCCTATTAGAGTCACAAATTCAGCTTTCACTCTTCCAAGTGTGTTAATTTGGGGTATAGTACTCATCACAAAGGGTATAAATGTCTAGCCTCTAGTGGAAGGTTATACATAAGTAGAGATGTGGTCTTTAATGAAAAAGAGTTTCCCTTTAAAGAAAAGTTCCAACAAGGTCATCACAGAGGGGTTGTTCTTGATCATACTCTCACTAATGCTTTTTATTTACCTATGTCTGGAATCATTGTGTTCTTGATCACCAACAAGACATCAGTACTCAGTCTCCTCAAAATGTTAGTCCTCCAGCTCCATCTTGTAATGACCCTACTAGTCCTGTCCTTGGATCACCTAGTCCTACTCCTGATCCTACTCTATCCTTATCCTCACCTAATTCCTCATCTCCATCTCCACATGAAATACACAACTCTCCACCTGAATCTGAATCTGAGCCTGAACCTGCTCATGTTTCTCCTGTTCCTGAACCACCAAAACCTATTAACCATCCTATGCAAAGTAGATCCAAAAGTGGGATCTTCAAACCTAAAGTCTATCATACCTCCATCACTCACTCCAATACCCCACCTCACCTTATTGAACCAGTGAGAGTGTTTGATGCTTTGGAGTGTCCAGAATGGAAAGCTGCTATGATTGAAGAGTTTCAGGCCCTACAACAGAACCACACTTGGACCTTAGTCCCACCTGTTTCAGGGCAGCATCTTGTGGGAAACATGTGGGTGTTTAAACTGAAGCTTAAACCAGATGGAACTATTCTGAAACATAAGGCCAGACTTATGGCTAAGGGATTCCATCAAACCTATGGAATTGACTATACAGACACATTTAGTCATGTGGCTAAAGCTGCCACCATCAGAATTGTTCTTTCAGTGGCTATGATCCTTAAGTGGTCCATTAGGCAAGTTGACATAAACAATGCCTTCTTGAATGGCCCTATCAGTGAAAACATATATATGTCTCAACCTGAAGGTTTCAAGGATCCAAGTAAACCTCAGTTTGTTTGCAAGCTAAATAAGGCCATGTATGGTTTAAAACAAGCTTCCAGAGCTTGGTTTGGTGCTCTTAGATCTCAAATGATTGAGTAGGGGTATACTCAGTCCAAGGCAGACAACTTCTTGTTCATTCTTCAAACAAAAAAACAGATGATGTATGTTTTAATCTACGTTGATGATATACTGGTTACAGGTAGTTCAGATGATCTAATTCAGCTATTCATAGAACTTCTGAATTCCAAATTTGCCTTAAAGGATCTTGGACCTATTTCACATTTTCTGGGAATGCAGGCCTTCAGAGATGATGTTGAAGATATATATATAAAGGGTGTCCTCTAAAAAAATTAATCCACTTGCCTTTCGTGCAAGTGGGAGATTGTTGGGTGTAGTGCCCGAAAGACAATTAGATAATTGTTTAAGGACAGAATTAATAATTCATCTTATTATATGCATGCATGCTTATAATTAAGACACTACTGAAAACCCTAAGTACCTCGTTTATGTAATCACTTAACTCAGTGTATGGCGATACACAAGAGGATTGAGTTAGTGAGATGTACTTAAAATTAATTTAGTCCGTAGCGTTTATTAATCTGAGTACGGGTCTCATGATTAATTTGCTAATAATGCGCCCAGAACACTTTAGGTGTGACAGTTATCCGGACTGTCGGTAATAGGGTACCTAGTGGGGCATTTATATATGATGATAATCATATAGTGGCCGGACCGATTTGATTTGAGTTCTCGATATAATTCCATGATCGAGAAGTCTTATCGAATCATAAGATGATCATATATGGATTAATCTCAATCCGGAGGTGATCACAGACGACTACTTAGACAAGGGTAGGGTTTGATGTGTTAGTAAGGATCACTTCGTAGTATGTGGTCCAACACTTCTCGTTGGCTCTATTCTAGGATGAGTGAGTAGTCTGTGCTATCACAGATATGGAATCCATTCCTTCCCTCGGGAAGTAGACAGACAGTTCCCTTATTTGTTAACCCTAGAAACTGATCGATGGGCCCAGTTCATACTATATTAGTGGTGAACTAATTGGTCACTAAGGGGTTAATGGTAAATAAGGATAAGATGTTTTGAGAAGGGTTTACGGAAATATACCGAATCGAAATGAACAGTCTATGGAGGATTTATCCCTATGTAATGATTATATCAGTGGACACTTTCGACTCATGGTTGAGTGTAAGGTATCTATATTCGGCAGAGTTCAGTTTCGGGTTTATGGGGTGTAATCCCGGAATTAATAGATTGAATATTATTGTTCGGTCTACCTAAAAGATGCCTACGCATTTGGGGATAAAGGAGTGAATTCGGTTCACCCCACTTCCGTAAATAGAGGCATTTAGCACCGAGTGCTTGAAGGTAGGACTGGAAAATTTGCGTGCACGTTCAGAGCGTGAAATATCTTAATGCATTGAGTAAAGGTTGGTTATAAAACTCGTAAAATCAGAGAATGACGGTGATACTGTCAAACTCGGTCTGATAGAGTCTATAAATAACAACCTTAGATCTTGAAGTATTTGTACTCAAGATGTTACTAACTGGTTTGTTCAGTCCACATCCAACACCGGGAGTTGGTGGTAACACTAATAAAAACTACTAAACTAGATCAGTATATCAATCCACCCCAAACGCAGTGGGAGTATGGTTTGTCCACTACCTATTGCAGGACCTTACGGTCTATAGGGTAGATTGATGACCTATAGTCCTTCGTGGGCTGTGTAGGATCCTGATCATAGAGGTTGGTTTAAAATCCATAACCCTGTGAATGGAGTTTGATACTCCAGTTCTGTTGAAACTCTTGTAGAACCACCTGAGTATCTCAGGCCCAGTGGGAGTAATTGGAACTACACGGAAAAGAGTCGAATGAATAGGAAAGTTTAACTTTCAAAGCTGAGTAACTTAGGGGTGATTCCCTAAAAGGTAGAGACTTAACCAGACCGTGATCTCTCTTACCACTCAGTCTTGCTTGATTTCGTCAGAAAGCGGGAAATAGGGGTGATTCCCTAAGACTTCCTTGCCGAACAACGGAATCTGAATTCATTCAGAACAGAAGGGTTTTAGTTAAGAACAAATAACGGATTCGTTACAACGCAGAAAATAGGGGGTGATTCCCTAAGACCTTTTTGCGAGACTAACGGTATCTTAATTTATTCAGAAAGAACCTTTGGCCGGATGCCTGCCATAGCTTATATCCTTTGGGGATTAAAGCAAACATCTAGGTCATTTCAAACTCATATATTTTAAATATGTGGACTTGACCAGAATGTTGATAAGTCTTTCGTAGACTGGGCATCAATATTAGTAAAGCAGTATGTAGATTAGCGTTTGTGAATGGTAACACTGAAACAGTTGGAAACAACATGGGTGTGTTATCTGAAGTCAGAGTCTGACATGCCATCGGGATTCATTCTAAAGGATTTGATTCGATCAAATCTGCGAGAATCGATCATTGGCAATCCCATCCATTCACCTGGTTAAGATATTCTTGCATTTATGCAACATTCAACGATGTAGTCTACCCTACCTCTTAGGAATGGTTATCTAAAACTGCGGATGAATACTAAATGGGATGTTTAGTGAATCCTCAAGTCTCTTCGGGAGAATGAGGCATAATATGCTAATATATTCAGGTGCAAACTAGAATATAAGTGATGACACTGATTCTGGCTTTAGGTCAGATTACGGATGATCGTTAAGTCTATCTAGTCCTCAGTGTTGAATCAAAGGCATATTGAAATCGTACCACCTGATTAGATGGAAAGGCGACGTTTTGATCCCAAAGGTCGACTCCAGCCGCCAACCTACCTGATCAGTGTACCGAGTCACATGGTATTAGGATTCTAAGTACGCGTCGGGTCACTGACCTACCTTACGGCGGCACACTCCGGTCGTGCTTGGAAGGATGAATTACTAAGATGCGCTTGGAGGGTATGATTTTTAGGGATATGTCTCACTTGTTTTGAGCAAGTGGGAGAATGTTGTAGATATATATATAAAGGGTGTGCTCTAAAACAATTAATCCACTTGCCTTTCGTGCAAGTGGGAGATTGTTGGGTGTAGTGCCCGAAAGACAATTAGATAATTGTTTAAGGACAGAATTAATAATTCATCTTATTATATGCATGTATGCTTATAATTAAGACACTACTGAAAACCCTAAGTACCTCGTTTATGTAATCACTTAACTCAGTGTATGGCGATACACAAGAGGATTGAGTTAGTGAGATGTACTTAAAATTAACTTAATCCGTAGCGTTTATTAATCTGAGTACGGGTCTCATGATTAGTTTGCTAATAATGCGCCCAAAACACTTTAGGTGTGACAGTCTTATCCGGACTGTCGGTAATATGGTACCTAGTGGGGCATTTATATATGATGATAATCATATAGGGCTGGACCGATTTGATTTGAGTTCTCGATATAATTCCGTGATCGAGAAGTCTTATCGAATCACAAGATGATCATATATGAATTAATCTCAATCCTGAGGTGATCACAGACAACTAATTAGACTAGGGTAGGGTTTGATGTGTTAGTAAGGATCACTTCGTAGTATGTGGTCCAACACTTCTCGTTGGCTCTATTCTAGGATGAGTGAGTAGTAGTCGTGCTATCACGAATATGGAATCCATTCCTTCCCTCGGGAAGTAGACAGACAGTTCCCTTATTTGTTAACCCTAGAAACTGATCGATGGGCCCAGTTCATACTATATTAGTGGTGAACTAATTGGACACTAGATGGTTAATGGTAAATAAGGATAAGATGTTTCGAGAAGGGTTTACGGAAATATCCCGAATCGAAATGAACAGTCTATGGAGGATTTATCCGTATGTAATCATTATATCAGTGGACACTTTCGACTCATGATTGACTGTAAGTTATCTATATTTGGCAGAGTTCAGTTTCGGGTTTATGGTGGTGTAATCCCGAAATTAATAGATTGAATATTATTGTTCGGTCTGACGGATAACATTATTTAATTTATTGTAGCTACTGAATATGGGTCCATGGTCCCCGACGTGGCTCCTAACATAGCATATGTTTTCTCGTCGTTTCACCTCAATTATAGTTAAATAGTTGGATTGGACTATTTAATTGATATGTGGATTAATTGTTTAGTTGGACTAAATAATTAAATACACGGAAAACACATTTTTCGTGGACTCGGCCCAAATTAGTGTGTTGACTTTTTGACCTAATTGGTCAAATATAGTAATGTGCGTGTGACCTTAATTTTTAAGGGGTGGGGCGCATATTTAATATTAAATATTATTAAGGAATTAGTTTTCTTGAATAATTATTTAATATGTGATTTATCTTTTAGTTGTTAAATGATAATTAATGGAATATTAGATAATAATATGATTTATCCTAATTAGTTTGGGATAATTATTTTATTTATCTTTTATTTGGAATAATGATTAATCTAATAATTATCTCTTAATTATTTAATCTTTGGGGCACTACAAAATTTCGAAATATTGGAAGTAATAGAGCAAGAATTTTCGGCTCTTTTACTTGGGGTTCGAGTTTTAGAAAAACTTCGGGTTTTTCTAAGGTAGCATATCGAGGAGGTCCGGCGGCTTGAAACACCATCCACCTGGTGGTGCTTGGAGACACACGTTGGAAGATTTTGGCTTCTCAACTAGGCTCTCATATAGCTCGGATTGAAGATTGTTCTTGGTGTTTATTCAAATAAACCGGTAAGCAATCTAAACCCCCTCGTAGGTTTAGATCTATTTATTTTATGTATTTTGGTTGACTAGATCTAGATCTATACTTTCCGCTGCGTACTCGGGTGGACCTTGATCCATCCGGTGATGTTACATCCAACAGATGATACTGGTTTATTGTTGTCACAGAAACATTATGCAGGGTAGTTGTTAAAGAGGTTGAATATGGAAAACATTCAACCCTGCAACACTCCTATGACAGTTGGGAATCATCTCAGTCCAAATCAAGGTGAACCCTTACATTGCTCTATAGAAGTGCCATTGATGGCTTGCATTTAACTTCAACCAGACCTGATCTCACTTATGTGGTTAATTATTGGAGTCTGTTTATGCAATCTCCAACTGTTGACCCTAGATTGCCTTAAAGAAAGTGCTAAGATATGTCAAAGGAACTTTGAACCATTGTCTTTTTATTTCTGCTGATTCTAATCTAAATTTGCAGGGCTTTTCTGATGCTTATTGGGCTTGCTTTCCCTCTGACAGAAAATCAGTCACAGGGTACTGTGTTTTTCTTTGATCGTCCTTAATTTCCTGGTGTTCAAAGAAACAGGCTGTTGTTTCCAGGTCAAGTACAGAATCTGAGTACAAATCACTGTACAATCTCAGTGCAGAAATAGCCTGGACAGTGGAGTTGTTGAAGGAAATGAAACTTAATTTGTCCTGTACACCAGTTGCTTGGTGTGACAGTCTAGGAGCTGCCTCATTAGCACAAAATCCAGTGTATCATTTTAGAACAAAGCACATTGAAGTGGATGTGCACTTTATATGGGATAAAGTTATCAACAAAGAACTGAAGATCAATTATATACCCTCTGAAGCACAGTTAGCATATTTCTTCACCAAAGCTCTTCCTATCAATCAGTTCAATCACTTCAGAAGCAAACTAAATGTCATGCCTACTACACTTAGTTTGAGAGGGGGTTCTAAGTAATTAACTAAGGGTATAGTGTTAGATTAAAAAATTGATAAATGCCAAAAGAGTTAAACAGAATATCTATTAGACAGGAGTTTATTTTATTTGATTTAAAATTATGTTAGAATTATATGAGATATTATTATTATTGTTTGTTTGAATTAGATTGTATCTTTATTGTTAGGATTTAGTAGATTGCAGAGATATTTTAGGATCCTTTATCCTTTAAACTCTGTTATCATTTATTATTCATCTTCTATATAAGGAGAGGAGACCCGGTGTATTATTTTAAATCATCTCAATAAAATCATCAGTTCAGTATTTTTGGTTTTCTTCATGGTATCAGAGCAGGAGGCGAGGGTTCGAAGTGCCTTAACATTGGCGAACCCTCACCCAATCCTCTTCCGCTTTTTCATTATTTCTTCCATTGCCAAACAAAAAAAAATCCCCCCTTCAAAATGACCATACTTTATTTACGTCAAAAGAGTCATCACGGCAATAAATCTCATTGCTGCATATACTTTCTTATGCATTCATGTATTTGCATTTTAATAAATTAGAAGGCTGCGTTGTTGTTGCATAATAAACGTTTGTTTTATTGTTTTTTTTTAGTCCAGATTGTTATTAGCTTTTATGTCTAAATACATAAATAAACACTCTTACCTATAGCATCTGTTATTTATTTTTTTGGCATTCTTTGTACGTCTCTTTTTTTCAGATTCAAATGAAAGATATATCTGATCCATCAGACATTCGATCCATCATTCACAATTTGGAGGCCAACATTACAACATTCAACCAGAATCTTACAAGAACTTTTTGGAAGAGCCGGACATAGGTGCGTCGATGACGTCAAACTCTGGACTCTGAAAGATCGAAAGAGTGGAGATGTCCTCCACAATTATGGACTTCGGAACAATCCCCGGAGTAGAGATGCCCTCCAAAACTATGGATTTCGACACAATAGTCGGAGTGGAGATGCCCTCCAAAATACTTTTATGGACTCCGAAAAAGACGAAGGAGTAGAGATGCCCCCCAAAATATCAAAACATTTTTTATCAAGCAAACTCGGCCTCCAAATCCGGCCTCGTTTGAGGGACGGTGTTAGATTAAAAATTTGATAAATGCCAAAAGAGTTAAACAGAATATCTATTAGACAGGAGTTTATTTTATTTGATTTAAAATTATGTTAGAATTATATGAGATATTATTATTATTGTTATTTGTTTGAATTAGATTGTATCTTTATTGTTAGGATTTAGTAGATTGCAGAGATATTTTAGGATCCTTTATCCTTTAAACTCTGTTATCATTTATTATTCATCTTCTATATAAGGAGAGGAGACCCAGTGTATTATTTTAAATCATCTCAATAAAATCATCAGTTCAGTATTTTTGGTTTTCTTCATATAGTAGTTATTGTGTGTTATTTCTGAGGGTATTTTAGTAATATGTATTCCTGCCATGTGGCACTTGGTCTGTAACCGTTGGTACCAGTTTGATTTTTACAGTTTTTAAAAGAACTCCATTAAAGGAGGAAGAAGAAGATAAAAGATAGAGAGGAAATTCTTATCTTGTTATTTCTCAGATTTTGCAACGGTACAGAATATAAGCAAAACAGCAAGGTACACAGAAATCTAGGCACACTAGATTCTGCCACATCACTACCCTAGATACATAATAATTATCCATTATTTCCACTAATACCCTTTATCTTTTCACCCCCTCTCAAACTAATATGTGGTTCCACTACATTTAGTTTGTGCTTGAAGCTGCTGAAAGCTGTAATAGGTAGTGACTTGGTAAATATATCTGCTATCTGGGCTGTTGATGGAATATAACAAACTCTAAGTTGTTTATCCAGCACCAAATTTCTGATGTAATGCACATCTACCTCTATATGTTTGGTTCTAGCATGATACACAGGGTTTTGAGCTAAGGATGTTGCACCTGTGTTATCACACCACAAAATAGGCACAGCAGGAAGGCCAAATCTGATTTCTTTCAGCAGTTCCATAATCCATTGCATTTCAGCTCCCAAATTTGACAGTGCCCTATACTCAGATTCACAGCTTGATCTTGCTACAACTGTTTGCTTCTTTGAGCTCCATGTGATCAGTGATTTTCCTAGAAAAACACAGTATCCTCCAGTCGATTTTCTATTAGTGGGACATGCTGCCCAATTTGCATCAGTAAAACCATGCAATTCCAGATTCTTACTAGGTATAAAATGCATCCCTTGCCTTAGTGTCCCCTGAACAAATCTGAGAAGCCTTTTTAGTGCTTGCCAATGCTCAGTGTGTGGCTCTTGCATAAACTGACTTAGAACATTCACAGTATATGCTATATCAGGTCTAGTCATAGTCAAATACTGTAAGGCTCCTATTGCACTTCTGTAGATTCCTGGATTAGCCAAAGGTTGACATTGCTTAGGTACAAGTTGTTTACCAGCAACCATAGGAGTAGGGCAAGGTTTTAGATGCTCCATGTTCAACCTCTTCAACAGTTGGGATGCATAGTAGGACTGTGTCAAGTACAGTCCACTGTCATCTCTGGACACTTGCATTCCCAGAAAATGTGAAACTGGACCTAAGTCCTTCAAGGAGAATTTTGAGTCCAGTTCCCTGATAAATTTCTGAATTAGACCATGAGAGTTACCTGTCAGGAGTATGTCATCAACATAGACCAAGGCAAATAAGATCTTATCTTCTGCTTTGAACATAAAAAGTGAGTTGTCACTCACAGACTGACTGAATCCCCAGTTCAACATTTGACATCTAAAAGCATCAAACCAAGCCCTAGGTGCCTGCTTTAATCCATACAAGGCCTTGTTCAATTTACACACCATATGTGCTTTTCCAGGTTCTATGAACCCTTCAGGTTGCTCCATATAAATAGGTTCCTGTAGAGGCCCATTTAAGAAGGCATTGTTGATATCTATTTGATGTATAGGCCAATTTTTGGAAACAGCAAGAGTCAGCATAATTCTGATAGTCCCTGATTTAGCTACAGGGCTAAAAGTCTCATTGTAGTCTATCCCATAATTCTGACTGTAGCCTTTAGCTACTAACCTGGCCTTGTGCTTCAAAATGGTCCCATCTGGTTTGAGCTTAAGTTTAAAAATCCATCTGTTTCCCACAATATTTTTTCCAGATGGCATATTTACCAGTTCCCAGGTTTTGTTTTGAGTGAGAGCTCTATACTCTTCCAACATTGCCTTTTTCCATTATGTGCTCTGTGCAGCTTCAGACACACTTTGTGGTTCAAATGGAAATGAGTGAATATTAGCAATAGCAGCAGCATATACTTTAGGTTTAAAAATACCACTCTTAGACCTAGTTTGCATAGGATGAGACTGAGCAACTGTCTGTGGTATGCTTGCTGTGACATTTTGAGTGACAGTTGGGGGTGTAGGTTCTGTGGCACAAGGTGATGCTGTTGATGATGATGATGATGATGACTGTGGTGAAGACTGTGATGGAGTGTGAACAGAATGATGAGATGAGGAGTTATGATCAATATCTTCAACAATTGTGTTCTCAAGGTTTTCAAAGATAGAATTTACCTGATTAGTTGGTGGAGTGGTGATATCAATGTCTTCATCAGAATGCCTGCTCAGGATGTCTGTCTGTTCCCCCTCTTCCTGAGAAATGGTCAGAGTGATGGATGGTGTAGTAGTGGAGATATCAGTAAGAACTTGAGTGGAGGGTCCTTGACTAAATCCTTGAGAAAAAGGAAACTGAGTTTCATCAAAGATAACATTTGCAGATATGTAAATTCTGCCATTGTCATCAAGACATTTGTATCCTTTGTGAATTGTGCTAAGACCTAGGTTAACACACTTCTTAGTGTGAAACTGAAATTTAACTGTGTGATAAGGTCTGAGGTTGGGGTAGACAGCACAACCAAAGGTTTTGAAGGACTTATAGTCAGGTTTAGAATAAAAAGGCATTCTATAGGAGTCTTGTTGTGCAGGACAGGAGTGGGAAGGCTATTTATCAACATCACAGATTGTTGAAAACTATGCCACCAGAACCTCAATGGCATATGAGCTTGAGCAAGTAAAGTCAACCCTGTTTCTACTATGTGTCTGTGTTTCCTCTCAGCTCTACCATGTTGAGCATGGTCATGAGGGCAAGGGTGTCTAAAAAGGATGCCCTCAGTATCAAGGTATTGTTGGAAAGACCTATATTCACCTCCCCAATCAGATTGAAGGCACTTTATTTTATAGGCAAACTGAGTTTCAACAAGGGCTTTAAACTTCAAAAAGACACTAAAAGTTTCAGATTTGGTTTTTAAGGGATAAATCCAAGTGTGTCTAGTATGGTCATCCACAAAATGCACATAATAAGTATAACCTTCAACAGATTTAACAGGGGCAGGCCCCCACAAGTCAGTATGGATTAAAGCAAATTTAGTAGCAGCATGAGAACTAGAAACAGGATGATGCAAAATATGACTTTTACCAAACTGACAAGGTTCACAGAAAGACAAATTTCCACTGGTTTTTACACCACAAAGCTTTAACACAGAATTAAGAGTTTGACTGGATGGATGTCCAAGTCTCCTATGCCAAACATCAGGATTTTGGTCTATTTTATTACAGATAACATGAAAACAGGAGGATAATTTTTTGGAGTGAAGAGAGATCTGACTGGAATCTTCAAGAGGTAGAACCATCTTGTACAGACCATCCTGGAGCTGACCCCTGAGAAGCATTGTCCCTGAAATTTTGTCCTTAACAAGACAACACAAACCATTAAACTCAACAACAATGGGATTATCAGAAATCAACTTTGAGATGCTAAGTAAATTTTTTGTTATCTTAGGGACATGAAGGACATTTTTCAAGTGCAGGGGCATGTGTGGTGTATGTAAAACAGTGTGACCAACATGAGCTATTGCTAATTGTTCACCATTTCCAACTATTAAGGTGTCATTACCATTATAGTTGCTGTTGAGGCTCATGTTTCCCAACTCTGATGTAACATGATTAGTAGCTCCCTTTGTCCATGTACCGGGGAGTTATCCGTCACGTATTTGGAGTAGCAACAAATGCGATATCCGTTTAGGTCCTCCGGTTGCGGCTCCACCGCGAAGAAGAAGGTGGAAATCATGTTCAAATCGTGCCGGCAATCTATCACTTTGTATGGCCATTTTTACCACGAGTTGACATGTCATTTTGGGGCCACTTCTTCCACCGGATCTTCCACCCTCCGGTTCTTCCACCTCTTGAGCCCCTTCTACCTCTCGTAGTTAGTCGATTCCCATTGCCACTAGGTCTAGGATTTGACCTGTTTCCAGTGTTGGAATTCTGAGAGTAGGATGCAAAATGAGCAGAGGCATTTCCTTGACCACCAGTGAGTGTTCCTCCAACTGGTAAGGATGGATTGAATCTTGCCAAAAGTCTTTCATGAGTGAGCAGTTGAGATTGAACCTCAGGCCAGGTCAATGAGCCAATTCTGGAGGTAATGTTCACTATGACAGATTCATAATCTTTATCTAGACCTCCCAAGACAGCTAAAATCAATTCAGATTTGGAGATAGGATAACCAGCTGCTGCAAGACTATCACTGTAAGACTTCATCTGTGCTAGATAATCACTCATAGATTTTGACCCCTTTTCAGATCTGGTCAAGGTATTCTTATATTCGAGCATCCTGGCTTCAGACTGACTGTTAAACAAGGTCTCCAGTGTGGACCAGATTTCATGTGATGTATTACATCCCATTACCTCCACCAAAGCTTGTTCTGTCATAGAACTAAGCAACCATCCAAGAAGAAGTTGGTCTGCAGTCTTCCATTCTTCTGCTGCAGGATTTGGTGTATTCCCAAACAATCCAGTATCCGGAGGCTTTGGTCTTGTTCCTAGCAACATCCTCTAATTTATGACCTCTGACAATTGGAAGCACTGTGTATTTCCAAAGGAGATAATTATCTCTATTCAATTTCACAGTACAAGTTTGGGAAAGATGACCAGTAAATGGGGATGGTGAAGCTTGCACAAAAGGACTTGGAGACATAGATCTTGAACCAGCAAACATGGAAGGGAAGGATGGTGGAACCATAGAACCATGAATTTGGGAAAAGGGAACTCCACTGGTAAGTTCTGGAGGAAATAGGAATCCAGGATAAGGAAGAGAACCAAAATAAGCACTTACAGGAGCTCGAGATCTTCTTTCACTGACTGAAGCTGGAATGCTGGTTGCATTGACCTGTGAAGCTTCAACTTGACTTGAAACGATCGTCGGAGCTACAGTTGTAGCTGCTATTTCCGGTGATGAGGTCCCAGAACTCATTGACGTGGGTCGTTTAGCTCCGATACCAAGTTTGATTTTTACAGTTTTTGAAAGAACTCCATTAAAGGAGGAAGAAGAAGATAAAAGATAGAGAGGAAATTCTTATCTTGTTATTTCTCAGATTTTGCAACGGTACAGAATATAAGCAAAACAGCAAGGTACACAGAAATCTAGGCACACTAGATTCTGCCACATCACTACCCTAGATACATAATAATTATCCATTATTTCCACTAATACCCTTTATCTTTTCAGTACCATTTATAGATGTATGTACCAACAGAATCTGTATGAATGAAACATAATCTTTGATCTTATCTATTATTCTGTGTTTCCTCGTACAATCGTTTGAAACGGAACGAATTCCCTAATAGATTTATTGATTAATATATATATATATATATATATATATATATATATATATATATATATATATATATAGGTTTTTGCAGCAGGAATTTTATTAACAAAGACTAAAAGCAAATACTTAATGTACATAAACTTAAAATTAGGAAAATAAATATGTAGCTGTATAGCTAGAACATGCAAACTTGTTGTTTTATTACTTTTGATCGATTTGAATGAATACTCCTTCCTTTCACTCAAACAGAAGACTACAATTGTATCATTTATTTCTATACATATGTACATGCATGAGCTGTACAGCATGCATGCTTTATTATTCTATAATTATTTTTATGTATGTATATTGAATTGTAAGCATACAAGTTTACAGCCAAACTAATTAACGTACATTCATTCCAGACGACTCAAACTCATTATTATGTGGACACATTTCAGTGTCGTCATTATGCTTTTCGTTCGATCAAAGCCCAGTTCTGACGAAGCTAACTTGTAATGGTGGAGATGTGATCCCAAGTCTTGTTCTTCCATTTTCAAGAATCAAACCGATATTTCCACAGACAGGCCTACATGTGCTACAAACTGTAGGGCAGAAGGTAATCACATAAACACCCAATTCAGAGCTCTTAATTCTAAACCAGCTGTTTAAAGTTGCCCTTCCTGGATTCCCTTTCACTCCACCTATTGTCACAAAAGATGTTGTTGTTGTACCGTTAGTACTAGGTTGAATCCTCCAAACTGTTGATGTACCACAGATTGTTGAAGCCGAGAATATGATGTTCGTATCGAAGGCTTGGCTGATAAATATATCCTTGGAGTTAGCCGATAAAAACCTTACCGGGAGGGCATTCTTGGTGATGTCTGTCTGTAGGACGACATCAAGTGGGCAGGTACGATTCGGGGCGCTTGATAACCCGATGGTGCCACGAGCAGATGGTAGTATGAAGTAGTCGACACCGGATACAACAGGGTCACCATTGATATCTTGCACTGTCTGGGAATATGCTATGAGAATATTGGTATGAAGGAGAATAATCAGAAAGGAGAAGAGAGATAATGTAGTTGGAAATCTTGACATTTTAGGAAATCTATTTGTTTTTGTTTGGAATTATGAAATTGATGAGGAGAGGAGAGCTTATAATTTATAGACAGGAAAACCCAAGGGTTAGAAGAAGATAGATATTGAAGAATTCTAATTTCTAAATTAGTGGCTCATGGATGACGACACAACAAGTGTAAAAACAAAATTTTTTGACTTGTACAACATATTGCACCCATCTTACGTTGGATCGACCTATTCCAATTTGAGTAGTATTTTTTTTTTTTTCATAAGCCCTTGGTGATTAGAGTACGTACTGATCCGACTAATACGGAGTCAGTCTATCGGTTGCCCATATCGAGTTAGAGTTCCGACTCTTACTCAAACATTTTGATCCGACCTACCATCTATCTGTTTCACATGACGCTTAAAAAAAAAGAATATGTAACCTTTTTTAATCATTCTAAAGCCACATGTTTTTCTTATGGTAAAGCCACATGTTAATTTGAGTAATTTTCATTGACAGCCTATGCATGGTTTTTGCTGTTCCAACGGGACAAGTAATAACTAAATTATAATATTATTTGAAAAATTCAACGTCTTTGATTTTTAGTCAAGAATACCCCAAGGTCAACCATAAATCGTGACGAAACAGAAACGTGACTCACTAAGGGCATGAGAAAATGAAGATGTGGTATCGAGGACACGAAGGATATATATATACATACTCATAATAAATGTGCGATGAGTTGTTTTCTCCAAAAAGTCTTTCTGTACTCCGGGTGTTTATTCCTATTTTAATGTTATTTATTAATTAAAATAAATTACTAATATAATTACGTATCTATCAAAATAGATAAGACTGTCTATCCTTTTATTAAGTCTATCCTTTAATTAATAAAGTCTATCCTTTATTAATTACATTTATTGGATTAACACTTTTTTTTTAATTTTTTTTATTATCAAAATATGTTTATTCTTGTTTTAAATCAAATTAAATGTACTATATCATTGTAACATAAGCATCTTTTTTTTAATTGATTAATTATAAAATAATACTACCTCCGTCTCAAAATGTAAGTCTATTCAGACTTTTCAAAGTTGATTATTTGTTATTAATTTTAATCAGTAGATATTATATGGTGAAAATTGAATGAATATATAATAAATTAGAGATAAAAGAGAAAAATATAATAAATATTTAATTGTTATTCTAAATTGATCTATATGATGCAAAAAGGCCGAAAAGCTTAATGGACTACTAAAATTTATAAAATGTCACCAATACTTTTACGCAAGGTAAATTTTTTTTGGCTTTATTGTTAAAAAAAGACAAATTCAAACTAAATATATAAAGAGAATAGTGAATTTTTTTAGTAGGTAAAAAGTTAAAGTATTTATTTCACTACAATTTAAATTTTCTTATATTTAATTACAAAAATTAATATAAATTTTGATCTGAACGTCAAAAGATCGTAATTCTTTCATCATATTTCCTTTTTTTCGTTCTCTTAATTCAAACACCCTATTTGATATTTTTTTGATCATTTTGAGGTCTCTTTTATCAAAAACAACAAAACATTGAAACAATGGAATAGTGGATTCGAGGTTTATTCCACTGTGACGAACAGTGGATTTGAAAGAACGAACAGTGGAGTGATATCACCCAATTTGTATTTCCAAGGTCCTGATTGTTGTTTTCCCTCCTATCTGTCCTTTATACCTACTCCCTCAGGTTTTTTTACACCTATTTTATTTCCGATTTAACCCTACGTTAGATCTGGAACTGTCAACGTATAAAAGAGAGCTGGCTCTGGTTTTGCCTACTAAGGTGGTGGACTATTTAGCAACTCCGTTTCGTTATGCTCTAGTGGGTAAGTTTTCTCAAGGTCGGCCATCCATGGAGGCTATCCGTAAGTTTCTGATTGTTCAAAATTTTAGCGCAGAATATACGGTCGGGCTATTGGATTTCAAGCATGTCTTAATCAATTTTAAAGGGGAGCAGGATTACATTCGATTATATTCTCGACCGCAGTGGTTTGTTACTAGTAAACCAATGAGAATCCTGAAATGGACCCCTGATTTCCATGTTGATGTGGAATCGTCCATTGTTCCAGCTTGGATTATTTTCCCTAAATTACCTGCTCATCTTCATGAGAAGGAGATTCTGGAGATCATTGTTGGAGGTTTTGGAACCTTTTTGCGGGCTGATGCTGCTACAAAAAGCTTTAAGCGGCCTTCGTTGGCTAGGGTACATGTTGAGTTGGATCTTCTTAAACCAATTCCGAACAGGATATGGATTCAGCAGGGATCCTCGGAAGGTTTCTGGCAGGAACTCTGTATTGAATCTGAGCTACCACAATATTGTACTTTCTGTAGGCATGTGGGTCATAATGAAGATGATTGTCGATTTAAACACCCTGGAAAAACCCCAAAGGGTTGATGCTGAGCCTAATATAGCTAATGAGGAGCAGTTAGGGGAGAAGAAGTACACCCAAGTTTGGCAGGAAAAGAAAAAGGAGAATCCTGCTCCTCCAGAGCAACCTTCAATCCAATCTGTAGTATTTGAACAAGGAGCTTCAATCCAATCTGTAGTATCCGAACAAGGTGCTTCAATCCAAATCTGTAGTGACAGCTATTATTCCTGAGGAGAAGACTGCTAATGCTTTATCTACAGAACAGGGGCCTTTGTTATCTATGGATATGAGCATTATGTCCTATTTAAAAATGTCTAGGAAAATTAAGGAAAAAAGGGATAGTGGATATGTCTCTGATAAAGATCTTCCAAGTACTATGGGATTTACAAGGGAGGCAGATAAGATAGACTTTCAGCATGCTAAACAAATGTTTGAAGATAGGCTGCATCAAAGAGAGGTTTAACTGGCTCGTATGGGGAAGGTAATTGATATGGAGGACACTCCTCAGATAGATGAATCTGATTTTATATATGTGACTAGTAGGAAGAAGAAAAAGAAGCCTACAAAATTAAATTTAAGGGCTCTTTCTTTGGATTTTCGTTCTAAACTTCAACAATGATGAATTGTCTTTTTTGGAATATAAGAGGGCTTGGATCTCCAAGCTCTATTAGAAGATTGAAAAAACTTATTAAAATCAATATTTTTTCTTATGTGGCAATTTCTGAACCGATGCTACATGATAGTTCTATAGATTCAATTAAGAATAAACTAGGTTTTCAGCATGCTTTTGCTGCTCCTCAGAATAAGCTTTGGCTTTTTTGGTCTTGGGTGGGACATTTTGATGTCTACTGCATAAATGAGCATGCAATTCATATAAAGTTCTCTAGTTGCCCCAGCTTTCAGATTACTTGTGTTTATGCAAAATGCACTAGATCTGCCAGAAATAGTCTGTGGGATGATTTATGCAATATGGTGGACTCCCAGATGCCTTGTTTACTTGGTGGTGATTTTAATGTAATTAGATCTTTGGATGAGTATTCTGGTATGGCTCAGCCTGATGCTGGATCTATCAGGGATTTTAATCAAATGATTAACACTTGTTCTTTACATGAACCTCCTGTTTCTGGGCCTCTTTTCACTTGGACTGGATGGAGGAACTCAGTTTATGTTCAAAAAAGGTTGGACAGAGTGCTTATTAATGAAAATTGGCTAGATAATTTTGGTTATGGGCTTGTTAAGGTTTTGGGAAGAATAGTATCTGACCATAGGCCTCTTTATTATGAGCCATGCCTTAGTAAAAGAGGTCCTTCGTCTTCGATTCCAAAAGATGTGGACCCTTCATAAAGATTTTTACAATATAGTTCGGCAATCATGGAGTTCTCGGGAGTGGCTTGCCTACTCTATGGCTAGTTTCATGTATAAACTCAAGTGCTTGAAGCAAACCCTAAGGAAGTGGAATAAAGATGTTTTTGGGGACATCCATAAAAAGGTGCAGAATCAAGAAAAGATTGTTATGGAGTATGAAGAGAGGTATGATCGCATCCTACTCCACATTACGAGCCGTCTTCATCATGTTACCGCCGACTACTTGTCTTTATTTATCCCGGCAAGAAGAATTTTGGAAACAGAAGTCTAAGTATAAATGGTTTACTGAAGGGGACAGAAACACTAGCTTTTTTCATGCCTCTGTTAAGGACAGAATTAGGAAAATGCAGATTTTGAGAATTAAAAATGCTAAGGGTGACCGGTGTACCGACTCTAGTAGTATTTACGAGGAGGCTATTAGGTTCTTCTCTACCTTACTTAGTCGGGAGGAGCAAGCGATGAAGAAGCAATACAGTATCTCCTGGACTTCATTCATACTATTGTCACTGATGAAGATAACTCTTCTTTAATCTGTCCTGTCACTCTTGAAGAAGTTAAGGGTGCTGTTTTTGATTTAGATGCTTCCAGTGCCCGTGGTTCAGATGGTTTCTCTGGGGTTTTTTATAGAAGCTGTTGGGACATCATACAACATGAGGTTTTAGCTGTTGTTCAAGATTTTTTCACTGGCAAATTCCTTCCCAAATCTGTTGGCTCTACCCTGATCACTCTCATTGCTAAAAAAAATAGCTCCAATCTCCTTTGCTGATTATAGGCCAATATCCCTGAGTACTTTCTTCAACAAGATTTGTACCAAGATTATGACCATGAGACTGCAACCTATTCTCTCCTCCATCATTTCGGAAGAACAATCTGCCTTTTTACAAGGAAAAGATATTGCTGACAATGTCCTCTTAGTTCAAGAACTTGCGCAATTTATCCATAAAAAAGCTAGGGGTCATAATGTCATTTTTAAGCTTGATATTATGAAGGCCTTTGATAGGGTTTCTTGGATTTTTCTTAGTAGATTGCTCCGGAAGTTTGGTTTCAATGAGCAGTTTATCCTTTTGGTTATGAATAATTTGATGGGTAGTCATTTTTCTATTCTGTTAAATGGATCCCCATGTGGTTTCTTTCATTCTTCCAGGGGCATTAAGCAAGGTGACCCCCTGTCCCCTTATCTTTTTATTATTATGAATGAGGCTATTTCCAGAGGTCTTAAAAGGATAATGAAGCCTGGTATTGACACTTATGCTACTCCTAAAGGTTTTGCTGCTGTTACCCACTCTTTGTATGCCGATGATCTGATCATGTTTGCTAGAGCTTCCAGACAAACATTGCAAAAGCTGGCCAATTTTTTGGATATCTATGAAAAAGCTACTGGGCAGAAGGTTAATAGAGAAAAGAGTTCGTTCATAATGTCCAATAAAGCTCCTAAAAAAGCTATTCAGGCTGTCAAAGATATAACTGGTATGCAACAAACTTCTTTTCCTTTTCAGTACCTGGGGTGTCCTATTTTCTATGGCAGGGCCAAATCCATTTATTTTCAACACATTGTTGAAAAATTTGAAGCTAAACTCTCTAAGTGGTACAACAAATACTTATCTCCCGGGGGTAGAAATTTGGTTCTCATTAAGCATGTCCTTTCGCTATTCCTATAAACATTATGTCTGTCTTGTGAAGATCCCTATTGCTACTATCAATAAATTGGAGCGAGATAATGGCAAGCTTTTTGTGGAATGATTTGATCGGCATAAGAGAAGGCATTGGAGAAGTTGGGATAAAATATGTTACCCTACTAGTGAAAATGGTCTAGGGATTAGAAGCATAAGAACCTTCCAGGTGCCCTAGCTTGTAAATTATGGTGGAAGCTCCATTGTCATCGGGTCGTGGGCTAAAAAGGTTATGGAAGGGTCCTATCCTCTCTATAAGTTACATTCTTGGAAGCTTTTAGGCCCTGTACGGGAGTATAAGGACCAATATATGACTTATATTGCGAGCCTATTGGTAAATGGGTTTGGACTCCGTCGTTCCGGTAATTTTTACGTGGCTTCTACTTGCTTATGAGATGATTAGAGACAAAAGAATTTCTTTGTATGATCTTGGAGAAATCGGAAACCATATATTCCACTAAAGATTGCTATGTTAAAGCTGGAGAATCGTAATGATCTTTTGCCTTTTGCTCCTCGGCTTAACGGGATGGGGATCTATGGGCCTTTCAAGTGCCCTTTTTGTGATCATGAGGATACTATAAACCATGGATTTCGGGAGTGTTCCGAGCTCAATCTGTTTGGAATTTTTTTCCAGAAATCTCTTCTTTTTGCCCCTGTGGTCTCATCTTTGCAAGAAGCTCAAAATGTTTGGTGGAGCACCTCTATCAAAGGGGCTTTGGGTAAGGTAATCCGGCTTTTGCCATCTCTCATTCTTTGGGGGCTCTGGAAGAGTAGATGTAGTGTTTTGCATGATGTGGATATGGATATCAACCAGATAATTAAGGATATCACTGCAATTTTGCAGTATATTGGCCAGAATATGAAGATTACTTATAAATACAAGGAGGATAGGATTCTCATTGATTCTGGGCTGCTTAAGTCTCTTGACCCTAGACCTAGAAAGGTTGCTATATCTATCAGATGGCAGGCTCCTTCTCATTCTACTTTCAAGCTCAATACTGATGGTTCATCTATTCATAATCCTGGGTTGGCTGGTGGAGGATATATTATTAGAGATGATAATAGCAGGCTGGTTCTGGCTGGTATGCAGGCTTATGGTATTGCTACTAATTTTGATGTTGAGATGAGAGCTCTTAAAGCTGGTATTCATAAATGCATTGAGTTGAATCTGGATAGGGTGGATATTGAAAGTGACTCTAAGCTGCTGGTTGATGTGATTCATGGTTCTGCTCAGGCTCCTTGGAAGCATATTGCTGATATTAGTCAGATTGCAGATATGATTCATAGGCATCACTTTCATATTAAACACATATACAGAGAAGGGAATATGGCTGCAGATTTTCTTGCTAAACAGGCCAGTGTCACCCAGCACACTAAAGTTATTCACAGAGATGAGGTTGATCAAGGATTGAGAACCATTCTCCAGGCAGATATGCTGCAATTGGCCCACATCAGATATAAATGATGGAGAGATTTCTACATATGGCTGTTATCCTTGGAAGCATCCTTCAGTCCTTTTCTGAGGGATGCAAACCAGGTTGTATTTATGATATTTTCATCCTCCTTGTTTTCAGTGTCTTATTCAATATAAGCAGAAGCTTTCCTATTGTGTATCTTACTACCAGGAACAGCAGTGATTTAGATCATCTGGATGAGTATCAAGAAACAAGAAGGCAGTGGATCATAGCTTGGCAGTTAAATAATGAGGCTGTAAAAGAGAAAATGAGCATATTGGAATGGCATCAACAACTTGGAAGCACCCTTCAGTCTGATGAAGGGTGCAAACAGGTTGTACCTTACTATCTCTATTACTTGGTTATAATCATCTAGTGCTGGGGTGCTGCTGTTTTTTGTGGTATTTTTTGTAGGCCTTGGCTGTTTTTTCTGGCATGTAGCAGTTATCTTTGGGAGTGTTTGTCATGGGATTTGAGGCTGATTTTGAAGACTGTCTCTGAAGGATCTTTTTGAGGTTTTTGCCATGATAGCTTTGGAGCCCGGGTGAAGATAGGAACTGGCTGATATAGCTGTTGTAGTTGGTTTTTCATTGTAATAGGCTTATTTTTCAGTGTATCTTTCTTTTGGTTTTCATTGTTATTTCCTCTTTGGACTGGTTCTGCCAATGTGTGAGGCCCATACTCTTTCCCTGGTACCCGATTTTTCCCACTCCGGGTTTTTCGGGCCAGGGTTTTAAGGAGGTGGGGTAGCACATTGATGACAATCTTTAGAAGGTGAGGAGGCCAAGGATGGCACAACTTGTAATACTTTTCATCAATAAAATTACAAGTTTGAAAAAAAAAAAAAAAGGTGTGAGCCACCTCTAGATATATCTGGTAAGATCCCACACCATTAGAGATGATGTAGGCCACCTCTATATACATCTTGTAGGATAGATGGTGTAGGCCACCTATAGATACCTCTGGTGAGATCATCGAGTTCCTTAAGAGGAGGGAAACGTAATATCCCACATTGGTAGATTAAGAGAAGTATTATCAAAATATAAGGTTGAGACATATATAATGAACGTGGTAAATCAAGTTAACCAATTTAGGTCAAGGAAGGACGATGGACCTAAGTAGTTATTTGATCTATTATGCCTCAAGTAGCGTCGCTAGACTTAAGGTATGGGGCGTTACAATGTGTGTTAAATAATTGTTGAAAACTAAGTCACTTATTACAAAATCATATCATAAATTGTGTTGTAAAAATATTAGTAACTTTTGTTCCTCTTGAAAGAATATTATCTTAGTTCTTTTAAAGAAAGGGTTAAAAGTTGCAAAGCAATTAACAAAATTAGGTCAAACTAGTTTTTAAGTGTGAAAAATCTTTCTCGATACACAACAATGAAGTGTATTTACATGTACAACTAGAAACCTGTATAAACCACTTAATAAACATATGATGGGCCTTGAAAAATTATAAAATATTTCGATTCAAACACTCAATATTGTGTACCAAGGTACATACTCTAGTGGTCGTCACTATGGCCTACCGGGCTCCCGAAGTGGGGAGACCCGGGTTCGATCCCCCATCCCCGTAGTTTAGGTCTTTCGTTTCAGTGGAAAAAAAAAAAAAAATCACTCAATATTGTTATATCTACTTTCGTCCACGCAACTATTATACATCTAAAGTGAAAGTGCAATTTTTTAAAATGTGTCCTAAAACCTTATCATCTACAACCTTATCATCTTAATTTTTTTTTTTTTGGGAGAAATGACATTTCAACACGATACCAGGTAGATTTCATTAGTTCAAACCTCTCTATAAATATAAATCTTTTCATTTATATTGTTTTGAATGTTGGGTCTCTCAACCTTTCATCCATACAGTTACCTTTTATTTATATTGTTTTGAATGTTGGGTATCTCACAGCCTTATTATAAACCCACACCTAAGAATCTTTTCGAATGTTGGGTCTTTCTCAATCTTATTATAGACCCACACTTGAGGAGAATGCGTGTTAATAAATATTAAAAAAAAAATTGAACGCCAAGAAATTTATCATATATCAGCAAGATGCTAAAAAGATTACAAAAATTATCCAGATCATCAAATCAGAAAGAAAATGAATAAACAGGGCTTCAGTAGAATAACCCCAACTGCAAAAACAACTAAAAAAAACCGGCTGCATTTTGTAATCATTCGGGAATGATCCATTTCCAATCTTCTAAAAATTAAGTAGCTGCATTCATTGGATTTGCCTTCCAATCATCCCACTCGAGTTTCCTTAGAAGTTTAGAATTTGATAACCAAGAGAAGGATAGTCTCTGCACTTCTCTAAAAATCAACTCCGGGTCTAGAACGTGAGACTGAAAAATGACTTTATTTCTATATAACCAGATTACCCAAGCCGTGACACCAACTAGAGCTGACAATAAGCGTGAGGCCAAATTCGAAGAAGCATTCCCAGCTCTTGAATGACACATATCACTAAATGAAAAAGCATTTATCCCAACAGTATTGCACCAACTTTGAATATGAGACCAAATCAATAGTGCCACATCACAGCAAATAAAAGATGGTTGATTGTTTCTTCAAACATGCAACATAACGGAGAAAATGTATCTTGTATTGATCAATAGTGCCACATCACAACAAATAAAAGATGGTTGACTGTTTCTTCAAACTTGCAACATAACGGACAAAATGTATCTTGTATTGCAAATCCACGACGAATAAGATTCGGTTTTGTACGGATTCTTTTGAGATTTGCTTTCCACATGAAAAGATTCACTTTCGAGGGCAATAACTTATTCCACCTGTAAATGTGATCATTAGCCGAAAAAGTATTTTTGAAAAATTCCATCTCAAGCTTTTTTCGCAAGGAAGCTACAGAGAAAACACCAGTTGGGCAGAGGCTTCATCTCAATTTATCAATTGAACCTGCATTTCCATCAAAAGAATTAATTAAAGCATCCAACACACCTACTTCCTCCTCCTCGAAACCCCTCAAACTTCTCCTCCAGACCCAAAGAAAAGACCGCCTACCACCTACTTGAGGGGAATGCGTGTTGAAATGCATGTATGAAATGTTATTCAATATCTCACGGCTTAATGTTGGGTCTCTCTCAACCTTTCATATATATTGTTTTGAATGTTGGGTCTCTCTCAACAGACCCAACCTTATTATAGGCTCAAACTTGAGGATCTTTTCATTTATATTGTTTCGAATGTTGGGTCTCTCTTACCCGCACTTGGGGGAACGCATGTTGAAGTTGTTTATATGGTGAGGGGCATTTCAGCATATTCTATCAAAATTAGTATTTAATATGTAAATTTTTTTACAAATAAATGTTGACCACAAGAAAAACAATTTTTTGCTATACTATTATTTGTCACACAACAAAAATAATGTGGCTATATACTTACTTTTAGCCACATGAGCGTGGCAAAAGAGTCTAACCAAGTGCTATTAGCTACACTTTTTTTTGTGTGTGTGACAAAAACTAATGTAACAATAGAGTGTGTTTTTTTTAGCATTATTACTTCTTTTCCACTTTAAAGAGACCATAAAATATCTAAAAAAATACATAGACTACAACTACGCCACTGTAATATAAATATATAAATCTAGGGGGAATGAGGGAGAAGGACAAAAATATTTCATCAATTAAGTAGAAGGACAGTCTTTTGAAACTTTTGCATAAAGGACAAAACTATTTATCCACTATCGTGTGTTCGAAATTTTTTAAAAGCATTCGAAATTACTAATTTTCAAAATTCATTTCCACCGATTTTCGGGAAAGAGACCTATCGAAAAATTTCGGGATTCTAAGGAAACCGATTTTCGGGATACATAGACTATAAAAATTATGCGGTTGTCCTTCTCCCTATAAAAAATATGTACTGTAATAATATTTCGGATTGTGTCCTTATAATTTTATAAATCTATCGTACTCAACATGAATGTATTATATCATTGTAAACAATATAGAAATCTATCTTTGTTAAACTGTACGTGTGTAAAACTCATACGCCAATATATTACGGGACGGAAAGAGTACATATTAATATTTGTCTATTGAACAAAAATATGACACGTTGACAAAATAAATCATATCTTACTACTGACAAGCATTTTGATAAATCATATCAATAATATCCGATTAAACGTTTTTTTTTTTTTTTTTTTTTTTGAGAAAAAACACTATACTTTAATTTTTTTCCCAAAATTAAGTACGGTATATCTTGATCACTATCATCCTTATTCAACTTCCAATGTACTTTTATCATAATCATGGGACATAATTATATGAGTATATAACTGTACATAGAATTTTATTATAATCCTGTAACATGAACAATAATTATGAAATAATTAAAGTATTTTCTCATATTATAGAGCATAAAATATTTTTGGTGCCTATCTATCATACTTAATAAATGTACAAATAAAATAAAATAATTATATAATGACTACAATATAGAATAATAAACCCGGAGAGTTTTTTTTAGAGATATGCAGAGATTATCTTTTACGTGGCTTTCAAATGTCAATTGTCTCAAGAACTTAGAATGGGGAGAATGGAAGGCGAATCCAATGAATGCGGCGTCTTGATTTTCGAGAAAGTGGCTATGAATTCTATTGGCGAATCATATCTGGTTATTTGGAGGGTTGGGGCAGCAGGTGTTCTTTTCAATTGCTGGAGTTGATCTTTAACTTTAAACAAAAACTGAGGTTTTTGTTTGGTATGGAATGATCAATTGTGATCAGGCCCGTCCCTGGGAGCAGGCCAACAAGGCCACGGCCTAGAGCCCACCGTCAAACTTTGTAATTCAAGGGCCCATTTTTCACGTTCTAGTAGTGTATTTTAGGTATAGTTTTGTTTTTTACTTAATCTAAAATACAGTTATATGCCCAAATTCATCATAGAATTAAGTTAAAAAAAAGTCTAATCAAATTACGTTACATTTTTATACACCGCTCATCATTCTAGTATGCCCAAAAATAGTTGTTATGTTATATTTTTTCAAACGGTAAAAATGCCTTAAATTTATTTTGGCTTAGGGCCCTCAATATCACAGGGACGGCCCTGATTGTGATCAGAGATATATTTTTTTGTTTTTGTTTTCTCAGCGGTTTGGTGGAACAATGGTGTCGTATTTTAGCTGAACCTTTTGGAAATCTTTGTAATTGTTTTTAGCATCTTGCTGATAATAAATTAATCTTGGCTATTCAAAAAAAAAGATTAATAAAACTTGAAATACAAATTTGTTATGAAAATATTTAACATAATTGATAGTTTTGAAAAGATACAACATGATTTTAAACATAATTTTTTCTTGAGTATATATTGTTAATTTATAAATTTTAAAAAATCTATTTTAATCAAAACACGTGCGAATACACGTGCATTTTGTTAGTATATATATATATATATATATATATATATATATATATATATATATATATATATATATATATATATATATATAGAAAACAAAATTTAATTGTTTTAATGAAGTAAAAAAATCTGGAAAATCCTCTGAGGGTATATATACATTACATCCGCCAAGGCCATCCCTGAGTGTTTATAGGCCTTAGATCAATTGATCAAAACGAGGTCCTTTGAAATAAGGGGAAAGGGCTAGAAGGATAAAAAAAATCATAAATGGGATAGAAGGATGTTACTACATTTTATGTGATTAAAAAGGACAAATTCATAATAAATGGACAAAAATACCCTTTTACACATTAAACACGTAGTAACGCCAGATAAAGTGTAGTAACAGCCAAAAAAACAAGTAGTAACAGCCAAGAAACAAGTAGTAACAGCCCATAAAATGTAGTAACATCCAATGAAAAAGTAATAACAGTCAATAAACAAGTAGTAACAGCCAAAAAACAAGTAGTAACAGCCCGTAAAATGTAGTAACGGCCATTAAACAAGTAGTAACTGCCTATAAAATAGATAAAGTAACATCAAAAAATGTAGTAACATCAAAAAATGTAGTAACAACCCTAAACCCTAAACTTTTTCAAAAAAAAAAATCAATGACTCATCCGGATTTTTGATCGGAGCGTGAAGCAGCAGCCGGATTTTTGCAGCCGGATTTGATCGGATTTTTGCAGTTGAATGACGGATCAAATCAATGACTCACTCTCCGATCTTTATGCAAATCCACTATGTCCGTCCGGTGTCTGCTCAAACACTATCTATATACCGCTTCCTATGGACGATTCCGGCCGCCAGGAATCATCACCACCAATCGACGAGAAATTCCCGTCGAGTCCACCCAAATTGGAATCTGCTGCTATCCAGTCTGTACGTTGCTGCTGCTGATTCTCCCTCTCTATCCAGTCCGTCCATCCGTAGCAATCCGGTCCGTCCCCAAATCGTTCAATCTGGTGTGCCGCTGCTGCTGTCGGAATCATATGCAATTATAGGGTTTTTGTTTTTGGGAAGTAGAAGAATAAAATCGAATAGGGCATAAGATATGTTGGATAAACAGACGGAAAACATAACTGAGGGTATATCTGTCAAGTTGAATACAATTTGTCCTTATTAAATGAGTGTATCTTGCATCCCTAATTAAGTTAAAAAGTTGTCCTTTTAACCAAAAACCTATTGAAATAAACAACTAGATTTCCAAAGATAAGGCACATTTTATACTAATAAACTAATTTGATCAAAAGAAAAATCAGGACCCTAAGTTTTTAACATTTTCAGGGGGCTCTAAGCCGCGGCACTACTGGCCTATGCCCAGAGAAGGGCTTGCTGCCGGTGACCATAAATGTATGTATTTCGATAGCACGTAATTAGACGTTAAGAAACAATATATTATGTTCATGAACAATAAACCATTATTGAACCGTATTCAATAATTCCATTTTTTTAAGCCAAACAAGGACACATGCATTTGTATTGCTGGTGTGCATTCATGTATATGTACTTGGTGTTTAGAATCATATACATATTTATGCTTGAAACTTGAACAGAGACACACATGACCATGTCTATATTCATCAATTTATATCGACACCCACTAAAAAAAACAGTTTTTTTCTATACTATTGTTTGCCACACAACAAAAAAATTGGAGCTATATACTTACTTTTAGTCTATGAGCGTGGCAAAAAGTCTAACCAAATGCTATTAGCCATACATTTTTTGTGTGTGTGACAAAAACTAGTGTAGCAATAGAATGTTTTTTTTGTAGTGACCCTTATAATTATAATTTTTCATTTACAACAACACATCACGAAATCACTCAAGGCACCACGTATATATTAAAACTTTCTAAAATTTACATTCTACTCCCTTATGTTTAACAAATTTTTAATAAACCTTTAAAAACAACATAATTATAAACCTAAACCCTAATATATATTTACTTAATAACATTCCTGATAAGTTTCTACAAAGTCGAATAATTCTAGGTGTTTTGGACTCAATTTGGGGCTAAATTGCAATTTTAGTCCTGTAACTGGACACGTTTTGCGATTTTGGTCCTGGATAGTCTCCGGCGACAATTTTAGTCCTGTAACTAGTCTTTTTTTTCGCAAGAATGATCCTGAAAACCGGAAAATGCTGACTGTACATATTTTCCGGCCAAAAGAAATGTCATGTCATCCCAAATTGACATGTTATTCTTCCACTTTAGCACTAATTTCCACATCAGTATTTTTTTTTACAAAAATTAAAATGTTGCTAATGGAGGGATTCGAACCTGCATCATAAGACTAAAAATATATAAATACTTTTCCATCCAAGCTACAACCACATATGTTGGAAATTCGAATCCCATGAGCAATGTTAAGGGTGATTTTATATGATTTATATCGTTATATTTTGTAACAATTTCCTCCATATTCGTATTATTTGCATAGAAATTAAGGGTTTAATCGAATTATTGAGTAGATGAGCTTTAAAAGTATTTAAGTGTAAACTTGAGCTAATTTCGTGATTTTATTGGTAATTATCTATGGTTTTACACTTTGCATGTCTTTGTGGTTTTGTAGGTCATAAACATGTCATAATTGGAGATTGAATAGAATGAGGAAGATGCATATTGAAGACTGAACGCACGTTTGCCACCCGTCCAAGCATGGACTGGCGTCCACTGGAGCTACTCAATTCAGGAAAGCATGATTTTTACCCAAACGGGCGTCCAGAAGAGTGGAGTGGCGTCCAGGAGGAGAAGTTGGATCAGGATGTTCAGATTTTTAGTGAACGAGCGTTTGAAAATGTATAGGACGGGCGTTTGAGAAGACTCGGCCCGACTCGAAGCTTTTTGACACTGTAGACGGGCGTCCAGCCCTGTAGACGGGCGTCCAGCCACCGCCTTTGCCGAAACCGACCTAAAAACCTATTTATAGTCGCGTTTTTTCCAACCCTAAACACCACAATTCGATCCCCGCCGCCCCAGGCCCCTCGGGGGCGCCCTAGCTGCGTTTTCCCACCATCATAAACATCTTTTTATCTTCTTTTTATTTATATGATTTGTATTCCAACGATGAGCTAAGGCTAAGCCTAGAACGAGCTTTGTGAAGCCAATTCTCAGCAGCGTTTTGATTTCGACTTTGGATTTGGTTTTGTGAGTTTTTATTTAAAGTTGTTTCTCTATTACGTTTTGTATTGATTTTGCAATTTATATCGAGAGATGGTTGCTTTGTGATGTTTAACGTTTGATGAAAATCGTTGTTAGACCTAGATCACCGTAGTAAAGATGGGATTTTTAACCTAAAAATAACGAGAGTTGCTAGGTTAAATTTCTAGGTTGCTAGATTGAGAAATCTTACACCTTTGTTATGGAAGCGTTAATCTTTAAGATCGAGAGATGAAAGATTAATAGGCGAATTATCTACGAGAGTAGGAATTCATACCTTTGATAGGTGAACCACAATCTTTATTAAATCTTCACTAAACGATCTAGAGTAGAAATTGAGGGTTGCGGGATAGGTGGATCATTGCTTGTTCTTCGTTAAAATTAATTGAGATTATCTTTGTGCCTTGTTCTTCGTTGCTATCTTAGGATTTTATTTTTCTTTTTAGGTTATAGATAGAATAGAGTTACTTTTTGTTCGCAATTATCTTTCCTGGCTTTGGATTGACAACCCTCTGTCCAGTTTATTGTTTCCTTTTTAGTTTCGCTTTGTGTCGTGACAATTTAGAAGAATTAATTAACTAGATAAACAACCTCGATTCCCTGTGATTCGACTCCGGTATTAGTTGCTATACTACGATCCCTGCACTTGGGGTATACCGGATTTATAAATTTATTACTTGTTTATTTTTCATTAGATAAAATCCGAGACAAGCAACATTTTATTCTCTGCAAAATAAATGCTGACGTGGAACGATAACATGTCAATTTGGGATGATATGGCATTGTTTTTGCCGAAAATTTGTACAGTCAGCAATTTCCGGCCTGCAGGACTATTTTTGTGAAAAAAAGAACCCTTACAGGACTAAAAGTGTCGCCGGAGAAAAACCAGGATCAAAATCACAAAACGTGTCCAGTTACAAGACTAAAATTGCAATTTAGCCCTCAATATGGTGTCGTATGTTGTTATTTTGCGAAGGTTTCATCCTTTTTGGGCTAGATTAGTGCGGATGTTTGAATTATTGCAAGATGATTCGAGATGAGAAGAAAAAGGCCTAAAATGGAGCTAAAGTGGAAGAGTTCAAGAAATCAGCCTGTGTCACACTCAAGGTGCGACGCTTTTCAGAAATCTGAACATGGCCAACGAAATGTTCTGTTTGGTGAAAATTTTCTCCAACGTATTTTCTTTCCTAATGGCGTGTTTTTTATGGAAAACGAGGAGTCCACACACTAGATCGAGTCCAAGATTGATGGAGATTTAACTTTTAAAGATTTTCTTGTTAAAATTTGTTATGACGGATCGATCAAGAAGTGATGGTGATTGTGAGTAAAGATAAAAGAATAACAAGTAAACAAACACACAAACAAGAAGAACACAGATTTAACGTGGTTTCCGGCAATGTGCCGACTACTCCACGGACAAACAAGGATATTTTATTATCACCAGAAAGTTACATCAAGTTACAATTAATACAGACGGTATTTATAGCCTTGGGAATCCAACCCTAACCGACTAAATAGCCAACCTAGTAAATGAGTGAAATACCCCAGAAGTAACATAGATAAAACCCGAATAAACATGCAGCAGACGTGTTCCCCAAGTCAGCTGAGGCTCAGCAGACTTGTCTTCAGTAGGCTTGCCATCAGCAGGCTGATCAACCCTGCTGAACTTGCCCCCAGCTGAACACCAAACTTCAGCAGATGCTTTATACATTGCTGACCAAAACATGTTTCCAAAACCAGACCCAGTAGCATAGTTTAAGTCACCGTTACGAATCTCCACCTTGACTTCAACTTCATGCAAACTGACCAGATGCATAACCAAATGCCAGAAATCCTCTTTGTCTTTAGATTTGAATACCTCAGCAGACCTCCACCTTAGTTGAGTATTCCCAGATTCAAATTAACAGCTTTGGATATTCAGCAAGTCCAGACACAACTGAAACTTGCTCTTGGGAACTGGTTTAGTGAACATATCAGCAGGATTGACATCAGTGCTGATCTTTTCCACTTTAACCCTCCTCTCATTCCTCAGAAAATGGTACCTAACATCAATATGCTTGGTTCTCTCATGATGAACCTGATCCTTAGCCAAACATATTGCACTAAGGCTGTCACAATACAACCTAGTTTGATCTTGATGTAGACTCAGATCATTGACTAGCCCTTTCAACCAGATTGCCTCATTTGCTGCTTCTGTCAGTGCCATATACTCTGCTTCAGTAGTAGATAATGTCACTGTACCCTGTAAAGTTGCCTTCCAACTTACCACAGAACCACCCAAAGTAACACATACCCAGTCATAGATCTCCTGATGTCCACATCAGTAGCATAATCAGAATCACAGTACCCTGTGACAAAACATTGAGTACCACCTCCATAAATGAGTCCAATGTCTGATGTAACCCTAAGGTACCTGAATATCCTCTTTACTGCTTTCCAGTGTTCCTTTCCAGGTTGAGCCATAAACCTGCTGACAACACTGACTGCCTGAGCCAAATCAGGCCTAGTACAAACCATGGCATACATTAAACTACCCACTGCACTAGCATATGGAATCTTGGACATGTATTCTTCCTCTTCAGCTGACTGTGGAGCAAACACAGTAGACAAATGTAGATTTGGTGCCATTGGAGTATCTATAGGTTTGGCTGCTGATATGCCAAACTTCGATAATAACTTTTCAATAAACCCTTGCTGAGACAAGAATAGCATTCCCTGCTTCCTATCTCTATGGATCTCCATCCCCAGAATTTTCTTTCCATTCCCCAAATCCTTCATCTCAAATTCAGCCTTGAGCAGATTCTTCATATCTTGAATGTCAGACTTGTTTGCAGCAGCTATAAGCATATCATCTACATACAACACAAGATGGATGATTGACCCATCCTTCAACTTGTTGTGATAAACACATCAATCATATGGACTCCTGCTATAACCCTGCTGAATCATATAGCTGTCAAACTTCTTATACCACTGCCTTGGAGCTTGCTTAAGTCCATGTAAGGACTTCTTCAACTTGCACACATATCCTTCTTTACCAGGAACTTGGAAACCCTCTAGCTGAGTCATGTAAATCTATTTATCTACATCTCCATGTAGAAAGGTTGTCTTCACATCCAATTGCTCAAGTTCAAGATTCTGATGTGCCACTATTGCTAACAGCACCCTGATGGATGTGTGTCTGACCACTAGAGAGAATATTTCTTTATAGGCTACCCCCCTCTTTCTGACTGAACCCTTTAGCAACCAAACGTGCCTTATATCTAAAACCCTCGGCAGATGTCATTCGTTCCTTTTTCTTGAATATCCATTTGCAAGTTACCACCCTCATGTCTTGTGGTTGTTTGACCAGATCCCAAGTCTCATTCTTTTGAAGTGACTTAATTTCTTCTCCCATAGCAATAATCCATTGGGATGCCTTAGAACATGTCACAGCTTCCCTGTAAGTGTTAGGTTCAAAACCATCCACTTCTTCAGCTACCTGTAGTGCATATCCAACCGTATCCTCCTCAAACTCATATCTTTTGGAGGTCTGATATTGGTCCTCCTAGCTCTGCTGAGAGCTATACCTTGCTGACCAACATCAGCAGTTTGAGTCTCTACTGACCCTTGTTCAGCAGACTGGATTGGATCCTGTTCTGGATCTGCTGACTGTTGACTGTCCCCAGCTGAGTCTTTTGATTCAGTAGACTCTACTTGAAAATCCACCTGTTTGTCAATCTTCTCAGTCTCAGATCCAATTTCAGATTCAGATGTGGCTCTCACAGATGAGTTAAGCATAGAGTTTTCATCAAAGACTACACTTCTGTTAAGTATAACCATGTTTTCAGCTGATGACCAAATTCTATACCCTTTAAATCCATCACCATATCCAACAAACACACCCTTCTTGGCCCTAGGCTCCAATTTGCCCTCACTGACATGATAGTAGACAGTGCTTCCAAAAACCCTAACTCCAGAGTAGTCTGCTGACTTTCCTGACCAAACTTCTGTTAGGTGTAGTGCCCGAAAGATAATTTGTGTAATTGTTTTTAATAATGGATGACAGAATTTATCTCACCTTATTACTTGCTTTGTGCTTGTAAAGTAATACACTGCTGCAAACCCTAAGTATATCCGTATGTAACCACTTAACTCGGTGTATGGATTACACGTGAGGATTGAGTTAGTGGAGATATGCTTAAAGCGTTAGTCCGTGGTGAACTTAATCGAGTTTAGGGTCTCTTGATTAAAACACCAATAATGCGCCCGAACACCTTAGGGTGTGATAGTCTTATCCGGTTTGTCGGTAGAAGGTACCTACGTGGGGCATTTATATATGATGGCATTCATATAGGACTGGACCGATTTAATCTGAATTTCTCGATATAATTCCGTAATCGAGGAATCTTATTAAATCATTAGATGATCATATATGGTCATATATGGATCAACCTTAATCCTGAGGTGATCACAGGGTGCTGCTTGTCTCGGGGTAGTGTTTGATGTGTTAGTTACGGTTCACTTAAATATGTGTTCCAAGCCACTTCTCATTGGCACTATCTCCCGATGAGTGAGTAGTTCGATTTTTCACGGACATGGAATTCATTCCTTCTCGCGGTAAGTAGAGAGACGGTCCCCTTATTTGTTAGCCCTAAGAAAGTGATCGATCCCGGGAGTTCGCATTTGACTAATTAGCTACTAGTCAGATATGCATACTAATTGATCATCAGTGGGTTAATGGTAAATAAGGATAAGATAATCTGAGTCGGGTTCACGGAGACTTCCCACTCGAATGGACGATCTATGGAGGGTTAATCCGTATGTAGTGATTATATCAATGCACGCTTATTCACTCTACATGGGTTGAGTATAAGTATACATCTATAATCGGTAGAGTTCAGTTTCGGGTTTATGGTGGCGTAATCCCGGAATTAATAATTAATGTACTTATTATGTTTGATGAATAATTAATTATTGGAGCTACTGGTTATAGGTCCATGGTCCCCGATGTGGCTTCTATAATTCGGAATGATATTCTTGTTGTTTGGGCCTCAGTGATAATTAATTGGCTGGGCTAATTAATTGATATTCATGGATATTATTTAGTTGGGCTAAATAATATAATACACATAAAAGACATTTTATGTGGGCTTGGAAACCCTAAGTGTGGCGCCAATTTTGAGAATTTTTTTAGCACAAAAATTAATTTTCTTGTGTTATGGAAAATAAAAGATATTCTTGTTATATAATTGGTTGGATGACTTGTTATTTGATTTCTTATTGGTCAATACATGTCACAATTAGTCATTAAGGAAAATATCTTTTTATTTTGTTTAATTAATTAGTTGTTTAATTAATTAATACTTGGAGACCAAGGATTTACTCTCCTATAAAAGGAGAGTTATTCCAAGTGTATTCATACAATGAAAAATTCGACCACCACTTGTAAAAGGAGAGAAAAAAATTGTTTTTCTTGTCTAGGGTTTTAGTAGAAGAAAAACTCTAAGTTTTTCTTAGTGTTGCATATCAAGAAGGTTCGTTTATCAAGAAGGGTGTCCACCAACCGCCGTTTGGAGAACACATCAGAAGATCAAGGCTTCTCTTCCCGATATTGGTAACATAATCTTAACCTTGTGTAGTAGTTTAAGTCCTTTAATTATGTATTGTGGTATATAAGTCGTGATCCATCCGCTGCACGTAGATTTAACTCGTTTAGATCTAAGATCCTACATCCTTCAACTTTAAGTGGTGTTTTAAGTTTGATCACAATGTGAGGCACCTTATTGATTAAGAAGCAGGCTGTACTGACAGCCTCCCCACAAAACCTCCTTGATAGACCAGAATTAGAGAGCATGCACATTGCCCTCTCCAAGAGAGTTTGATTCATTCTTTCTGCAACACCATTCTGCTGTGGAGTATCTCTTATGGTATGGTGCCTAGCAATGCCTTCATTCTTGCAAAATTCATCAAACTCAGACCAACAAAATTCTAGTCCATTATCAGTTCTAAGTCTCTTGATCTTCCTCCCTGTCTGATTTTCAACCAAAGCCTTCCACTGCCTAAAGTTCTTGAATGCTTCACTCTTGTGTTTCACCATAATTACCCAAACCATCCATGAATAATCATCCATAAAAGACACAAAATACCTGTGACCACCCAATGACTCCACCCTTGAAGGTCCCCAACAATCAAAATGGACATAATCAAGTGTCCCTTTTGTAATATGGATTACTTTTGCGAACTTGCTCCTATGCAGCTTCCCAAACACACAGTGTTCATAAAATTCCAGCTCCTTGACCTTATGTCCCCCCCAAGTAGATTAGACTTAGACAGAATTTGCATCCCCCTTTCACCCATATGACCTAATCTCATATGGCATAACTTAGTCAAATGTGACTGGTGAACCTCTGATGATGCAATAGCAGCAGAACCTGATACATTAGACCCTTGTAGTATGTACAATGTCCCCTGCCGAATACCCCTCAGAATCACACTTGAACCCTTATAGACATTCACCACTCCACATTCACCCCTAAACTTGAACCCTTTGTTGTCCAGTAGACTAAGTGATATCAAATTATTGGTCATTTGTGGAACATGCCTAACCTCATTCAATGTGCAGAATTTACCATCATGTGTCCTAAGTTGGATTGATCCAATCCTAACTATTTTGCAGACCTTGTTGTTGGCCAAAGCAATATGACCTCCATCAACCTGTTGATAGGTTGAAAACCACTCTCTGTTTGGACACACATGATAAGATGCCCCAGTGTCCAGAATCAACACATCTCTGTGCCTTACTGACTCTGAAACTGCTAAGGCCAGATGTTCTTCAGAGTTGGTGTCATGTTCTGCCAAAGCAACTGTACCCTGCTATGCCAAAGCAATTGTACCCTGCTGAGTACCCTGCTGCTTCTTCCTCTTTGGACATTCATTTTTCCAATGTCCCTACTCCTTGCAATAATTACAGATATCCTTAGCTTTAGGACCCTTGGAATTCTTCTTGAATTTCTTCTTTCCAGAATTGCCCGGCCCGCTGCTGACTCCACTGGCCACCAACCCAGCAGACTGGCTATCGTCCCAGATCCAGATGCCTTATGGCGTAACTCTCGAACATGGAGTGATGATCTTACATCCTCCAATGATACTGAGACCTTCCCAACAATAAATGACTACACAAAGTTCTCACATGATGCCGGCAATGACACAAGTAGAATCAATGCAGCATCCGCATCTTCAATCTTCACATCAATATTCCTTAAATCAAGCAATATTGTGTTCAGCTGGTCTAGATGATCCCTCAGCTGAGTGCCCTCATGCGTCCTTAAACTAAATAGACGTTGTTTCAACAACAGCTTGTTAGTTAATGACTTAGTCATATACAGACTCTCAAGTTTGGCCCACAACTTCTCAGTAGTGTCCTCCTCAGCAACCTTTGTGATAATATCATCTGACAAGCACAACACAATTGTTGAATGTGTGCTTTCTCCTCCAGACTGGCTCTCTCAGCATCACTTCCTTCTGTTGATTTAGACAAGGGACCCCATAATCCCTGCTGCTTCAACAAAGCACGCATCTTGATCTGCAACAGACTAAAACTGTTCTTTCCTGTAAACTTGTCAATCTTAACATTTAAAGCAGACATCTTTCTCACCAGAAAAGCTTGCGTAGATCCCAAATCCTAGCGTCAATGATGACCTTGGTGCCAATCTACCTTGCTTACAACAGATAAATAGATTTTTGATGAACCTGGACGCTCTGATACCAGTTTGTTATAACGGATCGATCAAGAAGTGATGGTGATTGTGAGTAAAGATAAAAAAAAATAACAAGTAAACAAACACAGAAACAAGAAGAACACAGATTTAACGTGGTTTCCGGCAATGTGCTGACTACTCCACGGACAAACGAGGATATTTTATTATCACCAGAAAGTTACATCAAGTTGCAATTAATACATACGGTATTTATAGCCTTGGGAATCCAACCCTAACCGACTAATCAGTCAACCCAGTAAATAATTGAAATACCCCAGAAGTAACTTAGATAAAAGCCGAATAAACATGCAGCAGACGTGTTCCCCAAGTCTGCTGAGGCTCAGCAGACTTGTCTTCAATAGGCTTGCCATCAGCAGGCTGATCAACCCTGCTGAACTTGCCCCCAGCTAAACACCAAACTTCAGCAGATGCTTTATACATTGCTGACCAAAACATGTTTCCAAAACCAGACTCAGTAGCATAGTTTAAGTCACCGTTACAAAATTAATTATGGAAACTTTCCATAGTTTGTAATTATCTTTTAATCTCTCTCCCAAGTTTACAAAAACCCAATTCTTGAACGCCAAACTCAGATCTCAGGCGTGGGAAACATATTATCCATCTACTATTTTTCTCTCAACTTTTCAAAACAAGATTCATTGCTTAGGGCTCAAAAACGAAGAACGGATCGTGAATTTCTTGGTTTTATGCTATTTGTGAGACTATTCTATTTCTCTCTCTTAATTTTCTCCCTTTTATTTTATTTTCACAATTCCATAACCCCAACCCTTATAATTCATTTCCCTCTTATCACATCGATCCTCGCAAATCGAGGGTATGTAGACAACCTTCCAAGGCGCGGCCACAATTGTAAACACAACTCATTTTTCTCATATTGTCTTACTGTCCTTGATCACCGCCGCATAACTACCGGAAAATAATGCTCTTTTAATCCGGATATCCACCTCATAATTAAACGAAACGTGTTTGTGATATTTTCGACAATATATCATACATATACTTAAAATTAGAAAAATATGTATCTGTATAGAACATGCAAACTTGTTGTTTTATTACTTTTGATTTGAATGAATGATCCTTCCTTTCACTCAAACAGAAGACTACAATATTTGTATACATGTACATGCATGATCTGTACTGCATGCTTTATTCTATAATTATTTGACTGTATGTATATATATTGAATTGTAACCATACAAGTTTACAGCACAAATTATATAGCATTCATTCCAGACGACTCAAACTCCTTATTTTTATTATTTTATAGCCCGAGATCGAGTGATACAGACAACTCGGAAATTCGACCCAGAAAAGTGCACAGAATACACACACAAAGTAACCTTACTTACTTTATGTGCGTGTACGTACTATATATATCTGCACACTTTTCTGTGCTTTTCGTTCAATCAAAGCCTAGTTCTGACAAAGCTAACTTGTAATGGTGGTGATGTGATCCCAAGTCTTGTTCTTCCATCTTCATTAATCAAACCAATATTTCCACAGGCAGGGGGGCTACATGTGTTACAAACTGCTGTAGGGCTAGGGCAGATGTTAATCACATAACCACCTAATTCAGAGCTCTCAATTTTAAACCAGCTGTTTAAACCCCTTCGATTAATTATTCCAGGCCGCGGCCGATCCCCTTTTACTCCACCTATTGTCACAAAGTAACTTGTTGCTGTAGCATTAGTACTAGGTTGAATCCTCCAAACTGTTGATGTATTACAGATTGTGGAAGCCGAGAATTCAATGTTCGTATCGGTGCCTATGCTGATAAAATTATCCGTGGAGTTAAACGGAGAAAACGTCACGGGGATCGAGGCGTTCCTGGTGATATCTGTTTGTAGGACGACATCAAGTGGGCAGGTACCATTCGGGGCGCTTGATAACCCGATGGTGCCACGAGCAGATAATGGTTGTATGTAGTAGTCGACACCGGGTTGAACAAATTCACCATTGGTATCTAGCACTAGCTGCTGGGAATATGCTATGAGAATATTGGTATGAAGGAGAATAATCAGAAAGGACAAGAAGAGAGATAATGTAGTTGGAAATCTTGCCATTTTAGGAAATCTATTTGTTTTTGTTTGGAAATTAATATGAAATTGATGAGGAGGAGGGACTTACAATTTATAATAGACAGAAAAACCAAAGGGTTAGAAGAGAATTCTACATTTGTGGCTCATGCATGACGATATAATTACTCTTGTAATTAACATGTGTAAATTCAATATTTTTAACTTGTAACATATATTGCAGAAATTTGACTAGTTTTTTTTTCCCTTTTTCTTTTCTTAAGCCCTTGTTGTTTTGAAGTACTCATCCGACTAATACAGAGTCAGTCTTTTGGTTGCATGCTTAGAGAGTTCTGATTCTTAATCAATCATTTTGATCCGATCTACAATTAAATTATATGTTTTAACATGACGCATTTTCAAAACATTCTCAAGTCCCCTGCAGCCAGAGGTGGACGCGGGATCTCGGGTAATAGGGACAATAAAATTTTTAAAAGCAAATAAAAAATTTAAAGAGACAAAGTATATGCATAATTCATATATTAATGTATTTTTTCGGATCATTGATTGTATGTAGGTGCGCCGCTGCTTGCAGCCACATGCATGTTAATTTGAGTAATTTTCATTGACAGCCAGGCATATATATATGGATATTGTGTAGTTCCAACGGGACAAGTAATAACTAAAGTATACTACTATATACTGAAAAAATTCAACATCTTTGATTTTTAGTTCAGAAAAGTGACTCACCGACGGCATGAAAGATAATTGAAGAAAGAAAAATAAACATGTGGTATTGAGGTGAGGACACGAAGGATATATATCTTATATCTATAAAATGGGGGTGAGCCACAAATTGGCCACGTGGCAGCTCTTGTGGCTAACAAATCGCACATTTTTATTTTTTTTTTTTTAGCAGCAGTTTTTTTTTTTTTTTCCTTCTACCGGTAAAAACCGTAATTTCGGTTAGTTTGGAAACCGAAATTTTTTGTTCGACTCTCCGTTACATAAACCGAACCAAAGTGTATATATTTCGATACGGATTCGTTTTTAGTACCTCCAACAGACAGTGCGGATTCGGTTTTAAATTGCAATCAACCGAAAATTTTCGATTCGATTTCGGCACATCAAATGAATAAAACCATGTTTTTTTTTAAAATTTCGATACGATTCAAATTTTTTTTTTTTTTTCCTTTTTTAACAGCGGTTTTTTTTTTTTCCTTTTTTAATTTCGGTAAGCGTTGTATAGAAACCGAAATTTTTTGTTCGACTCTCCGTTACATAAACTGAACCAAAAGTATATATTTCGATACGGTTCATTTTTAGTACCTCCAACAGACAGTGCGGATTCAGTTTTAAATTTCAATCAACCGAAAATTTCGATTCGATTTCGGCACACCAATTGAATAAAACCGTGTTTTTTTTTTTTTAAATTTCGATACGATTCACATTTTTTTCCTTTTTTAACAGCGGTTTTTATTCCCTTCGGTAGAAACCGGAATTTCGGTTAGCGTTGTATAGAAACCGAATTTTTTTGTTTGACTCTCCGTTACAGAAACCAAACCAAAGTGTATATATTTCGATACGGTTCGTTTTTAGTACCTCAAACAGACAGTGCGGATTCAGCTTTAAATTTCATTCAACCGAAAATTTTCGATTCGATTTCGGCACAACAATTGAATAAAACCGAGTTTTTTTTTAAAAAAAATTCGATACGATTCATTTTTTTTTCCTTTTTTAACAACGGCTTTTTTCCCTTCGGTAAAAACCGGAATTTCGGTTAGCGTTGTATAGAAACCGAATTTTTTTGTTCGACTCTACGTTACATAAACCGAACCAAAGTGTATAATTCGATACGGTTTATTTTTATTACCTCTAACATATAGCATACCAACGTCGGACAACGACGCGGATTCAATTTTAGATTTCAATCAACCGAAAATTTTCTATTCGATTTCGGCCCGAAGTAATTTTTTGTGGTACAACAAGTGAATAAAACCGTATTACCTTAACATACAATTTCAATTTTAAATTTCGATACGATTCATTCGATTTTTTTCACCGTGTTTTTTTTAAATTTCGATACGATTCTTTTTTTTTCATTTTTTTCTTTTTCCCTTCAGTAAAAACCGGAATTTCGGTTAGCGTTATATAGAAACCGAATTTTTTTGTTCGACTATCCGTTACATAAACCGAACCAAAGTGTATATTTCGATACGGTTTATTTTTATTACCTCCAACAGAAAGTGCGGATTCAATTTTAAATTTCAATCAACCGAAAATTTTCGATTCGATTTCGGCACAACAATTGAATAAAACCGTTTAATTTTTTTTTAGTCAAACGTGTACCGTTAGTTGTTTGTGCAAAAAAGAGAAAACAAGGAAAGACCGACGGATTTGAAGTTTTACTGTGTAGTGTACTATGGAAGAAGAGTCAAGTTTAGCTATAAAATACAAAACAAAAAAAAAATAAGAGCAAACAAATATCCGCGTCAAGAAGGTGTTGACAGACCTAAACCTAACCTTGAAAACGGCGCCAGAAAGCTGACGGACATTACCTAGGCTATACAGATCCTAACCGGCAGTGTACCGGGTCAAATTGTAGTGCTAGTCTGGTGAGTCAGGTCGTATTCCTCAGGGAAAACATGGTAATTCTTTTAAGTGGGGTTAAACACCAAGAAGCTATTATTAACTCGATCTAAGTCGCAGCTTTACTTTTTCCTGGGTTAGATTATGTTAGTAGTTAGATTGTTAGTAAAACATAAATAAATAAATAATATATATATTTTTAGATCTAGCCAAGAATACTTTCTTGAATCAATATCTTTTAGTAGAAATAAATGAGACAGATCTTCCTTTATTCAAGGTGTAAATTATATATGAATCGGTGTACTCCTAAGCTAGACAACTCCTCCTCACACGAGCGTATGAAATTGTCATAAGTCCATTGCATCGGTCCAAGGTCCACAATCGTTACGGTTTTTCGAACGGGTCCCGAGTACAAATCTACCTTTAGATAAAAAGGAGTCACTCCGTTCGTCAAACGGTCAATTTTATTTAAAAGGCTCCGGTTGTCAAAGCCGGACGATTCAACTTTCCGGTTTAAGTTTCAATTAAACTGATGATTTAACATTATTACGATCTCGAGTACAAATTATAATAAGATTCATTTCTCCCAAAACAAATCTACCCCCGGGTAGGAAATAGGATTCCGTTGTCACGTTATTCACACGGCCAATTTTACCCTCCGGTTTTTCTATCTTTTATTTCGTATTCTAACTACGAGGCGTCAATTCATAATTAGATTATGAATTCCTCAGATCAATTAAATATGTCAATACGAATACGATTAAAATAGAAAAAGATTCATTATAATTGGTTTTAATCATGATTACCAGAGTCGATCATTCATTTTACCAAAAGATTAATTAATTCAGATTCATATCTTGGCTAGACATATTTTTAGTTTAATATCATATATAAATAGAAATAGAAATAATAAACATAACAATTTTAGAATATATTACCGGTTATGACTATCGAATCGGGGTCGTTTCCACCGGATCTAACATGCCAAAGCTTCGAAATCAACAATCTTCGATAATTATTCCGCCATTACAACGATACTATAACCATTATATTTATATATGTGAAAAACATATATACATACATACGTAGACATATATATGTATATACGGGCCCCGAAAAGAAAATTAAAAGAGAAACGAGATGAAAAGATCTAGATCTAGATCTATACATATATATATAGATAGATCTATCACATATATATTCATATATAGAATATATATATATACATGAAGGGTGTGTGTGTATATATATATATATATATCATATATGTATATATATATATATGATCCAAAAGAAATAAAAAGAAAGAGCAGAGGGACGAGAGAAGAGGGAAAGAAATGGGCAAAGGCTCGCTGCTCCCCGATGCTCGTATATATAGCAAAATGTTGAGGCCGGATCGATCCGGATTGGTGCCGGATCGATCCGAACTTATCATCATTACTAATCATTACGATCACATGCGGCGGAGAAATTTATATATTAAACTTCTAAAATTCATATCTCGAGTTGTAGACCTCCAAAAATTATGATCCAAATGTCATAAATAAGATCTCGGAAAACTCTTCAACTTTCATGAAGGACTCTTCTCCAGAAAATGCCGTCTTGATAAGCAAATTCATACTCCGAACGTTTTGCGGGATTTTTACGAAATTGAATCAATTAGCCACTTGACCACCATTTGAGTTGTAGAAGTCCGATTGACTTGATTCAAAATCCATTGGAAAGATTTCTTGAAGATATACAACTTTTATTAAGGAAACTTCTTCAGAAAATGTCGTTTTGATGAGCCATTCGTATGTCGTATCGTTTTCGGGATTTCCGCTAATACGAATCGGTTAGTCACTTGACCATAACTTGAGTTGTAGAACTCCAATTGACGTAATTCAAAGTGCGTTGGAAAGCTTATGTGAAGATCTACAACTTTCATTAAGAAGTCATCCCCTGAAAATGCCTCTAAGCTGGGTCAAATCTCCGTCGAAATAGGTTTTGGTTTTAAGTATGTAAGATAATTTGATCCATTTAAACTCGTAAGCTTGTGGCATCTTCTTCTAATCCTCTAAACACATCTTTTAGACTCAAAACATGTCGTTACGTGGAATCTTGGTCAATGTATAATCCTGCAATGAACCACCAAAATACCAAACGTAAATCCGACACGACACTCCGGTTACTAAACCGGTACAAAAACTAATAAAAATACGATAATTTATATAATAACTACTACTTATACATTTGAATAAAACTTAGTAATTTTGACTTGATTTGATACAATAATGCTCAAAATGGTATCAATATTGGGGTAAAATGTCGTAATAATGATCATAATTTTATCTCTCATCACAACCCCCTACTTAGCTTTTGGTCGTCCTCGATCAAAACAAGCGATAAAACAAAATGAATGAGAGATAAATTCATGAAGATAGAAGGTATAAGGAACAACCAGATAATACAACCTTTAGAATTATAACCAGGCGTTAACCTCAATATAAATGTATAACAGAGTGTGTGTGTGACAAGCCTTTTCAATTTCCACTATCCTCTCTTGAATAATTCAAGCAAACGCACAAATATCCATTCAGACAGTCCTAATGATTTTCCTAGGTATAGGCAGTAGCCGTTCCACACAAAGTTCTTCCGAGTACTTATTAGGATAATCCCTAAAGCATATCATTCAGTTTATACTGGGGATAGTCAGAAGATAACTAAGTTTTCAACCATTCTTAAACTTTTTTTTTTTTTTTTTTTTTTTGATGAGCTTAATTTCACATTTGTAGCATATGCCTTCATTCCCAGCAATAGGATGTTTCGTGATAACACCCTAGCTGGACTACTATCATCAGGCAGTCGGGAGCTTTTAAACCTCATAGTGATATAGGACGTTTCGTGATAACGCCCTACTGCACTCAAATCATTGGTAGCTACAACCGACATATAGATAGTTCATCTTTATTTATTTATTTAAATTTTTTTTTTCATAAACTTAACTTATATCCTTTCTATCACATTCAAACCTTCAGATATTCACAGTACACGTTCAAAAGTTAGGTACTAAGTTACTGCTATTATAGGATAAATCACTAGAATACTGAATGGATACAGTTTAAAATTTTCGCTTCAATATCAAAGGCTTACGTGAAGGAATTCATGTTACACAACTATATTTGGAATTACAATGCACTTACGGTTCACATTGGTTATACACATCCAAATTGATCATTATATCTTCAAATCATGAAATATATACCTTATACAATTTATTTTAATCAACTAAATAATGCTCGAAAAAAAAATCAAAAACTAAGAGATTTATTGATACAAAATAAGCATTAATACCATTGCTAGACCAACAATGACTCTACCCCCTACTAACGAACTTACATTGTCCCCAATGTAAAGTGAGTGTAAATAAGTTGTTGGGAAAGCAATGGTGCACTAAAACAAGTCAAAACAAATACTCGGATGATATTAAAGGGTGGGTGGGTGGGTTAAAGTTATGACCGTTGTGTGTGCAAATAAAATAAAAGTATGTGGATTGTGACAGTGTAATGCAAAAGGGTAGATAAACACACCACATAAACTTTTATTGATTTAAAACACACAATATTCCACAGTAGTTGAACTAATACATGTCACACATTATTTGAAATTTAAAACAGACTAGATCATGAAATGAAATATGTGACAAAGTATTAACTCTGAGTCTTTTATACCCAGATCCTCAAGGGTTCTTTCAAATCGTTCTAACAACCTAAGTCTAAGAAATGATGCATTTGAATTTTTCTCTTTTTTTTCCATCAGGATTTTCGGATAACCGCCTAATCGTTCCCTTTTAATGTCATTCAAACATTCATCCTAAGACTTGGTGAAACAAAATGAAAATCAATCCTAAGTATTAGCAAAGTATCATCCAAAGTATGAGTAATTATTATATTTAACATTTTTGCGGGCTGCCTCCCGGTAGCGCTTTTGGTTAACGTCGTTTGCTCGACCAAAATGATAAGGATTAACTAATATAATATACTAAACAAAACGGGATACTTCTAACAATTACTCACAAAAGCACGTAACAATTAAGCACATAATCCACTAAAAATAAATGCTTAAGGAGTAAAAGGGAAGGATAGTACCCGTCATTGACTACATTTATAGTCTATAGCCAGACTTTATCGTGCTTTAGTTTTCTAATGTACTGGTGGTGGGTCATCCTCACGCACCGCATCCGTCTTTTTTATCAATACTGGTCTCCAACATATGTTAGACGAATGCCGTCGAATCCAACGGTTCTTGACCTTTACCTTTGATTTTCGAGCTTTGGGTTTACGAGCTTTCACATTATTACTGGAGTCATCTTCTTCAGTTACCTGCGTGTTAGTACGATCCAAAACAAAAGAACACAAAGTGTCTACACAAGAACTAGATTCTAGTGTAGTGTGTGGATATTTCAATGAATTGTAAATGTTGAAGACAACGCTCTCATGATTAACTCCCAAACTAAACTCTCCCTTACAAACATCGATGAAAGGGGTATTAATAGTTAAGTGCCGAAAAGTGTCAAGAAAACATGCATACTTATTATTCAACTTCATCTTTTTCATTTCATTTCTCGGGGAATGGGGGAGTAATTCAAGATCAGTAGGGTTAGAATGAATACCTCCCTTACCCTTGTCGTTAGATGAAGATGGTAAAGCTTCCTTGAATGATTGTGCCTTTTGAAGACATAGTGTGTCATCATTCAGTACCTTTTTCTTCAAAATATGCATTGGATATGGTGTTGCCCTTCCAGGTTGAACCGATGTGAATTTAGGTTGAGCCGGATAAGGTTCGGTTTGAATTGGCCCTTTAGATTCCATATTCTTCTTATATTTACCATCTAAATCATCATCTACTTCATTAATTCTCATGTTTTCTAATCCATTACTTCCACAGATTCTTCTACTTCTAGTAATAACAGCATTTACCCCACTCAGATTTCTTTCGATATTACTTGGCAATCCTTCTGAGGGTTTACTGTTTTTACGTTCTACTTCTCTACTCAAGTGATATTCCAGATTCCTCAATGAAGCTTCTATAATTCTTATTCTGGTATCATGTCCACTCATAGATGTTTTCAACGTACTCATATCCTTAGTGACTGTACCTATAGAAGTTATCATAATTTCCATATTTTGAGCTTGAGTTGACATCATACCCATCAGATTTTCGATTAATTACTCCCATTTATCAACTCCTTCAGGTTGAGTTGAACTCTGAGTTACTGGTATGCTTTGAGTGGTATGTTGTGGATATGGTTTAGGTAATGATTGTAGATTCTGATTCGAGGTATCTCCTTGATAAACTAGATTTGGATTCTTATATTGAACTGGATACGGTGGTTGTCCTTGCTTACTAGGGGTTTCAGACCAATGAAAAGTAGGGTGATCTCTTCTTATAGCATTAAACGAGTTTGAATATGCATTGTTCAAATTCCTATGCTGTAAAAAAACTCACATTTTCCCTTGAATATCCTTTTGGTTCTTCCATCCCTAATGACACATTATCATGATTTGAGTAGTCATTTGGTATGATATTTTCTGAGTTTACATTTTTACTGGCTAATAAGCCGTCAAATTTCCTACTCAAATTCTCCAAGTGTGCTAGAACTTCCGTATTCGATGTACTTTCTCCTACAAATGCTACTTTTCTTGTGCTAGAACCGGTTTCCCACATTCTGTTGTTTTTGGAAATCTTTTCTATAGCATCGTAAACTATTTGGGCTTCACTCATCATTAACGAACCACCACATGCATGATCTACATCTGCACGTAAGTTTTTCCTTAATTTACGACAGAAAAGTTGGATTTGCATTTCTAAGGAATAACCATGATCGAGACAAGCTCTTAATAACTTTTTAAATCTTTCCCAAGCATTCCCAAACGTTTCTTCAGATCCTTGTCTAAAGTTAGCAATCTCGACTATTAATTCCAATTTTCTACCAGGAGTAAAATATTGCTTTAAGAACTCGGTTTGAATATCCTCCCAACTAGTCAATGAATGATGTGGAAGTGACAGAAACCAATCTCGTGCTCTTCTTTTTAAAGAAAAAGGAAACAAAGACATCCTCGTTAATTCATAATGAGCACCATGACTTTTGGCTGTATTACACAATTCTTCGAAAAGATAGAGGTGATGGCGTGGATCCTCATCATCCTCTCCTAGAAATTGGGCTCTTGTGTCAATTAAACCAAAAAGATGAGATTTTATTTCGAAATTATTTGCTCCTTTATTGGGTAAACGAATTGGATTATTAATCTGGTACCTTCTTACGGTCTGATCACATATTGGTCTCGGGTTAGGCTGGTTTTGATTATGCTTATTCCGATTCTGATTATTTCTATTATTCTGATTCTGTTTATTAGGTTGAGGTAAATTCTGAATAAGGTTTTGGCCATACCCTTGAGCATGAGCAATCCCTTGTTCAGGTGTTTCACCAACGGTTTCGGCCATTTTCGTAACTCGATTTGACAATTCTTGTGGAATAGAAAATATCGAATAGAAAATAACACAAAATCGATAAAAAAAACCACTTTTTTTTTCTCCTCGGTAATTACCGAATCCACTCGATATTTACCGAGTAGTTTTTTTTTTTTTTTTCGGTTTTTTTTTTTTTTTTTTCTCCTCTCTCTCTCGGTAATTACAGAAGCCACTCGGTGTTTATCGAGTATTTTTATAAAAAAAATTGATATCTTACCAAATAGGTAGGTACCAATGAAAATAAAAATACAAATGAGATTGAGAAATGTGTTGATTTATCCTCGGCTGTTATGACCACGTTTACTTTCTACTATCGAAAATAGAAAATAACTCGAATTTAATAGAAGAAGAAAATTGGTAACTAAAAGAAGGTAGATACCAACGGAAAAATAAAAAAGAAATGTGATAAGAAGAGTGTTGACTTATCCTCGAGAATTTTGAGCTAATACAAGTAGTAACCCTAGACACAAAGAAAGAAATTAGCGACGTTTTCCCCGGCAACGGCGCCAAAATGCTGACAGACCTAAACCTAACCTTGAAAACGGCGCCAAAAAGCTGACGGACATTACCTAGGCTATACAGATCCTAACCGGCAGTGTACCGGGTCAAATTGTAGTGCTAGTCTGGTGAGTCAGGTCGTATTCCTCGGGAAAACATGGTAATTCTTTTAAGTGGGGTTAAACACCAAGAAGCTATTATTAACTCGATCTAAGTCGCAGCTTTTACTTTTTCCGGGTTAGATTATGTTAGTAGTTAGATTGTTAGTAAAACAGTAAATAAATAAATAATATATATATTTTTAGATCTAGCCAAGAATACTTTACTGAATCAATATCTTTTAGTAGAAATAAATGAGACAGATCTTCCTTTATTCAAGGTGTAAATTATATATGAATCGGTGTACTCCTAAGCTAGACAACTCCTCCTCACACGAGCGTATGAAATTGTCATAAGTCCATTGCATCGTCCAAGGTCCACAATCGTTACGGTTTTTCGAACAGTCCCGAGTACAAATCTACCTTTAGATAAAAAGGAGTCACTCCGTTCGTCAAACGGTCAATTTTATTTAAAAGGCTCCGGTTGTCAAAGCCGGACGATTCAACTTTCCGGTTTAAGTTTCAATTAAACCGATGATTTAACATTATTACGATCTCGAGTACAAATTATAATAAGATTCATTTCTCCCAAAACAAATCTACCCCCGGGTAGGAAATAGGATTCCGTTGTCACGTTATTCACACGGCCAATTTTACCCTCCGGTTTTTCTATCTTTTATTTCGTATTCTAACTACGAGGCGTCAATTCATAATTAGATTATGAATTCCTCGATCAATTAAATATGTCAATACGAATACGATTAAAATAGAAAAAGATTCATTATAATTGGTTTTAATCATGATTACCGAGTCGATCATTCATTTTACCAAAAGATTAATTAATTCAGATTCATATCTTGGCTAGACATATTTTTAGTTTAATATCATATATAAATAGAAATAGAAATAATAAACATAACAATTTTAGAATATATTACCGGTTATGACTATCGAATCGGGGTCGTTTCCACCGGATCTAACATGCCAAAGCTTCGAAATCAACAATCTTCGATAATTATTCCGCCATTACAACGATACTATAACCATTATATTTATATATGTGAAAAACATATATACATACATACGTAGACATATATATGTATATACGGGCCCCGAAAAGAAAATTAAAAGAGAAACGAGATGAAAAGATCTAGATCTAGATCTATACATATATATATAGATAGATCTATCACATATATATTCATATATAGAATATATATATATACATGAAGGGTGTGTGTGTATATATATATATATATATCATATATGTATATATATATATATGATCCAAAAGAAATAAAAAGAAAGAGCAGAGGGACGAGAGAAGAGGGAAAGAAATGGGCAAAGGCTCTGCTCCCCTGATGCTCTGTATATATAGCAAAATGTTGAGGCCGGATCGATCCGGATTGGTGCCGGATCGATCCGAACTTATCATCATTACTAATCATTACTGATCACATGCAGCGGAGAAATTTATATATTAAACTTCTAAAATTCATATCTCGAGTTGTAGACCTCCAAAAATTATGATCCAAATGTCATAAATAAGATCTCGGAAAACTCTTCAACTTTCATGAAGGACTCTTCTCCAGAAAATGCCGTCTTGATAAGCAAATTCATACTCCGAACGTTTTGCGGGATTTTTACGAAATTGAATCAATTAGCCACTTGACCACCATTTGAGTTGTAGAAGTCCGATTGACTTGATTCAAAATCCATTGGAAAGATTTCTTGAAGATATACAACTTTTATTAAGGAAACTTCTTCAGAAAATGTCGTTTTGATGAGCCATTCGTATGTCGTGTCGTTTTCGGGATTTCCGCTAATACGAATCGGTTAGTCACTTGACCATAACTTGAGTTGTAGAACTCCAATTGACGTAATTCAAAGTGCGTTGGAAAGCTTATGTGAAGATCTACAACTTTCATTAAGAAGTCATCCCCTGAAAATGCCTCTAAGCTGGGTCAAATCTCCGTCGAAACAGGTTTTGGTTTTAAGTATGTAAGATAATTTGATCCATTTGAACTCGTAAGCTTGTGGCATCTTCTTCTAATCCTCTAAACACATCTTTTAGACTCAAAACATGTCGTTACGTGGAATCTTGGTCAATGTATAATCCTGCAATGAACCACCAAAATACCAAACGTAAATCCGACACGACACTCCGGTTACTAAACCGGTACAAAAACTAATAAAAATACGATAATTTATATAATAACTACTACTTATACATTTGAATAAAACTTAGTAATTTTGACTTGATTTGATACAATAATGCTCAAAATGGTATCAATATTGGGGTAAAATGTCGTAATAATGATCATAATTTTATCTCTCATCAGGTGTGCCCACATATGACCACGTGGACAACACATTAAATGTTTTTATTATTTTGAACAACATAACGTCGGTGGAACCGTTTGCAGTACGAACATTACTAAAATTGACGTTGGAATATCACATCACTTTTTTATATTCAACGGACCGTTTGACACGTGTGTTTTTTTCACCAAATGAATGAACACGAGATCAATGACGTATTCATTAATGATAAGAAAGAGAAATGTCGTATAGAAAATGAGAGAAACATATTTTCAAGCATATTAATGATCTGGAAGCTAAGGCCAAGGACGGAGCTAGGATTTCGATTAGGGTGGGCTAATAGACTATACCGAGTTCGTCGGGTGGGCTGGATTAAGAATATTTTATGGATCAAATTGGACTATATAGACATTTTAGTGTAATATTGTTTTGTCGGGTGAGCTTAGCCCCCCTGGATTACACATGCCTCCGTCCTTGGCTAAGGCGTCGCGGGAGATTTGACTATGTAGTTATGGTCCGCTTATTGTTTTTCTATAATGTTTATTGCGTAAAGTCGAAGCTAAAGTGATCGAATTTATGACGTTGTTCTCCGATACATCATATTGTAGTTTATTTTGTAGATGGAAACTCCCGATAGGGCGGGAAGAGACGTGATTCACAATCTTCACGTCTTTAAGAAAGAGCTACATCTTGGAGAGAATGTGATATATTTTTCTTGCTCTCTTTGTCTTGTGCCTTGAATTTGTTACAGTTTAAGCTTACGCGATTTATTTCACGTTGGGGATCTATTCTTTGATATTATCGTTGGTAACGAATTATGTTGAGTCCGCCGTGCCTTGCACGGCTCACGTTCACTAATATATATATTAAAAGCAAAATTTTATTGCTTTAATGAAGTAAAAATTTTTTTTTTTTTTTTTGAGGAAAATGAAGTAAAAAATCTAGAAAATCCTCTGAGGTTATACATTACATCCGCCTGTGACCATAAATGTATGTTTTTTATAGCACGTAAGTGTACATTATGAAACAGTATATTCCATTCATGAATAATAAAACTTTTTTTTTTTTTTTTTGGCCCACTGCACCTAAAACTTTCATGTTATAAGATCAAACAACAAAAAATTACGAAGAAAAGTAATTTTAATTTCGAAGGTCCTCAAAAGCCTAGGAGGGAAGGGGGAGCCCTAAAACATGATGCTTAGCCACATATTCCATAACTATATGCTATTTAGGTCAAAATTAAAGAACACCACATGCACTTAATTAATTGATATGCGCATTCATGTATATGTACTTGGTGTTTAATTAAGTAGAATCATGCACATGCTTATGCTTGAAACTTTGCATAGAAACACATGACCATATGTCCATATTCTAAATTTATTTAAGTTCAAAATTCCGGTCTCCGCTAACTTAACTGCAACATATATATATATCAATCCAAAACAAGGCCACACAGCCTACACCCGGCATGTGCCTAACAGCCTGTACAGACAGCTCAGCTGGTTTTCGGATGGTAAATTACATTAAGAAACGCATTATCGAATCATGGCATCATGTGCCTAACAACCTACACGGACAGCTCAGCTGGTTTTTGGGTGGAAAAATTACATCAAGAAACGCATAATTGAATCCCAATAGACACAGTATGAAAGTTATAGCTCACCAAGAATTATGCCTAACATGTTGTACATGAGGTCTTTTACGAAATCTATATTAATTTATTTCTAGACAAAGGAGAGAGTTTTTAGGAAACTTAAAGTAATGGTTTAGCTTTCAATTTGTATTAATATAGTAGACAAGTAGGCCACTTGGGGTAATTAAAAAAGTAGTGAGTGGAGATTGTAAATTGGTTTGATTTGTAAATGAAAATTAGTAATATTTCATTATGAAAGTGCACTTGTGGTTATTAAAAAAATGTTGTTTTGCTTTGGTGGCCTACTTTTACTTACCTTTCTCCAAGCCAAGGTACATGGTACTATTATCTTGGAAGACAATGACACTCACTATATTCATACAAGGAAGACCGGCATTCGTGCTCCGCACGAGCGTTGCCCCATTTTTTCATCAAATAATCGTAAGCAACATTTCAGTAAACTGTTGATAAAAGAAACTGTCATTGTATTGTGACCCAGAAGCTATCAGAGAATGCAACAACAAAAGCATTAAGCTGTAACATTTATATTACATCATTATATATAATAGTAAAGAAACGGCATATTAGAAAACCTAGCCGTATACTAAACCATACATACATATTTATATCTAAGAAGATACCGTCTTTTCTATCTAATACATAACCAAAAGGATCTAACAGTTATATCTTATGTTAGAGCAAAAGCTATTTTCTATCTATGCATAATCAAAAGCACCTGATAAGCGTGCAACTTCAGCATTTTTTTGCAAGAGGCCTGGATTGAATAAGTACTGAATAGACTACATATATTGTTGTTCATTAAACAGACAAAGATGTGTCGATTAATGACTAACAATATATTGTAACAGTTTCCCTATAAACAAAACAAAAGACATCATAAACTTTTTTGGTGGCATAAAAACATGTCCATTGAACAACCATCTTATCATGGATGGGTAATCAATTTCTCTTTATTCATGTTCTTTTTCACAGGACTCTTGAGCTCCATGGCAGCAACACCAGAACTATCTCCTTCTGTGTCCAAAACAACCTTTGTTGAGGTTGGTTCTGTTGCACAAACATGTGGGTTGTCTGTATTTTCTATAAACAAGCTTCTCTTTAAAGTTGTTGTTTGATCTTGTTTGGATGACAGCACCATTTCTTGTGAAACCTCATCTAGAACTTTTTTGGTACTTGGTGTGAAGAAATCACCTTGCATATCCATTTCTTTTTCCTGCGTCTGATCAGGCTGTATATCACCTGCTAAAATTGTTGAATACTCGGCACTGCCTCCAAGTGCAATAACCTTGGTAGAAGGGTACAAATCTTCATATGCATACAACTTCACAATAGGAAACGTCCTCATATTAACACCCATGACAAGTCTGTCATAAACTTTGATAAAACACACGACATGTTTATCTTCCACAGAAGCTTTTATCGTTGCCTCAACGAATGGAATGCAAGTGAACACCACAATACGCATAGTAGTAATAGATGAAGAATGCAAGTGAACACCATAAAATACGTAAATAAAACACCTAGTAGTAAAATTTTACCGCAATAACAACGATGACGAGATAAAATACATAAAATTTAAAAGACAACCAACTTTACCGTATCAATAGAATTGAAAGCTAAATTAATCGGTATGAGGTCTGCACGCTGTGGTGTTTCCAAGAACATTGTAGGATCCTTGTATTTTCTATCATTCACTAATCCAAGAATTTCATCAACATTGTCAATGTACGTAAAGGCAAATTGTGTTCATATTGCTATCAAAAATGGGATACATGAATGCTCAAACGCTAGTAATTATCTCTCATGTAATTTGGTCTACAACAAATGAATAAATTCCAGGGATGAATAACGTGTAAGAATGTATTTATAGTTGCCATACCATTGCTTCAATGAAGCAGCTTCTGATATCGGAGGATCTAGAAGGAAACTTGTAGTATGTTTTATGGACAGTGAAATCCTTAAAGATAACATAAAATGTATGTTATAATAAAACTGCTAACATTTTCATAGGTAGTTACTCTATTTCAATTTCGTTTAAAAGAGGACAAAAACAGCAGTATAACCATAAGAACATAAACATTATATATTCATTGATCTTGTAAATACTCAAACTCTTTTTCCCAACAATCAATACAATCTGATAAGATCACAGTAGCTAAGTAAAGTGTTACCATTAAATGTTGCGATTTTGAGGCGTTCTGCAATTAGAAGCGGGGGGTTGTGTATGCCGTGCTCAAGTTCAACGCTCACAAGTTTTGCTCCGTATTTCCATTTTGTCATGATGATTGGCTGCTTCCTATTATAATTTTTACAATGTATTATAAGCAGCACTACAACAATAAAAAAAACTGAACAAACAATTACATGTCTGATCATAACTATTAGACAATTTAGCATCAAGAATCAAGTAATGCTCTAAAAAAAGGAATGCAAGAATTGGTATATGTTTCTTTGGATCTTGGCGAACACATTAGTTTGTGGTATGAAGTGTACACAATAATGCTTTAGTATATAAAAAAAGTTAACAGTTCAGCTTGCAGCCAATACTAAACCTAAAGAGCAATGTTCCTTACTCGTCATTTACAAGAACATAATCTCTTGCCCAAAGACATTATTTGACATATTTGATGCGGAAGCTCTTAACCACCAAAACTTTAATAGCTGCATATTAGACAAATAACCACCTTGTTATCACATCTTTGTAACATAAACTATTAGGAATGTCTGAATAAATAAATAATCAGTCACTTACTAATGTCGTCTTCTCGATAAGCATGCCTACCAAATTCAGCAAACAGTGTGTAGTCAAAATGACACGGTAGAATCGCAGGCACATCTTGCATTATAGGCTTAACGGGAGTTGAACTGTTAAGGTACCACGTATAAAAAAAATCCCCAATTTGATTTTATTTTTTTGTACGACGAATGGTGGCATTGGATATATAGTAACGTTTGTATGGAAGCAGACTCCGCTCAAAACATCATCACCAAACACAACAGCTGGGACTTTGGTTCCTTGTTTATAATGAGCAAAAAGTTCACTATCATGTCACAGACGTTGTTAACAAATCTATGTAATTAATCTATACCCAATTTAAACGGTATACTATCATATCAGTGAGCCAATAGTTTCGATATATCGTTGGATTAGTAGTAGACTTAGTTCTTTCCACTGGACGTCTTTCAATAACCGGGAGTAATACAGTCCACTTGTTTTTCATTGTGCTAACTTCCATAGAAGAATACATGTTCCGTTGATTCCTTGCCTTCGTGTATAACATCAGAACAACATATAAAATAAATAAATTTTGTTGGTCTGTACTATCAATATTGCCTATACGAAAAACTCATACTACAATATGAAATAGAATTACAAAGAATCAATTTATAAACAGTAACAAATTTATTGCAATTCTTCTTCAATCACAATTATTTTTTTTTCTAATATTTCTCTAAACTCGATATTTTTTGTATTGTCTGTAGTGTGCTTATCAAAAAAAGATGGATTAATCAAAATTCTAACTGAGGATGCTGTTCTTGCTCGTGACAGAGCACCATATAATTGACCATGAGAAAATACTGGTTCTTTTAAATATACACCAACTAAATCAAGTGTTTGTCCTTGTGCTTTGTTAATTGTCATAGCAAAGCAAAGCCTTATAGGAAACTGAATCCATCTATAAGGTACCGGATAATATTCTTCGTTAGTAGGTTGTAGAGGCATCCTATGAATAAATACTTGTTTTCCTGCAAAATCACCATTCTGAATCTCAGCATGTATGACTCTTTTTTTAAACTTTTACATATCAATCTGGTTCCATTACAAAGGCCTTCACTCGGATCAAGATTTCTAAGCAATACAATTGGTGCATCAATTTTCAAATGAAGCCTATGCGGTGGTAAACCATTGGGTGACAGAAAATTTAATAGATCCTCATATTGCCCCTGATCCGATTCATTAACTGCTTCATCATAACTTAGATGGCTAGCGTTATGACCAGATCAATTACGCTAATACCAGAGCAGTCTTCCAAATATACCCTCCATTAATTTTCTGCCAGCTGAAGTCGCTTTTATGTGAGAGAGTTTGGTCATACCCTCTCTCTTCCTTCTGACAAATATAAAAAAACCGGTTCTACAAACCGGTTCTGAACGGTATACCATCATAACACGACTACTGAACATGGTGATTTGTCATATCACCAGTTCTACAAACTAATATGCACAAAATAAAAAGAGTTTAAACTATGAAAAACAAGATAGCCGAGCTATGATCCAACCCACTACTTTCTAGCCCTAACTCGTTTCCGGAAGTGTTTCGACCAACTCTAATGTTCTCGGCATCGTTGAAGGGTGTCGTCTCCTATTTCTGAGAATAGACATTATTTCAATAATCTACCCTCCTATGTCAGGTTCAACAGTCCGCTGACCGGATTTAACTAACCTAACACGGTCTACGATCGATGAGACACTCATTAACAATGATATAAACCTCACACACGAAACCGAATCTGAACATCAGTCGGTTTTACAGGGTGATCTTAGAACCCCGGTTCCCGTACCCTCTCCAAAATACATCTATAAAGAAGCTATGTGTAATACGATTATCGAGTGATCAATTCAACAAAAGTCATGAAGAATAAGTTCTAGAACAATAACAACACCGAGAATCTAACAATCAACACATCAAAACACTTCAATCAACAAGCTAAGGTTCAATTTCGAAGACTATCACATAACTCAACTATCATGAAATTAGCTACTCATCCTAACAACAACATAGCATAAATCAAGATCGAAAGCAAGAACAAGAAAGGAAACGAAATACCGAATATATTAGGCTGTAGGAAATCGAATCTTCGAATAAAATCCCATCAATAACACGTCAAACTATCACCGAGATCCTCCGGATTACAACAATCTACAACTAAACTAAGCTAATCTACGTACAAATCTAATCTAAGCTAAGAAGATGAAGAAAAACATAGAAAAAACTCTGAAAAACGATCTATATGTGTATATATATATCATATGGGGGTATTTATAGTGCGTCTAGGCTTTGCTAGGCGTACGCCTAGCATGTTGAAAACTCGGACTGAAACTTTCTAGACCAATTTAACTCGTAGGCATGCGCCTAGCATTTGTCAGGCGCACGCCTGCTGACACATCTTCAGTAAATCGGCCATAACTTTGTGTGTAGACCTCCAAATCCATTGATTCAAAATGCATTGGAAAGCTATAAAAGTGTCTACAACTTTATTGAAGATGACCAGCCCATAAAATGCCTTTAAATTGGATCAAAATGCAGATGATTGGAAGCCAAGGTTGTAATCTTAATGAATTTCGATCCGTTTGAACGTTTAAGCTTCGGACACACGTTCCAACCCTCGTATCCCGCCTTCCGGTCATCTCGAACACCTAATACATGTACAATATCACAAAAAATACCACACGTAACCCCTACAGGACACTAGGTGACCGAGAGTATAGTAAATACACCGGAAAAGACCGAGAATTCCGGACTTTACGTCCTAGGTCTCGAAATGATAACCAAGGTGTAAATACATCAAAATACAACCAAATGTCTCCGAAAACATATAGAAAGAGGTATAAACAGGGTATAATCACATAGTAAATGATAGTCAATTTGACTCATCAACTACCCCCTACTTAGCGTTTGCTCGCCCTCGAGCAAAGATGAGCGCTTCAAAAATAAAGATGGAGTCAACATTGAAATCATACATTTAGTCTAAAGCATTGCAATGGTAAAACACAAGTAACTGACACCAATGCATATGATTTAAGTTCTACCTTGTATTGAGAAAGAGAATTGAGTGTGTGTATAGCTTCTTCAACATTCATCATTTACGACCGGTTTAGATTATAGTTGTATAATGTACCGAGGTTACACCGTAGGCTTATACGTCGTAAACATCTCCACTAATCGAGGTCTATTGTCATCTAGTACGGTCAAGCAGGACTTGAAGGGTTATAAAGTTAGGCTAGGGTTCGGGGCTAATGAAAGGGTATTTACGATAAAAATAGAAAGAGACGGTGCAAAAGAGCTTTAACCGGTAAATATAAACACGATTCTCGGTTATCACCTTCGTCTTCTATCTTCCAACTACTCACAATTCCGGACATCCAAAACCTAACTTCAACTTCATAATATACAAAACTACACAACACTTTAGTCCACTTTTTGGACTTATAACAAACTATAAATATGTACATTTATAGCTTCTATTTTTTCTTTTTTTTCTTTTTTCTTTCTGTTTCTTTTTCTTTTGATTGAAAGAACAAACTATACCTGATCAAATTATGAAAATATGACACTATACACCAATATTCCGAACAAAACTGAAACCAACACATTGTTATACTCCTCGTTCCTAACAACTCGTAAATCACAACACCATACCATTACTTACGTCTCAACCATACCTCGCAACATCGTAAAAATGTGTGGAAAGAACAAGCTCAATTGCAAGGTAGTCAAGGATACGTAGACCGAAATAAAGTTAGGGACATCGATTTTCACGGGTGAGTAACACGAAAGGCTAGTTCGGGTGGCGGTCTAACCATCCTACAAAAGGCTGAGAGGGGTAAGAATGGATTAATCGTTTAGGTTGGCCTTTGACTCTGATCGGGTCAAATAAATACCAAAACCGGCATCCTATACCTAACAACAACGACCTTTCTATTTCGCCTCGAAGTTACTAATATAAGTTCTAAGTAACCGGTTCATTAATAATTACCATAATCGTTCACTAGTCAAGGTGATTCGTGAAGTCGAAGCTAATGTGATACAATTATTCCAGTCTCAATACAAGATCCCAACTCAAATGAAATGCATTCGTATAATCACTATATGTTAAACAAAATAATACTATATGCTCACTGTATCAAAACCAATGTCAAAGGCATCAAAATTTCTAAAAACCGACTCATTTACACCAAAAGGATAACAATCGCTAACTATAACTCATTCCACATGAAAACAAAACATTGAAGCTAAACCAACCACCCTCTACTTTAAAACCAAACACTTGAAATGATGTGTAACATTTATATGATAAAAATTACGATGTTTTATATACATTATCGACTCTTTTTATATAAAATATAAGTAATTATAACGATAATCTTATAAAATATTAATAGCTATGAATAAATCTAAATACTATAAAAATCAAGTAAAAATGATAAAAAGTTATAAATTTTGTACCGGGTTAATAACCGGAGTGTCGTGTCGATTCACGTGGGTATTTTTGGTATTTTACGACTTTAGGTAAACCAAGACCCCGAGTGATGACATTTTGTGGAGTAAAATCATATCTTTTGAAGGAATAAAGGAAGTGCCACGAGATTTAAAGTTCAAGTGGATCAATGATTCGTGACGCCGAATCAAGTTATATTTTCGACGAACAAATGGCCCAGCAAAAAGGCATTTTCTGAAAAAGAAGTCTTCATGGAAGTTATAGATCTCCTCAAGAGCTTTCCAACGCATCTTGAATTATGTCATTTGGAGATCCGTAACTCAAGTTATGATTTTATCAAGTTTCGGATTAAGATTGGAAAAAAATCTATCCGGATCGATCCGGATTTACCTCGGATCGATCCGAGGAAACATCATGATTAGACCAGCATGTGGCCCCGCAGAGAATATCCCGGGATAATATTTTTTATTCCCGGATCGATCCGGCCCTTTCTCGGATCGATCCGGCAAGTGGAAAAACCGCCTATAAATAGAGTTTTGCATGTGCACATAAAGGGTACCAAATATATTTTCTTCACCTCTTTTTAGTAGTAGTAGTATGTATATATATAGGCCTTATGCCATAAATAAAGTAGTATCGTTATAATGCTCGAGAAATTATCGAAGATCAATGTTGTTGAAGTTGTTGTAGCATCCGGAAAGAATACCGCTTCGATTCAATCGTTGTAATCGGGTAAAATTTCTAAAGTATTTATGTTTGTTTTGTCTCGTTTCTATTTTCGTATAATGTTAGTAGGCTAAATCTAATAACTAGCCAAAGTTATGTAATCGTTTTATTTCGATCTTTTCGGTAAAGGAATGTTGTCTAAGTAAAATTGAATAAAATTGAGTTAATTGAATCTTTTCCTATTGATAAAGTTTGACTTGAAAGAATTCATAATCTAATTATGAATTGACACCTCGTAATTAAGTTATGAACTCGTTAATAGAAAAACCGGAGGGTAAAATTGGCCGAGTGAAAACGTGACAACGGAACCCGCTTCCTACCCGGGGGCGATTTGTCCTAAAAAGATGAATCTTATTAAAATTTGTACTCAAGATCGTAATAATGTTAAATTCATCGCTTAATTGAAACTTAAACCGGAAAGTTGAATCGCCCGGCTTTGACAACCGGAGCCTTTAAATAAAATTGACCGTTTGACGAACGGAATGACTCCTTTTTATTCGAGGTAGAATCGTACTCGGGACCCGTTCGTAAAAACCGTAACAGCTTGTGGATCTTGGATCGATGACAATGGACATATGACAATTTCACACACTAATGTGAGGATGAATTGTTAACCTTAGAGTGCACCGTTTCATTTACTCAATTGAACCTAAAGATCGAGCACATTCCATTCACCGAAAAGATCGTATAAATCAATTATATAAACTTTGGCTAGTTCTCTAATAATATATTTGGCATCTATATATTTATATCTATATATATACTTTGCAACTTATGCACATCTATATATATTTATATATCTATATATATTATATTAGAATAAATTTTAATTTACGTATTTATTTTATGTTGACTAGAATAAGTAGTGATCCGTGTTATAAAATTGCGGTTTAGATCGAGTTAATAATGCCTCTTTGGTGTTTAACCACACTTAAAAGAATTACAAAGTTCCCCGAGGATACGATACTCCGACTCACCATACTAGCACTACGCTTGACCCGATACACCGTCGGTTAAGGATCGTATTAGCACTAGAAAAGGCCACGTCGTTTTTTCCGGCGCCGTTGCCGGGGAACGACGCTAATTTCTTTTTTGTGTCTATGGTTACTACTTATATTAGCTCAAAATTCTCGAGAATAAGTCAACACTTTTCTTATCTCATTTCTATTTTTAATTTCGTCGGTACTTACCTTATAGGTAAGTTACCATTTTTTACTACTATCAATTTCGTGTTATTTTCTATTTTCGTTAGTTGATGACCAGAAGTGGTAAGGCCCCACTCACTCCTTATAAGCCTGACATAAACACTTACGAAAGGCAAGTTAAGAGTAGAGAGAAAACGTGGTCATACTAGTCGTGGAAATCCCGACGAATCATCTTCAAACGTAAATACGAGAATGGTCGAAATCGTTGATGAAACACCCGAACAAGTGGCCGGAACATGCTCTAGTGGCATGGACAAAACCCCGTTAACCTTAATAATCAAAATAATAATAATAATAGAAATAATCAAAATCGGAACCGTAATAATCGTAACAACCCAAGAAACCCAAGGCCTATACGTGACCAAACCATAAGAAGAAATCGACTAATAATCCCATACTTTTACCTAATGAAGGAGCGAATAATTTCGAGATTAAATCTCATCTTTTTGGTTTAATTGACGCAAGAGCCCAATTCCTAGGAGAAGATGATGAAGATCCGCATCATCATCTCTATCTTTTTGAAGAACTCGTGCAATACAAGCCCAAAAGTCAAGGTGCTCACAAGGAATTAACAAGGATGACTATGTTTCCTTTTTCTCTAAAAGGACGAGCCCGAGATTGGTTTATGTCTCTTCCACATCATTCACTTACAAGTTGGGAGGAGATTCAAACCGAATTTCGAAACAATATTTCACTCCCGGACGGAATTTGGAATTAAAAGTCGAGGTTGCTAACTTTAGACAAGGATCCGAAGAAACGCTTGGGAATGCCTCGGGAAAGATTTAAAAAATTGTTAAGAGCGTGTCCCGACCATGGTTATTCCTTAGATATGCAAATTCAACTCTTTCGTCGTAAATTAAGAAAAGATTCACGTGCCGATGTAGATCATGCACGTGGTGGTTCGTTAATGATGAGTGAAGCTCAAACAGTTTACGATGCTATGTAAAAGATTTCCAAAAATAATGAATGTGGGAAACCGGTTCTAGCACCGTAAAAGTAGCTTTTGCAGAGAATGTACGTCTAATACGGAAGTTCTAGCACATTTAGAAAATTTGAGTAGGAAATTTGATGGTTTACAATGTAATAAGAACCAAAGTTCGTAAAATAGTACACCAACCGAATACTCGAATCAGATAATATGCCATCGTGGATCGAAGAACCAAACGGGATACTCAAGAGAGGAGGTGAGTTTTCTTCAAGCAAAGATAGAATTTAAACAATGCTTACTCAAACTCGTTTAATGCTATTAGAAGAGATCACCCTACTTATCGATGGTCCGAAAACCCTAGTAAGCAAGGACAACCGCCGTATCCAGCTCCATATATATGAACATGAATAATAATCAAGTTTATCAAGAAAACACGTCTAATCGAATTTACAATCATTACCTAGATCCTATCCTCAACATACCACTCAAAGTATACCAAGAACTCAAAGTTCAACTCAAATTTCGTTGTAAGGAGTTGAAAAATGGGAAAAACTAATGGAAAATATGATGGGTGTAGTATCTACTCAAGCTAAAAATATAGAAACGATGGTGACTTCTATTGGTACAAACCACTAAGGACACGAGTTCAATGAAAACATCTATGAGTGGACATGATACCAGGATGAGAACGATAGAAGCCTCATTAAGGAATATGGAAGATCATTTGAGTAGGGAAGGTGAACGTAATAACAAAGCACTCCCCGTGAGGATTACCAAGTAACACCGAAAAGAACCCAAGAGAGGTAAATGTTGTAGTTACGAGAAGTAGGAAGCTCAAATGGAAGTAATGGAGTTGAAAACTTTGGGAATAATGAAGTAGAAGATGACTTAGATGGTAAGAATGATAAAACTAAAGATGAACTTGAATTTACAGATGAGGAAGAAGAAATTATAGACAATTTCTTGAAAAGAAATAAAAGTTCGGAACCTGAAAGTGAAAGGGAAAATTGGGTAAAAATCCCTAAGATTCTGAAAGATCCCATGGATAAAGATTTAAGGACTTTATTTAAGGAACATGTTAGAATGGAAAATAATGAAAACAAGGATGAAAAACAGAAGAAATGAAGGAATCTGAAGTAGAGATTGATTCAGGGAACAATTTAAAAGAAAGAATTCAAGAACCTGAAACATGGCGACTGAGTAATACTCGAAGGTTTAAGGAAAAAGGAAAAGAGAAACTGACAAAGGAGCCAAAGGTCATAGATTTAGAATCTTTACCTTACCCTCCTAAAGATCAAATCAAAAAGGCAAAAACCGATAAGAAGTATGCTCGTTTCCTTGACACTTTTCGTCATATTCAAGTTAATATCCCCGTTATCGAAGCTCGATTAATATACTCGCCTATGGAAAATTTCGAAAGAAATTTCGTCAAACAAGAAAAAATTAGAGGAATATGAGAACATATGCCTAAATGAAGAATGTTCCGCAATTCCCGCAAAGATAAGTTACCACCTAAACCGAAAGATCCCGGTAGTTTTACCATTCCGTGTGAAATTGGAGGATTTCGTTTAAGAAGGTCTTATGTGATCTAGAGCAAGTATAAATCTAATGTCTTATGAGGATTATAAAAAGCTAGGCATAGGAAAGCTTACTACGACTGAAATGACTCTGCAAATGGCAGATAGATCGATTAAGTACCCTAAAGGAATTATTAAGGACGTATTGGTTAAAATAGACAAATTCTATTTTCCAGTAGACTTTGTAGTTATGGAAATGGAAGATGGTTATTCAGACCTCTTATTCTAGGTCGTCCATTTCTAGCTACAGGAAGAACTTTAATCGATGTTCAGAAAGGAGAATTAATCTTAAGAGTCAATGAAGACGAAGTTACTTTCAATATTTTCAAAGCTATGAATCATGCATCATCGTAATCATGTTCTTTTATGTAAGATATTCATTCTCGTCTATGATAATCGCTACCAACTTTTGAAGACAAACATTAGAAGAATGCTTAACTCTCGTCTATCTATAAAGAAGATGAGGAAGACATTGAAATGAAAGAGATAATTCTTTCTTTAGATACGTAAAGTTTTACCTTTAAACCACCATGGCATAAGTACTTGGAATTAGAACTAGAAGGACCCGCTTCTTAAATCGTCAATAGAAGATCCGCCGAAGAATCCGGAATTGAAACCGTTACCTTTAAATCGAAATATGCTTTTCTTGAAACTAATAATCTATTACCGATTATTATTTCATCGCCTTTAATCGAGCAACAAGAAGATCAATTACTTAGAATGTTGAAAAAGCATAAGAAAGCTTTTGGATGGACAAATTTGCCGATATTCGAGGTATTAGCCCCGAGATTTGCGTTCATAAGATAATTTCGAAGGAAGATGCTAAGCCTTGTATTCAACCGCAACGCCGCCTCAACCCAAATTTGCGTTAATTGTTAAGAAAGAGGTCATTAAGCTATTAGAGACGGGAATAATTTTTCCCATATCGATAGTGAACGGGTAAGTCCAACTCAAGTGGTACCAAAGAAAGGAGGTTTCACAAAGTTGAAAGAAAATGATAGGAATGAATGGATTCCAACAAGAGAAATTACAAAGTTATCGAATGTGCATTGATTTTAGGAAACTAAATGATCATACTAAGAAAGATCATCATCCACTTCCATTCATAGTTCAAATGTTGGAACGGTTAAGTGGTCATAAATATTATCGTTTCTTAGATGGTTATTCGTGTTATTTACGTATTTTCATTGCAAAGCAGAGATAGGGAGAAGACTACTTTCACTTGTCCTTATGGAACTTTTGCGTATAAAAGAATGCCGTTTGGTTTATGTAATGCTCCAAAGCCTACGTTTCAAAGATGCATGATGGCTATATTTTCCGATATGGTTGAGAAATTCTTGGAAATTTTTATGGACGACTTTAGTGTTTACGGAGATTCTTTTGGTAAATGTTTATCGCACTTAGAAAGAGTGTTGCAACGTCGCGAGGATACCAATTTAGTTTTAAATTGGGAAAAATGTCATTTAATGGTATCGAAGGAATTGTCCTAGGCCATAGAATCTCCGAAATAGAATTGAAGTTGATAAAGCTAAGGTTGAAGTAATTGAAAAATTACCACCACCAGCTAATCTAAGGACTCTAAGAGGATTTCTTGGACATGCAGGATTTTATAGGAGATTTATTGCCGATTTTTCAAAGATAGCAAAGCCTCTAAGTCATTTGCTTGAAAAGGAAGTACCTTTTAACTTCGATAGTAAATGTAAAGAAGCTTTTCGGACCTTAAAAGCGAGATTAACTATCGCACCAAGTTGCTAATAGCACCCGCATTGGGATTTGCCATTTGAGATTATGTGTGATGCCGTTGATTTAGTCCGTAGGAGCAGCTTTAGGTCAAAGATATAACAAAATTCTCAAAGCTATTTACTATGCATCTCATACGTTAAATGCAAATTAACCGAACTATACAACTACGTAAAAAGAACCGTTGGTCGTAATTTTTGCCTTAGATAAGTTTAGATCGTATATTGTTGGTTCTAAGGTAATAATTTATACGTACCATTCAAACTTTGAAGTATTTACCGAGTAAGAAAGATGCGAAACCACGTCTTCTTAGATGGATTCTCTTACTTCAAGAATTTGATATTGAAATTAAAGATAAAAAGGGAAGTGAGAATGTAGTAGCAGATCATCTAAGTAGAATGGAAAATGATGAAGAAAAGGGAATAGAAATTAAAGATTCATTTCCTGATGAACAACTTTTTAGAATGATACTCCTTCAACCATGCAAGCTTATTAAAGAATAGAATTCCTTCTAAGGAAATGTCACCCGGTTTGGAGATATCATTAATTACTTAACCCGTGATTATATTCCGTCTCATTGGACTTGGCAAAGAAGAAGAAATTCTTTTATGACTTAAAATTTTATTACCGGGAGGAACCGTACCTTTTCCGTAAATGTTCGGATGGGATAATCGTAAAGTGTGTGCCCGATAATGAAATTTTAAGTATTTTATCATTTTGTCATGATCGTGAGGCAGAGGTCATCATGGAGGTTGGAAAACCGCTTTTAAAGTTTTACAATGTGGTTTTTATTGGCCTACGCTATATGTAGATGCTTACAAGTATGTCAAATCCCGTGAATCTTGTCAAAAATGGGGAAATGTATCTAAAAAACATGAAATGCCTATGCAACCTATTTTAGAATGTGAGTTATTTGATGTTTGGGGTATAGATTTCATGGGACCATTCCCTATATCTTTTGGAAAAAGATTTATTCTAGTAATGGTAGATTATGTTTCGAAATGGGGTAAGTCGAAGCTCTTCCCACTAATGATACCAAAGTTGTCATACGATTCCTTAAAAAGAATATATTTACACGTTATGGCATTCCGAGGGCTATCATTAAGTGATAGAGGTTCACACTTTTGTAATAGACCATTTACCAAGATAATTGAAAAATATGGTGTAACGCATAAGTTAGAACGCCCTATCATCCGCAAACCAAAGGGTCGCAGAGGTGTCTAATAGAGAGATCAAAAGAATTGTAGAAAAAACAAAGGATTCAAATCGAAAAACTCGGCGCTTAAACTAGACGATGCATTACGGGCATATAGAACAGCCTTTTAAAACACCAATTGGTTGTTCTCCCTATAAGTTAGTTTTTGGTAAGTCTTGTCATCTCCCGCTTGAGTTAGAACACCGAGCCTTCGGGCTATTAAATTTTTGAATTTCGATCCTAAGGTCGTCGGTGATCATAGATTGCTTCAATTGACGTAACTAGAAGAATTCCGTCTCGATTCTTATGAAAACGCTCGAATCTACAAGAACGCACGAAATCCTTTCACGATAAGAGAATCTATAGTCGTGAGTTCCATGTAGGTGATCGAGTGCTCTTGTACAATTCACGTTTAAAGTTATTTCCAGGAAAGCTTAAATCAAGATGGACAGTCCATTTAAAGTAACGAGAGTTTACAAATCCTGGAGTCGTTGAACTAACTGATGGAAATACAACTTTTATAGCCAATGGCCATAGAGTAAAGTTATTTGTGGAAGGAAAAGGAACCGCACTGAAAGAAGAAATAATGCTACTAACTGATCCTCCGACAAGGTAAAAAGCAGAGAAATAAAGAAACTGAAAAGCAGAGGAGTTAAACTCAGCCGAATACCAGGTGCTATCTATCTTTACTCTACTTTTATATGTTTTATTTATGTTTAAATTAGTTTCGTCTTTTACCGGATAGACGTAAAAGAACTGGATGTCTTTTTTAGATAGAATAGGAATTTTTATGTTGCTCTTGAAATTAGGCTTGGATAAAGATGTCGCGTTTAAAATAGAAGCTTCAGTTATTGAGAAAAACAAGCAATTGTTGAGAGAGATCAGACCGAAAGAAATATGTAATGGAAAATCGAGAAGTTCGATAAAGAGAAGGGCAAAGTTTTTAAGAAGGTGTGAAGTTGTGGAAAAAGTGAGCATGAAGGGAAATGTAGTGGAAAGCACAACCAAATCCCTGTGATGAGTGTTTGAATATTGTTAAGAAGGGAACGATTAGGTGGTTATCCGAAAATCCCGATGGAGATCAAAGGGAAAATTCGAACGCCTCATTTCTTAAGGTTAGGTTGATAGAACGTTACGTCGAACTCGGAAGATTTTAAGTATTGGAATTAGGACCCTCGTGAATTTTGTAATATTTATAAAATTTTTATATAACTTTTGAAAATTTTATAAATAGGATCTTTATGAAATTACTTAAAAGTTTTATAAAGTTTTTATAAAAAGTTTTTTTTGTTATTTTTGTAGAAGTTTTATTAAGTTTAAAAAAAAAAAAAAAAAAAAAAAAAAAAAAAAAGTGGTCGGATCGATCCGACCTAACCCCGGATCGATCCGGAAGCTAAAAAACCTAAAAAAGGGACGGGGTTTCTTCTTCTTCTTTCTTCTTCCATTTTTCTAAAAACAGCCGCCCTCCCCTTTTCCCCCCAATTCGAATTTTTTTCTTCAAATCATCACACAACATCACCATTAAACTACCCCAACTCTTAAACTTCTCTAATTTGCCTCTACTCTCTTCAAATTTTCATCTAAATTGAAGAATTTTTCAAGGGAAGCTTCAACTTTTATTCCGGCGAAATTTCCATCTTTTCCGGCCAAATTTCAACTTTTTTAAGCTTTGTAAGGTAACATTGTAGTCACTTATTTTCTTAATTTCGTTTTTTTTTTTTTTTGCAATTTTTTATTTTCAACTGTTTTGTCACTCACATTTGTACTGTTGTGTTGTGTTGTTTTGTTGTTTTGTGTTGTTTGTTATTTTGTCATTATCGTAGAATGGCCGAATCATCGAAAGCTAGTAAAAAACGTAAACCGAATATCCCAACCCAAATTCCAAGCTTATAGAAACTAGGCCTTTAATGTAAGAAGAATTGCGTTAGTTTTGAAAGAACCGCGTTCGCCGCAGCCTAAGAAAGCATTGAAAAATAAATTTGGACAAGTTGTTTAGTTGCAATAGAGAGGGGCTTAGACTTCAAAGATTTGGGAAGGGAGGTAAAAGATATTTTTGAAAGGAGGCATTGGATGGAATTAGCCGCTTAAGGTCGGGAGAAATTAACACCACCTTAGTAGCCGAATTTTATTCTCTCGGTAGCAACTCATAATGCTACGTAAGATGGTGAGTTAACTTCGTCAACCTAAGAACTAGACAAGTTGCCGTTTACTCCTCACATTATAAATGCTATTTATGGTATTCCCGATATACCGAGAACGAGGACTATTATACGGTTTGGAATTTGGATGAGCCAAACAGACTTTGATCATATTGTTGCGGTAGCCCGTAACGAGTTAGATCCCACTCGCCGTCCGGCATGAAAACAGTTTTCCTAGCGGGAAATGTATCCGGGATATGAAAGCCATTAAACGTTTTATTAGTCACACTCTTTACCCGACTCGGCATTTTACATCTTTTGGTAAAGAGGATTTGTGTATTGCTTGGGCTATGGTTAATGATATACCCGTGGATGTAGGCAGAGTAATGTGTGAAGGGCCAAGGAATTTGCCCCGATCGCTAGACCAGCAAGCTCACATGCCTTTTCCGTGTTTTATTTCTTCCTTGTGTCGTCGACAGAGTCCTTGAGCTCCCAAATGATAATTTGATGATGGTGGATGACACACTTATAGTCCTAGTTTACCACTTAGGCCGGCAGAAGAATAAACTTTTTGGACCCTAACCGTCAACGACCTCACCTACTCCATCCACCGCCGTCCCTCCTTCATCCAAACCAAACTCAAACTCAATTTCCGAATACCATCACTTACGACATGTTTCAATCCATGGCCTATGATGTTCATCGTGCTAATGCCAATATGGCTGTTTTTGCGGAAAGGAATAAATTATGGTCTGAAGATTTACGTCAAGGCATACGAGGTTTATATCAAATGAATATACTGCAAAACCCTACCTATGCCGAGATGGATATTCCGCAATGCCAAACCCAGCCTTATACCTTGCCCGATTTCATTCCACCGATGCCACCTCGCTCAGACTTCCAACAAATGCCACATTCTTTTGGATTTCAAACTAGTGGTGTGTAGAGATTTTTCGACAGTACTACGGCAAACCGCGACATCGAATGGACCGGATCCGGATCATTTGGCCATACCACGACGAGACGGGGAAGCACTTTTTCCGATATCACGAGAGAGATGAGCTCGACGGGACTAGATAGTTCGGTACGGATGTCAACTTATTTTCAAGATCCATCCCAAGAATCGACCCGTTCTCAAGCTATGCCAAGTTCAAGCCACGTCGAGCTGAGTGATGAAGAGGAGTGATTTTTAAACATTCTATGATTTTTCACATTGAAACATTTTATTTTTCGTACAATTTCGTTATCGTAAAATTTTAGGTTATTTTGATTTTGGTTGGATTTTATTTTTAATACGATCTTCATGTTTTCGTTACATGTTATGGTATTACGCATTGTGTAGTAAAATTTATCGTTATAATAAAATGAAAATGAACCAAAAAATAGGAAGAAAACTTGTCCCCTAGAAAAATCTAGACATTTTATAAGCAAAATCAACTCGTCCGTGAACAAGAGAGTTCCGGATCGATCCGGCCTTTTACCGGATCGATCCGACCCGAGTGTACCGACCGACAAAGATTACTAGTTCAGAGGCCGGATCGATCCGGCCCTTTCTCGGATCGATCCGGCAAGTACAAAAACGCGCAGAAAAGAGATCTTTTCTACTTTTGCTTGATAGATTTATTTCTATAAAAGGAAAGAGCAACAGCCATAAACTTTGCTCATTCTTCCCTTCCTTCTATTTTTAGTCTCTGTATCAGAAATGTCTAACCAATCCTCTCCCTCGGTTAATAGTTACGAACCACATACACCTGATGGTGTGGTTCCCGAAGGGCATGCCTCTTGTTTTCATAATAACGTCCCGAGACATCTAAATTTCGTCCGTTCTCCTATTCTGATGGAGAAAGGCTTAAACACTGAAAAAATTGATCAGTGGGGACGTAATCTAATCCGAGGTTGCGGGTGGAAAAAGTTGATAAGGACTCCCGCAGGTCGAATAAACATTTCGATTGTTAGAGATTTCTTTGCGTCTCTCACCGAGATAACGACAAGTAGCCTCATCTCAACTTATTACGCTAGGGGAATCGTTATTTCATTTTCACCCGCTCATCATAAATCAAATCTATCAAATCCCACCATGTACTTTTGATCGAAACCCACACTTCGAGTTTCTTTGGGAACTTGGGGATGCGTATAATGTTGTAAATCGTATCGCGTAAGCCTTTCGCTCGTGTTTCCGTTGTTTGATCATAACTATGATTCTTCAACTCGGCTTTACCCCTCATTTAAGGGCGTGGAAACGCTTCATTAATTCTCGGATCTATCCAACTAGAGATTTTTATGGGGTTACGGATGATGAGATGCCGCCGTTGTATGCATTAACCGTGGGAGCATACATTGATCGGGGGAGTTTTGATTTTTAAGACCGCAATTAATTTTGCGTAGAAAGACGTAATAGGGGAAGACCGTTACCATTTGCCTGGGTTATCTCTCACCTTTGTATCCAACCGAATCATGTGCCCGAGTTTGCTACCGACGAGATTTTTCCATCTCGTGATTCTCGCTAGATTACTTCCGGTGGATACTCCCGGATGTTCATCTACGGTTTGATAATCGCTAGAAGTTATGTTGTTAAGTTAGTAGTTGTTTAAATTAGTTGTTTTTTTTTTGTCTCGTTACTTTTATTTATAGTTTGTAATAGTGTTTAATATATATGTCATTTTCTTTAATCAAAATAATATATGGTTGCTAAAAATAATAAATAATAATCAAAATCATATAAAATTTTAATTTTATTTGCAAACTACCTTTTATTTACTCACTAAACATCGGGACGATGTCATTTCGTAAGTGGGGAGTGGAAGTAAGTTAGTAAATAAAAATTAAAATTTTCTTATATAAATTTATACTTAATTGCTCAATACTTAGTTTAATTTTTCTTGGAACAAAATAACTAGATAATATATAATTAATATGGATAAAAATAGTATAATTTGGTAAGAATAGATTTCAATTAAGTAAAGTAAATTTCATATATTATAATTATATTATATATGTCAATTTTAGATTTTTATAAGATTTTAAGTATATGTAACTATACATAAATATTATCAAGTAAGTTTCATATGAAATTTTAGCAAATATACTTATATTTATAATGAATTTTTTAGAATAATTTTCTTTGTAAAACGAAATATGAATATGGAATCGGATTAGGAATGATGAGATTTTGACACCATAAAAAATTACCTCAACCTTGATTAGAGTGATCAAGACCTCACTCGATATAGCCATTTTTTTGATCATAACCGACCCTTGGCTTATTTTGGTCTACATTTCCTAAAAATCCCACGAGTTTGTACGTACTTATGAAAGGAGATGATAGCACAGAAGCTAAGGATGGTGTAGGCCGAGGTGAAAAAAAAAAAAAAAAAAAAAAAAAAAAAAAAAAAAAAAAAAAAAGATATATATAAGAACGAAGCACCATATTTACAAGAGAATTAATCGAATACTGCGTATCTTCCTTATCTTTGATCGACGATATCGGTAGTAGCTTCCAATGATTTGAGTGCAAGTAGGTGTTATCTAAACGTCCTATATCACTACGAGGTATAAAGCTCCCGATAAAAATTCGAATCATAAGATCTCAAGAATGATTACGAGTTTAAGGAAACCGGACTCGTAATTTTAGATCGAAAGAGTATTACTCCGATCAATCTTGATGAAGCAATGCTTGTAAATTTGATTTTCTACACACACTCACGCTTTTAGTTCTTAATATTGAAAAAAAGAAGAGAGAAAATCTGAAAAATAGTTGGAAAAGGAGATATTATTAATCGAAATCGTTTTTGATCAAACGTGAAGGTGTAAGTACGTACGACTTGCTCTTTCTCTTTTTTTGATTTCTTTTTCTATCTTTTCGATTAACCAATGTCCTATCCTAAAAAGTATTAGCCATCTTGTCAATTACTTGACTTAGTCTTTGATTCCAAATATTTCATATAAGTTGAGATAGGAAAATAATTCTAGAATTTTAATTATATTTATTGAGTAGATTTTGTGAAATTTCATTTGAATAATAGTTGATAAATAATTTATCAAAGTTATCTACACTTTTTATCTTATTAATTTCTAAGAAAGATATAATTAATATGTTTATAATATTGAAATGATATTTTACTAATTTAAAATTTTATCTACCACTTATATAATTTTTATCGTAATTTTTATATATTACCGCTTATTTTGCTCGAGGACGATCAAAGAGCTAAGTGGGGAGTAGTTGATGTGTAACATTTATATGATAAAAATTACGATGTTTTATATACATTATCGACTCTTTTTATATAAAATATAAGTAATTATAACGATAATCTTATAAAATATTAATAGCTATGAATAAATCTAAATACTATAAAAATCAAGTAAAAATGATAAAAAGTTATAAATTTTGTACCGGGTTAATAACCGGAGTGTCGTGTCGATTCACGTGGGTATTTTTGGTATTTTACGACTTTAGGTAAACCAAGACCCCGAGTGATGACATTTTGTGGAGTAAAATCATATCTTTTGAAGGAATAAAGGAAGTGCCACGAGATTTAAAGTTCAAGTGGATCAATGATTCGCGACGCCGAATCAAGTTATATTTTCGACGAACAAATGGCCCAGCAAAAAGGCATTTTCTGAAAAAGAAGTCTTCATGGAAGTTATAGATCTCCTCAAGAGCTTTCCAACGCATCTTGAATTATGTCATTTGGAGATCCGTAACTCAAGTTATGATTTTATCAAGTTTCGGATTAAGATTGGAAAAAAATCTATCCGGATCGATCCGGATTTACCTCGGATCGATCCGAGGAAACATCATGATTAGACCAGCATGTGGCCCCGCAGAGAATATCCCGGGATAATATTTTTTATTCCCGGATCGATCCGGCCCTTTCTCGGATCGATCCGGCAAGTGGAAAAACTCGCCTATAAATAGAGTACTTTTATGTGCACATAAAGGGGGTACCAAATATATTTTCTTCACCTCTTTTTAGTAGTAGTAGTATGTATATATATAGGCCTTATGCCATAAATAAAGTAGTATCGTTATAATGCTCGAGAAATTATCGAAGATCAATGTTGTTGAAGTTGTTGTAGCATCCGAAGAATACAAATTTTCGATTCAATCGTTGTAATCGGGTAAAATTTCTAAAGTATTTATGTTTGTTTTGTCTCGTTTCTATTTTCGTATAATGTTAGTAGGCTAAATCTAATAACTAGCCAAAGTTATGTAATCGTTTTATTTCGATCTTTTCGGTAAAGGAATGTTGTCTAAGTAAAATTGAATAAAATTGAGTTAATTGAATCTTTTCCTATTGATAAAGTTTGACTTGAAAGAATTCATAATCTAATTATGAATTGACACCTCGTAATTAAGTTATGAACTCGTTAATAGAAAAACCGGAGGGTAAAATTGGCCGAGTGAAAACGTGACAACGGAACCCGCTTTCCTACCCGGGGGCGTATTTGTCCTAAAAAGATGAATCTTATTAAAATTTGTACTCAAGATCGTAATAATGTTAAATTCATCGCTTAATTGAAACTTAAACCGGAAAGTTGAATCGCCCGGCTTTGACAACCGGAGCCTTTAAATAAAATTGACCGTTTGACGAACGGAATGACTCCTTTTTATTCAGAGGTAGAATCGTACTCGGGACCCGTTCGTAAAAACCGTAAATAGCTTGTGGATCTTGGACCGATGACAATGGACATATGACAATTTCACACACTAATGTGAGGATGAATTGTTAACCTTAGAGTGCACCGTTTCATTTACTCAATTGAACCTAAAGATCGAGCACATTCCATTCACCGAAAAGATCGTATAAATCAATTATATAAACTTTGGCTAGTTCTCTAATAATATATTTGGCATCTATATATTTATATCTATATATATACTTTGCAACTTATGCACATCTATATATATTTATATATCTATATATATTATATTAGAATAAATTTTAATTTACGTATTTATTTTATGTTGACTAGAATAAGTAGTGATCCGTGTTATAAAATTGCGGTTTAGATCGAGTTAATAATGATACTCTTTGGTGTTTAACCACACTTAAAAGAATTACAAAGTTCCCCGAGGATACGATACTCCGACTCACCATACTAGCACTACGACTCTAGCAAGTATGAATGTTTGACCCGATACACCGTCGGTTCAAGGATCGGTATTAGCACTAGAAAAGGCCACGTTCGTATGGATTCGAAGGATGCGGTGTTCTTAGATCTTACAAAATTAGATCTATTCGCGGCGGACGGATCACGATTCATATAACATAACGCATAATTAAAGGACTTAAATAAACTACAAGGGGGTTAAAATTAAGTTACCAATATCGGGAGAGATGCCTTGATCTTCCGATGTGTTCTCCAAACGGCGGTTGGTGGACACCCTTCTTGATACACGAGCCTCCTTGATATGCAACCAGAAAAATCCCGAAGATTTTTCCAACTCGAACCCTAAGAATGAGGCCGAAATTTTTCGGCCAATTTCTCTCGGTGAATAGTGACGTGAATAGTACCTTCCCATTAGACTTGGGAGAACTCTCTTTATATAGGAGAGTAATCAATGTCCTCCAAGGATTAAATAATTAAGTGATAATTATCACATTAATCCTTTTCCAAATAAAAGATAAATAAAATGATTATCCCAAACAAATTAAGATAAATCATATTATTATCTATTATTCCATGAATTATCATTTAACAAATAAAAGATAAATCACATGTTAAATAATTATCCAAGAAAACTAATTTCTCTCTAATTATTAGGACATTAATGGCGCCACATATTGGGTCAAAAAAGCCCACATAAAATGTCTTTTATGTGTATTATATTATTTAGCCCAACTAAATAATATCCATGCATATCAATTAATTAGCCCACCAATTAATTATCACCGAGGCCCAAATAACAAGATTATTAGTCCGAATTACGTAAGCCACACCGGGGACCATGGACCTATAACCGTAGCTCCAATAATTAATTATTCATCGAACGTAAAAGTACATTAATTATTAATTCCGGGATTACGCCACCATAAACCCGAAACCGAACTCTACCGATTATAGATGTATACTTATACTCAACCCATGAGTGAATAAGCGTCCATTGATATAATCACTACATACGGATTAACCCTCCATAGATCGTCCATTCTGAGAGGGAAGTCTCCGTGAACCCGACTCAGAATATCTTATCCTTATTTACCATCAACCCCCTAGTGATCAATTAGTTCACATATCTGACTAGTAGCTAATTAGTCTAAATATGAACTCGGCCGATCGATCACTTTCTTAGGGCTAACAAATAAGGGATCGTCTCTCTACTTCCCGCAGAAGGAATGGATTCCATGTCCGTGAAAATCGAACTACTCACTCATCCGGAGATAGTGCCAATGAGAAGTGGCTTGGAACACATTATTTAAGTGAACCGTAACTAACACATCAAACACTACCCCGGGACAAGCAAAGACCCCCGTGATCACCTCAGATTAAGGTTGATCCATATATGATCATCTAATGATTTAATAAGATTCCTCGATTACGGAATTATACCGAGAAATTCGATTAAATCGGTCCAAACCCTATATGAATGCCATCATATATAAATGCCCCACGTAGTACCCTCTACCGACAAATCCGGATAAGACTATCACACCCTAAGGTGTTCGGGCGCATTATTGGTGTTTTAATCAAGAGACCCTAAACTCGATTAAGTTCACCACGGACTAACAAGCTTAAGCATATCACCACTAACTCAATCCTCACGTGTAATCCATACACCGAGTTAAGTGGTTACATACGATATACTTAGTGGTTTGCAAAGCAAAGTTGTATTACTTTACAAGCACAAAGCAAGTAATAAGGTGAGATAAATTTTGTCATTCATTATTAAAAACAATTACACAAATTGTCTTTCGGGCACTACACCTAACAATCTCCCACTTGCACGAAATGACAAGCAACGATTGTTTTTAGAGCACACCCTTTCTCATCTTATTCACAACACTCTCCCACTTGCTCTAAAAGCAGATGAGACATATCCATCAATGTCGTACCCACCAAGCACTAGACTTGGTGCACTAATCGTTAGGTTATCGGCTCGAAACGATCTTTAGGATCGAAACGTTGCCGGTCCATCTAATCAGCGGTACTCTCTCTCAATATGCTTTTGACCTCTAAAGGATCGAGAAAATCCTTCTAAGCTATCTCTTCACCGCTTTCACAATGAAGTGATATCGGCTCACTAGACCCGGAATTACTCCCGCATCGCAAGGAAATTCCTAAGCCATATCGCCACTCTAGCCGCTCCGAAAGTCGCTACGTATCCGATTAATTGAAATCGAATTGGCGGTTCTGGATTTTTCCAGACTATAGCTCCATCACAATGAGTAAACACTGAGCCCGAGATCGTCCCAACGATCATCCTTAATCTGACTGTAAGTCAGAATCAATGTAGTCAACCATATTCAAGTTTGCACCCGAATATACAAGCACATTATTCCTCGTTCTTCAAAGATACTTGAGGACGTACTAAACCGCTATTCACTGCTCGAATCCGAGATTCGACTACTATTGACTTATTATGACCTGACTTGCCGTTATCCAAGAGAGACTCTATCCCATTTTCTCTTTATCCGGAGATTTAGAGAATCATTCCTGAGAGTTAGGGTAGGACTACTCTCGTTGAATGTTGCATACGTATATGCATGATCATCTTAACCAATAAGACGGATGGGATAGCCAATGACTCATTCTTGTGAATTTGACCGAATCAAATTCTTAGAATATAGTCCAATTCTCTTATCCAGAGAATCTTGGCGTGTCGCTTCCGACTTCGTATAGCACACCCATGTTGTTTCTAACCGTTTTAGTGTTATCATTTATGAACACTAATACTACTACTACATTACCAATATTGATATCCAAGCCTACGAAAAACTTATCAATATTTTGGTCAAGTCCACATATTTTAAAACATGTGACTTTTAAATGACCGAGAGGTTCTCTTAAATCCACAAAGGATATAAGCCATGGCAGTGCCTCCTACCAAAGGTTCTTTCGAATGAATTAAGATATCGTTAGTCTCGCAAAAAAGGTCTTAGGGAATCACCCCTATCTTCTCGCTTTGTAACGAATCCGTTATTCATTCTTAGCTAAAACCCTTCGTTTCGAATGAATTCGATTCCGTTGTTCGGCAAGAAAGTCTCGTGGAATCACCCCTATTTTCTCGCTTTCTAACGAAATCTAGCAAGACCGAGTGGTGAGAGAGTTCAAGGTCCGGTTAACTCTCTACTTGTCGTGGAATCACCCCTATACCACTCAACTTTGCGCCGAAAGTTTAAACTTTCCTATTCATTCGACTCTTTTCCGTGTAGATCCAATTGCTCCCACCGGGTCCGAGACACTCGTGTGGTTCTACAAGAGGTCGAACGTAACCGGAGTACCAAAACTCCATTCACAGTGGTTAAGGTTTTCAAACCAACCTCTATAATCGAATCCTATACACTACCCCACCAAGAGCCATAGGTTATCAATCACCCCCAGATTATAAAGTCCACAAAATCACAACGGGTCAACGGTTAAACCATACTCCCACCGTGTCTTGGGTGGATTGACATTCCGATATAGTAGTATTTATCGTTGTAATCACCAACAACTAATGTTGGACGTGGTCCGATTAACTCGTATAGTAACTACCTTTGGGTAACCGTACTCCAAGGTTTAAGGTCGTTTCTTATAGATTCTATCAAGGCTTGTGACAGCTTCAACCGTCACTTTTCGATCTCAAGAATCTTATAATCAACCTTCACTCGTCTCATTAAGATGTTTCACGAACAAATACAATCGAACGTATGCGCAAAATCCCCGTCCTACCTTCAAGCATTAAATGCTAAATGCCTACATTTACGGATGTGGTGTGAACCGAATTCATTCCTTATCCATAAATTCACTAGCATCTTCTAGGTAGACTTCTCGGTTTACATAATAATGTTAACCGTTATTTTGCAACGAATTATCTTAATCGAGTTTAAAAGTTGTATTGTAGCATATCAATAACTATATAGGGCAAGTCTATGGTTTCGCCTCTCGTGAGAAATATTCCACTAGAGGCAGTGCCGAGCATCGTCCCAAGACTATGCGATAGCCTATTTCGAGCATGGAATACTCTATTTTCTCGCTAAAATCGAGACACCTCCTCGTATTCTTTCGATAAACCAACCAAAGTTGTTTTGAGTAGTTATCGACGTAATGTCACCACTCAAAATCTCCCACTAGCTTGTATCTCTCACTAGACCCCGAAGGTCATGGTGAACAAGCTATGTTACCCCTTCAAATCTATTACCCTTTCCCGATTGAAAGGAAACTTAGTCATTGTTCCTTTGAGACAAGTTGTTCCCGCACCGGGAAATAGGAATCACCCTTAGCCGCCGTTAGGTCTTATCTCTAGGATATATGCACTAATTAATAGATTATGAAGAATCGTTTATCTTAATACGGAAACCATTTGCTTATAATAGTTTTAGATGTGGTACACATACTTATTCAAACTGTTCTAAGTGGTTCTGACTTTATCAAACAAAAGTCCGACTCTCGGATTCGTACTACAAATGTCAAATTCACTTTCTTTGAGGCAACAATATATCGAGTTGAAAGTGAATCCATTTGTTCCAACGAATCTGAAAACAGAAAAATAAATTTTTCTGTGATATTCAAGGATAGAATCCGAAATTCATTTCCTTATATCACTCCCACTATTCTAGCTGAAATTACTGCCCGTTGTTACTTTATTAATCATTAATGCACAGCTTCATTGTTCTTCCAAAGAACTAAGCCACTGAGTCAAGTTACTCGGTTAAGAAAGTCGCTAAGGATTCATTGGTTAGTGATCCGAAATCACTTTCCTTATCCTATACTTTCTTTAATTAATGTTTCGGTTTAGCCTCAAAACTTTAGTTAAGATGATTAACACTTATAGACATTCTTTCCCATTCTTAACTTTCCTTAAAAGGAAATAGTCTTGAACTAGCGCTCGCTTGAGTAGATACTACTCGTGAACTGTGGGATGTCTAGTGAAAGCATTACCCAATGGGACTGATTTTCTAATAAATTAGAAAAACATAATATAAAAGCTCCCACTAGTTTATCGGTTCCAAATACCGTCTAACTAGCGACACTTTAATTTATGATTCTCCAATTTTTCTATCAGAAAATTTCTCGTGTAGTCACTACACAATTCACTAGAAGAATTTTATCGTCCCAATCATCTTTCAAACTAACTACGGTTGTCTCTCGTTCTGCACGAGTGACAGCAGTGACATGCCTATTCACGTCACTTAAGTTTTGAAGGCTTCAAGAGAAATATCTCTTCCGAAAAATTAATCGCATGTGAGATTAATAAATACAACGTTCTAGTTACTTACCATTTTTTTTAACGAAGTCATTACTAGTCAATTTTACACTAGCAGTCTAGCACCTTTTAGAGATATATATATAACAGTTGTAAATAAAATTGAAAGAAAATAAATCCAAATCATACACTACTAAAATTTTAGGAACATAAACTAATTACTTATAGTCTATCCTACCGTTCCAAGGATTTAATCTAATGCCTCAAAGTGCCGCCTTAGGGTAGGTCAAAGAGGTTTCGATTAATATTGACGATCGATTGAGAATCGAACATCTCATTTGTGATCGTCAATCACCTTTCCTTTTTCAGCCAAGGTACTACCAAAAATACCCTTTATGAGTGTGACCTACCGTCTCAAATTTTTAGGTAGACCCCGAGTGTGCCGCCTGTAGGGTCGGTCGCTGACCCGGCGAGTACCCAAAATCCTATCCTTTCGGAGACCAAGCCTTGAATTTTGATAGCGGTGAAGGCCTTCCTTAGGGAGGCCGGTCCCAAGCCGGCACGAGGCGTCACCATTCTCTCACGTTGCTTGTGTCAACAAGTAGAGGCCGTGGGGTCGGCCGTCCTCTCCCGCTCCCACTCAATATTTTGAAAAAGTGGTGGGTTTACCGATCACGTTTTTGGACTTGATGTTACATTAAGGAACAATAAATCATAGGCCCGAATGTTGTCGGTGATGTGGGCTAGCCCACCCGACCTATTCGTTAGAACATATGTGGCCGTCGGACGGGTCAAGGCTAGGAGAGGTCCGTTGAGCCGTAGTTGCTCTTCGGATGGCTCGCATTGCCGACCTCCGTGCAAACGCCACACGTGGAGGGCGAAGTCGATTGAGCCGTAGCTACCGTTGACCACCCAACCGTGGTTAAACCACTTTCGAACCCGTTTGCCCGTGATTATCCAATCCTTAAACATCAAACTTTCACGTAGACACTACGGAACAAAAACGTAATCTCGTCTTAGGTAAGGTGGAATTCACCAAGAATCCAACACCTTAACCACGAGGTTTCGGGATTTTACTCCTTATGCTTTCGCAGTGGGATTCACCGAGAATCCATCACCCAACCTCGACGATTGAAAAAACCCATGTTCCTCGGTTTTTACCCTAATTAGTTTCTAATTAATACCAAACAATTAATTAAAACTAATCGTGTGTTTTATACATGCCTAACTAATTCCTCGAATTAATTTCTACATGTATGCATATGGAGTGGAATTCATGATATGATGCATGTCATGGCAATTTTCCGTTCTACTCATACAATCTACACATGTAAACTAGTGCGGAAAATAAACACCGAGATGGACCGTTGGCACCCCCGTAACTAATCTATTCGAAAATAAATTAAAACCCTAATCTGCAGCTGTTAGGAATCTTCGACGATCGGCATATCAAACGAACTTGGATCGGGATGAAAATTTCCAGATCTGATCTTCATTCTTCGGACTTCAAGATGGACGGTCGGATCGGAGCTTTGACTTGTCAATCTTCCTCAGTGAGCCGCCCAACTTGCTGCTGAAACAGACTCTCATGAAGATGAATCCCGATCGTCCTGAAAATTTTATATCACGTCCAAAACTCCATGATTATCGATCTGACCGGTCGGATTTTAATTTGAACGGTCCAATTGTTCCCAGAAAATCGAAGAAGTCACAGTTAGGGTTTCTGTGAATCCTGCGTTTTTCTGTTACAGCATCCACTTCGCAGCAACGAACCGAAACCCAAACGGACTCTGATCGACACCAAAATTTGTGGGATTGTTCATCAACTTCCAATCTTGATTCTGACCGGAGGGATCTTCGTTTTAACGGCTCAAACAACGAAAAAAAACGAAAAGACTAAACAGCTAATGTACAGATCTATTTTCTAGAAATTAAAATTGCAATAATACATAAATTACATAATTTCCTATACTCATATGAACGAATTTTCATCGTTTATATGAGTTTACAATAGATCTAACGGGAAAACGGTGCCAACCCCAATCCATATCTTCAACCATAGCAATTTAAAAATTATTAATGCATAATAATAAGTAAAATATCACCTACATGCAATTCCACTCCTTTAAATCGTTTAATTACGATTATGACTATATAAATCGTGGAACCTGTCTCTGATACCACATGAAGGATGCAGGTTCTTAGATCTTACAAATTTAGATCTATTCGCAGCGGACGGATCACGATTCATATAACATAACGCATAATTAAAGGACTTAAATAAACTACAAGGGGGTTAAAATTAAGTTACCAATATCGGGAGAGATGCCTTGATCTTCCGATGTGTTCTCCAAACGGCGGTTGGTGGACACCCTTCTTGATACACGAGCCTCCTTGATATGCAACGTAAAAATCCCGAAGATTTTTCCAACTCGAACCCTAAGAATAGAGGCCGAAATTTTTCGGCCAATTTCTCTCGGTGAATAGTGACGTGAATAGTACCTTCCCATTAGACTTGGGAGAACTCTCTTTATATATAGAGAGAGTAATCAATGTCCTCCAAGGATTAAATAATTAAGTGATAATTATCACATTAATCCTTTTCCAAATAAAAGATAAATAAAATGATTATCCCAAACAAATTAAGATAAATCATATTATTATCTATTATTCCATGAATTATCATTTAACAAATAAAAGATAAATCACATGTTAAATAATTATCCAAGAAAACTAATTTCTCTCTAATTATTAGGACATTAATGGCGCCACATATTGGGTCAAAAAAGCCCACATAAAATGTCTTTTATGTGTATTATATTATTTAGCCCAACTAAATAATATCCATGCATATCAATTAATTAATTTTACCAATTAATTATCACCGAGGCCCAAATAACAAGATTATTAGTCCGAATTACGTAAGCCACACCGGGGACCATGGACCTATAACCGTAGCTCCAATAATTAATTATTCATCGAACGAAAAGTACATTAATTATTAATTCCGGGATTACGCCACCATAAACCCGAAACCGAACTCTACCGATTATAGATGTATACTTATACTCAACCCATAGAGTGAATAAGCCTCCATTGATATAATCACTACATACGGATTAACCCTCCATAGATCGTCCATTCTGAGAGGGAAGTCTCCGTGAACCCGACTCAGAATATCTTATCCTTATTTACCATCAACCCCCTAGTGATCAATTAGTTCACATATCTGACTAGTAGCTAATTAGTCTAAATATGAACTCGGCCGATCGATCACTTTCTTAGGGCAAACAAATAAGGGATCGTCTCTCTACTTCCCGCAGAAGGAATGGATTCCATGTCCGTGAAAATCGAACTACTCACTCATCCGGAGATAGTGCCAATGAGAAGTGGCTTGGAACACATTATTTAAGTGAACCGTAACTAACACATCAAACACTACCCCGGGACAAGCAAAGACCCCGTGATCACCTCAGATTAAGGTTGATCCATATATGATCATCTAATGATTTAATAAGATTCCTCGATTACGGAATTATACCGAGAAATTCGATTAAATCGGTCCAAATTCTATATGAATGCCATCATATATAAATGCCCCACGTAGATACCCTCTACCGACAATCCGGATAAGACTATCACACCCTAAGGTGTTCGGGCGCATTATTGGTGTTTTAATCAAGAGACCCTAAACTCGATTAAGTTCACCACGGACTAACAATTTAAGCATATCTCCACTAACTCAATCCTCACGTGTAATCCATACACCGAGTTAAGTGGTTACATACGTATATACTTAGTGGTTTGCGCAAGCAGTTGTATTACTTTACAAGCACAAAGCAAGTAACTAAGGTGAGATAAATTTTGTCATCCATTATTAAAAACAATTACACAAATTGTCTTTCGGGCACTACACCTAACACTTACAAGATATCAACCCGATTCCCCGGCAACGGCGCCAGAAAACTTGATCAGCCTTTTTTAAGTGTCCAATCTTACCGGCAGTGTACCGGGTCAATTGTAGCCTAGAATTGGTGAGTCAAGGTTGTATCCCACAGGGAATCTGGTCGAGTACCAAAGTCGGTCTCGTTCCTAGTTTAGGCCAACACGACTACTGAACATGGTGATTTGTCATATCACCGGTTCTACAAACTAATATGCACAAAATAAAAAGAGTTTAAACTATGAAAAACAAGATAGTTGAGCTATGATCCAACCCACTACTTTCTAGCCCTAACTCATTTCCGGAAGTGTTTCGACAAACTCTAGTGTTCTCAGCATCGTTGAAGGGTGTCGTCTCGTATTTCCGAGAATAGACATTATTTCAATAATCTACCCTCCTATGTCAGGTTCAACATTCCGCTGACCGGATTTAACTGACCTAACACGGTCTACGATCGATGAGACGCTCATTAACAATGATATAAACCTCACACACGAAACCGAATCTGAACAACTCAGTCGGTTTTACAGGGTGATCCTAGAACCCCGGTTCCCGTACCCTCTCGCAAAATACATCTACAAAGAAGCTACGTGTAATACGATTATCGAGTGATCAATTCAACAAAATTCATTAATAATAAGTTCTAGAACAATAACAACACCGAGAATCTAACAATCAACACATCAAAACACTTCAATCAACAAGCTAGGGCTCGATTTCGAAGACTATCACATAACTCGACTATCGGGAAATTAGCTACTCATCCTAAAAACAAAATAAAAGAAATCAGCATAGCATAAATCAAGATCGAAAGCATGAACAAGAAAGGAAACGAAATACCGAATATATTAGGCTATAGAAAATCGAATCCCCGAATGAAATCCCTTCAATAACCCGTCAAGCTATCACCGAGATCCTCCGGATTACAACAATCTACAACTAAACTAAGCTAATCTACCCACAAATCTAATATAAGCTAAGAAGATGAAGAAAAACGCAGAAAAAACTCTGAAAAACGATCTATATATGTATATATATCAGATAGGGGTGTATTTATAGTGTTTAGGGAGATCTGAACGCTAGGCGTGCGCCTAGGCTTTGCTAGGCATACGCCTAGCATGCTGAAAATTCGGATTGAAACTTTCTGGACCAATTTAACCCGTAGGCGTGCACCTAGCATTTGTCAAGCGCACGCCTGCTGACACATCTTCTGTAAATCGGCCATAATTTTGTGTGTAGACCTCCAAATCCAGTGATTCAAAATGCGTTGGAAAGCTTATAAAATTGTCTACAACTTTCATGAAATGACCAGCCCAGAAAATGCCTCTAAATTGGATCAAAATTCAGATGATTGGAAGCCAAGATTGTAATCCCAATGAATTTCGATCCGTTTGAACGTTTAAGCTTCGGGCACACGTTCCAACCCTCGTATCTCGCCTTCCGGTCATCTAGAACACCTAATACCTATACAAAATCACAAAAAATACCACACGTAACCCCTACAGGACACTAGGGTGACCGAGAGTATAATAAATACACCGAAAAAGACCGAGAATCCCGGACTTTACGCCCTAGGTCTCGAAATGATAACTATGGTCTAAATACAAAATACAACCAAATGTATCCGAAAACATATATAACGAGGTATAAACGGGGTATAATCACGTAGTAAATGATAGCCGATTTGACTTTTATCATATAATTTTTGAAAATCGGTTATACCGGAAAACATAAGAAAAAAAAGTTGAGCCCCAACACAAAAGACATTTACTCTCCGCACTTACAGTTTCGTGGATGCGTAAATCGAAAGTTATGACTCACGATCTACCTTGCAAGATATTGTCTTCTCATTTATTCTTTTGTTGGAGACATCATTCCAAAAAACGAACTCAAATATATCAACTCAAAAACAAGACTTTCACTACAACATTCGACTCTTTTACCAATGAGCTTATACCCGTAATGACTCGTAAAAAATCATTTAACCCTTGATTACAATATATATATATATATATATATATATATATATATATATATATATATATATATATATATATATATATATATATATATGATTTGTTAATTATTATCGAATTATCTAGTGAACCCATTATGAATAAAAATATTATAATTTGATATATTTATCATAGTTTCTCAACAAAAAAAACAAATAATTATGTACTCGGGTACATACCCTAGTGGTAATCCACTGGTCTACGCATAACACGGCTTCCAATGAGGAGTCGGGGTTTGAACCCGCTTGGGGCGTGTGTGTTATTCTTTCGTTTCCGAATAAAAAAAATAAAAATTATAAAAAAAAAAAATATATATATATATATATATATATATATATATATATATATATATATATATATATATATATATATATATAATTATCATTAAACTAGTATTGAAAATTAATAGATCATACCTAAACCTCAACAAATATTTATAAATTTGGTTCAATCACGAGGGCAAGGACGGAAAAATAGAAAGAAAAAAAAAACTAAATAAAATAAAATTTTTTATGAACTAGAAATGTATTTTTATAAATTTTATTTAGGTAAATGAAGTACATCATATATATATATATATATTTATATAAAGGCCATTAAGCAAAGCAAATATATAAATACCTTTAACGATTTTTTTCACAAAATTTTCAAGTATTAATTTCAATTACATGAAACACGGTGAAAACAATTTGATACTTGATAGAACCATATTTGAAGTTCAAAGAAATAAGCTAATACAACGATAAAACCATATATTTATTTAAAATCTTTTTAAGCGGAATTCCATGATATATAATTAGATGAGATGAGATTAATTTTCTTCACAAAAAAAATAAAAACCAAATTAGATGAGATTATTTCATTTTCATTTTAAATGTACTTCACTGTTACACGATAATGATCAAATCAAATTCGTCAATTTTTGGCCAACCTTAAGGCTCCGTTTGTTTTGAGTTGAAGTTTTTTTTTGGAATTTTTTTTAGATAAAGTGATTGAAGTAATGATTAGAAAGTTGATGGGGTAAAATAAAGTAGAATAATGATTGATGTGGATTATGAAATGATTGGTGAAATAAAGTAGAATAATAAATAAAATAATGGTAAAAAATGTAATAAAGTTGATAAAGTGAAATTATGAGAGATGATTTAGTATTTTTTTATTTGTAGTTGAAGATTTGATTGGTGTGAGAATTATAAAAAATAATTGATGATGTGATGTAAAAAAAAACCTCTAAAAAAGCTTTCTCCAAAACAAACAAGGGCTTAATGTTTCAATGTCTATACCATATCTTCCTATACTAATAAGAAGCGAAAAGTTGTGTTTGTGTGACAAGTGTTTTTTTTTTTATTGGTTGTTCATTTTACTGTTTATGGGCCCAGAAGCCCAGCCCAACCTTTTTTTTTTTTTAAATTACTGTGTTGTGCTTGAGATGTATCCGGTTCCAATTTAATTACATATTATTTTGCTTTGTGTCTGAACCACACAACTCTCTCGAGATAGACACCAAAATCATTACCGAGAAGAAAAACGGATCGGAAACAACCCCACGCACCCATCATTTACTGTTCATCGTTTTTTTTTTTTTTTTTTTTAAATCTGCATATTAGCCTTAATTTAATCTTATTATGTGTGTTGTGCTTGAGATGTATCCGGTACCAATTTAATTAAATATTATTTTGCTTTGTGTCTGAACCACACAACTCTCGAGATAGACACCAAAATCATTACCGATAAGAAAAACGGATCGGAAACAACCCCACGCACCATTCTTTTTATTTGTTTTATTTTATATATTTGGCTATACTTCTCGACGAAAGAAAACAGACATAACATTAATATTTTATTACTCCATCCATTCCTATTTATATGTCGCAGTTGCCGAAATCAATTTTTTTTAATATGTCGTAGTTACATTTCCAATACATATTTTAATACTATTTCCGCTTTTAAACATTAATTTTCAACTTCGTAGGCTCATTCAACCAATTAAGTTTTCATATTCAATACACCGCTACACTTTTTTAATCTATGTATTTTTCTCAAACGCGAGTAGAATAGAAAATAGTGTGTGAATATGCCACATCCCAGTAAATGTGCAATCATATTAGAAAAGGATTGTGTAACATCATACAATTTGACTACACATAATATAGTAAATAGTATTTAACTTCATAATTCATGTACACTTAATAGGTTAAATCATATAGCAGTAACCGTACCGTGCTGGGCACAGTGCCTAATTTTTTTACTAGAATCTTTCTATCTAAATAAGAAAGGAAAGTGTTTGGGAGGGAGTGAGGGTGTGACACGTGTTTTTTTTTATTTTTATTGGTTCATCATTTTGGTTGAATGAGCCTACAAAGTTGAAAAAGTAATATTGAAAAACGGAAATAGTGTTAAAATATGTATTGAAAATGTAACTACGACATATTGAAAAAAATGATTTTGACAACTGCGACATATAAATAAGAATGGATGGAGTAATAAAATATTAATGTTATGTATGTTACCCTCGTTGAGAAGTATAGCCAAATATATAAAATAAAACAAATATAAAAAAAAGGATGCGTGGGGTTGTTTCCGATCCGTTTTTCGATCTATTAACCTCTACCCTCTACCCTCTACCCTCTATCCTCTACCTCTTCCTTTCCTCTTTCTTTCGATCTATTAACCATCTCGATTGCCGAAGGGAGATCGACGTAAAATGTTTTATTTTTCATTGTTGCGCTTAAAAATTGCGTTCTGAACGGTTCGTTACATGCTACATTTCTTCGTATTTAATATCGTCAAATAAGTTAAAACTTATAGCATGGGCACTCCGTATGTTGCACGGAGTCCCGTTTCACTAGTTTAATTATAAGCGGCTTCATTAACTATTGCAACTATACTTTTAATAATAATAAAAAAAAAGTAAACAGATTCAATGCTATGACATAGGACCCCAATGACGGGAAACGACGTCGTTTGGTTCCGACCTAAAACAAAAAAACAAAAAAAGCACAGCATCGAAACGGCGTCACTTCGATCCGAAACGACGCCGTTTTGATGCACAGACGGGGGGGCTGTACATCATGTACTGTCGGGGATCTTTTTCCCTATGACATATACCCCCAAAAAAAAAAGTTTTTCTTTGTAACAGCTGTCAGAAGGAAGAGAGAGTGTGAGACCAAACTCTCTCACATTAATGCGGCTTCAGGATGAGGGAAAATGAGTAATGATAGAGGCACAACGGTTGTGCCACAACGGATGACACAACGGTGATCTCAACTGTTGATTATAATGAGTAGTTAAATTAATAATTATATAAATCTAACACGATCAACGGTTGAGATCATCGTTGTGTCACTTGTTGTGGCACAATCGTTGTGTCTCTATCATTACTCAGGGAAAATTAATGGAGGGTATATTTGGAAGACTGCTCTAGTTTTAAGTGATCCGGCAATAGCGGTAGCCAACTTGGATATTCATATGAAGATCTCGAAAATTTATTAATCATAAGTTCATTTATTTCATCAACAAATTGATTTTTGGATGTCATAATGGTTGTGTTAATGTTTTGAACAACATTCGTGTTGTGGTTTAATCGATAACTAAGACACAAACTAATTTAAATAGAAGACTTTTTATGTTGCAAAGGAGAGAATGAGATACAAGACTCTTTTGAGTGACTTGTGTGTTGTATGCCTAGCTACTCTATCTATTTATAGTTGCATTATGTCGGTAGCTCAAAGGAAAAATGCATCCTAGAATTTTCTAGTACATACTTGTACTATTTAGTATTTTGTGGCTTCAATTTAATGTCCATATGTCGGTAGAAAAGTCTAGAGACTTAGCTACCTTTTTGGAACAATATAGGCTTTGTAGCGGACACGGCGCACGACACGACGCGGACACGGCGACACGGCGCAACTTTCAAAAATATAGGACACGACACGCCGGGGACACGTATATATATATATATATATATATATATATATATATATATATATATATACTAGTCGAACCCGTGCGTGCACGGAGATATATGAAAATGTGATTAATTCAATTAAAATGCATAATATGTGCTACAAAACAATGACAACACAATATGTCTAAAAGTTATCGCCGATACAATAAATATGATTATATTTCGCTTTTAAGCGTTACGCGGTAAAATATACATTTTGAAAAGAAGGTTTTTTTTTAAGAATCAAGACTTTATTTGGCATTTTTGTTACGCGGGAATGAAATGGAATGTAATAAAATAATAGGAATGAAATGAAATAAGTTAATTCTATTACTGCGTTGGGAATGTGAGAAAATGAAATGAAACAATTTATATAAAGGTGACACATTGAGTGATGAGTAAGGTAGGGTATTGAATTAAGGTGGTTGGAGTAGGGTATGTTATGGTTATAAATTAGGATATGGTGGAAGGGGTTGGGTTAGGTCGGGTGGGGTGAGGTAGAGTGGGGTGGGGTAGCCCTACGTCATACCCCATCGCACCCTACCTCTCTTCCCACCCTGCCCTACCCACAACCCCACCCTACCTTACCTACAACCCCACCCTATCCTACCCCACCCTATCCTACCCCACCTTATCTCACAATAACGTACCATACACATCTTACCTACCTTACACATTACCCACTCTACTCCACCATCACCCACCTCTACCCTACACACCATCACCTACCCCTATCCTACCCACCAAACTCTACCCTACCTTACTCATCATACCACCATAGCTTACTCACCACACTACCCTACCCTACCCACAACATCACCTTACCTTACCCTACCGTACCTTACCCCCCATCCCCCGCCCTACCCACAACCCAACCCTACCCTACCTTACCCACTACTCTGTCCTACCCTACGCTATTCGACCCACTCCTACCCTACCCCCTACATTCCAATCTACCCTACTTTACCCACCACACCACCTTACCTTACCCTACCCACCACCTTAAACAACCCTACCCAACCTATCCTACCTTACCCCCATTACCACTACCCTACCTTACCCACCACCCCACCCTTACCCTGCCTTACCCACCACCTTACCATACCCTACCTTACCCTCCGCTACCTTTACCTTACCCTTACCCACCACCCACCCTATCCCACCTTACCCATCACCTTACCATACCCTACCTACCACCCCACCCTACCATACACTTTATTAATTATTATTCAATCATTGATTTTGATTATTTACGTTTTTAATTTTAAATTTAGTTTTTTATATTTATTTAATCAATAATCAATCAAGGATTTTGATTAAGATCTTGTTGATTTTTTTATTTTTTTTTTGGTTTTTTATTTGTTACTTATTAAATTAATGATGATTAATTAATCACTATTCAATCAATGATTATATATAGATTCTTAGGATTTTAGTTAGTTTTTATATTTTTATTTAACTTAAGGTTTTTTATTTATATTTTCATTTTTCGGGGGAGGTCCTTTTGATATCCAAAAACTGCTCAGCAACAGTCGGACATGTGGGGAATCTTGAGGTGAACCAGAAAAGTTTGGGTAGAGCCGGATCTAAGCGTTGGCTAGGTATGATTATTTAATCAATAATGATTATTTAATAAATAATCAATCAATGTTCCTAAAAAAATTAATCAATCATGAATTTTATTTAGTTTGTATATTTTTACTTAAATCATTGATTCTTTCTTTATATTTTCATTTTATATTTATAATTTATTTTCGTTTATATATTATTAATAATTATTGATGATTCATTAATTATTATTCAATCATTGATTTCATTGATTGTGAGTATTTACGTTTTTAATTTTAAATTTAGTTTTTTTTATTTTTATTTATTCAATAAAAAATCAAGGACTACACCGCAAACATTTGAATTAAGCCATTCTTGAAAATATAATTGATTGTATGAATATTTGACATTAAACGGAGTGGCAAATTTGCAGGGAATGGCTTTAATGTAAGAATATTTCAAATTAATTGGCAACCTTGAATATAGTTATTTTTTAAAATATAATTTAATGTGAAAATATTTGAAATTAAATGAGGTAGCTAATTTGTAGGGTTCCTAAAAAATAATTTGTAGGGGATGACCTAATCTAAGAATATCTCGTATTAATTAGCATCGTTGATATTAGTTATTTTTCAAAACGTACTATAATAGGGCATATAATTTGTAGGTATGATATTAATGTAAGAATATTTTGTATTAATTGGTAATTTTAAATATAATTATTTTAAAACCGTAATTTAATATAAGAATATTTGACATTAACTGAGGTGGCTCATTAAATGACATATTTGAGATTAGATATTTTTCAAAATGTAATTTGATGTTAGAATATTTTGCATTAATTGGTAAAATTGAATTTATCATTTTTAAATATTATAATTTAATGCAAAAATATTTCGCTTTAAATGCCATAAATTTAAGAATATTTGACATTAATTTGGAAGGCTATTTTATAGAGCTGTATAAAATATTTCTCATTGAATTATATATAACCACAAAACAAAAAATGAATAAAATTAATATTAAAATTAAAAATGGAAAATCAGCTGCACTCTTGAATCATCTTATCTTAGCAGGAGGTTTGAATACAAAAACGATAAATCAAAAAGTAGCTCAATAAGTATAATAAAGCACCCTTAGCATCTTCGATTACGTTGTATAATTTAGTCGAAGAATATTATGCATTGATTGGTAAAATCAAATTTATCATTTTTGAAACATTATAATTTAAGGTGATATTTCGCATTAAATGACATAAATCTATATATAATATATTGATTGGAAGAATAATTTATAGAAATGTATTCAATGTGAAAATATTTATTATTAATTTTTAAGGATGTACTTAATGTCTGCACGCTTCGCATTAAATGGAATATTTGAGTTTATATATTTTTTCAAAATGTAATTTAATATTAGAATTTTTTTCAATAATTTGTAAAATTAAATTTATAATTTTTTAAATTTTACCATTAGCTCATTTTCCGGAGCTGACATAAATGTAAGAATATTTGTATTAATTAGCGAATTTGAAGATAATTATTTTTAAAAACAAAATTTAATGTATAAATATTTAGCATTAATGTGAGCCGAATTTATTCCTAGGAGAATCAAATTTTAAATGATTATTCTAATTAGGGTCGAATTTATTCCCTATTTTATTAGGAGAATAAAATTTTAAATATTTTTCTAATCAGGGTAGGCGAATTTTATAATCATGGTATGTTTTTTTAAAAAATTAGAAGAATTTGAACCGAATTTATTCCCTATTTTTATTAGTAGAATCAAATTTTAAATGATTTTTCTAATTAGGGCCGAAATTATTCCCTATTTTTAATTAGGAGAATCAAATTATAAATGATTTTTCTAATTACGGTAGGCGAATTTTATAATTATGGTAGGTTTTTTTTGAAAATTAGAAGAACATGAGCCGAATATATTCCATATAATTTTGGTATGTTTTTTGAATTTATTATTTTTGAAATGAGATAGGGAAATAAGATGAATTTAATATGTAAGAATATTTGGTATTAATTAGGGTGGCTAATTAGTTATTTTTGAACATTCAATATGAAAGAATATTTGGCATAATTATGGTTACTAATTTTTAGAGATGTATTTAATGTGATAATATTTTTCATTAAATGACATAAACACGCGAAAAGAAAATGGGTCAAAATTAATAAAAACAATTATAAATAAAAATAGGTGAAATGTTAAAAAAAAAATTAAAAGTTCATATATTTGGAATTAAATGAGGCGGCTAATTTGCCGGAGATGACATAAATGTAAAAATATTTGTATTAATTAGCAAATTTGAATATAATTATTTTTAAAAATGAAATTTAATGCAATAATATTTAGCATTAATTGAGTTGTCTAATTTGTAGGGGGTGTCTGAATATTTCGTGCTAATTGACATGTTTGAGTTTAGATATGTTTCAAAATTTACTTTAATGTTAGAATATTTTGCATTAATTGGTAAAATTATTTTTTTTTTGAATATTTCATGAGACATCACTTCTAAATTTAAAGCATCATCGATTGAATGGCCTACAGATTTGCCAAATTGGTTATCAATATGATGTCAAAAACATTCAAAACACAACAAATATGAAAGAAAGAATGTAGTTCAAAACAAAACATAATAAACAAAAATTGAAAGAACTTAATAAGTCGATAAAATAAAAGAAAGTGAGATCTCACCTGACAATTCCTTCTTATGGGTGACGGGTTTGTCAATTTGGTCAAGAAATATCTGCTGAAGAAAATATTCAAAACAAAACATAATTCAATCCCATAAAAAAACACAGCTAAAAGAAAACAAAAAAATCCAGAATACAAACATGAATCATACCGTCAACCAAATGTTTCCTAGATTTTATTCAACACGGAGTGTACTTTTCTCGAGCTTCTCACGTTCATCTGCCATCAACTGGCCAAAATGCGAAAAATTGCTTAAAATCGACAAAAGAAAACATGAAAAACAAATGCCCAAAGCGAGAAACGAAGACCAAGAATTCAAAAATCCAAAATCAAAGTTCGAAGGAAATCAAATTGCAAATATATTTCGCATACCTTGTGTATTCACACGTCCTAGGATGATCTTAGAATAAACATGTTAAATGTAAAAGTGGAAATGGAGAAAATTACAGAAAAATAAATCATACTGCAAGTGCTTTGGAACCTCCACTCACATATGAAATGTCTAGGAATGAAGATGATTTTCTTCCCTTTTAAAAAAGCCTCAATCAAATTTTGATAGGTAATTATGGTAGGTTTTTTTTTTTGTAATTATTTTTGTTATTTTAATTGTGGTTGAATTTATTGCCTATAAATATGGTAGGTTATTTTTTCTTCATATTATACGGGTTTGGGTTGGGTCTAGAGCGGGTCAATTGGATAATTGGGTTAAATTCACTCCTCTATATATATTATATATATATATATATATATATATATATATATATATATATATATATATATATATATATATATATATATATATATATATATATATATATATATATATATATAAATTTATATATATATAAAATATATATATATATATATATATATATATATATATATATATATATATATATATATATATATATATATATATATATATAATTATATATATATATATATACAAAAAAATATATAAAAAATACAAAAAAATACAAAAAATACAAAAAAAATATAAAAAAATATAAATAGCCGTGTCGGGAACGTGTCCCCCCGTGTCGGGGACGTGTCCCTCCGTGTCGCTCCGTGTCCTTGACGTGTCCCTGGCGTGTCGGGGACGTGTCCCCGGCGTGTCGGTTTTAAAATTTAATTTAACATTATTTTAAATCAACCGACACGTGTCCGACACCGTGTCGGCGCGTGTCGGACGCGTGTCGTGTCGGAAACGTGTCGGATACGGCGCACGTTACCCATATTGGAGTGTCGGTGCAACATAGCTTTGTAGCGTAATAAAGTAGTCGGTGCTCTCAACATTTCGGGGACTTAGATTGGATATCGGGGTAAACAAAGGCTGTTAATTTATCTAAGCCATCTTCTATGTTACGATGTATTACCATCGGATTTGGTAACCGAACATCTTCAGAATTAGCTGTATGAAATGAACCATTTCCTATTTTTAACAAGAAAGCTATAAAAGATGGATCTAAGCCAGCTCTAATGTTTTCGGTAAGCTGTATTTTTTGAAATTTAGGCCACAACGGAGAACTTATGAATGTTGCATCAATAGTCTTGTTTTTCGTTCCTCTTGAAACTATGGTAGTGTTTGTCTGAAATCACCACCAAGAACAACAACTTTACCTCCAAATAAATCCTTTGAATCGAGAATATCCTGCAACATAGTATTCAACGATTCAATAGCCTTACGCTTACACATTGGTGCCTCATCTCAGATAATTAATTTGCATTCTCTAATGAAGAAAGCCAACGAAGACTGTTTATTTACTTTACATGTACCAATTTTCAGATAGATCTATTGGTATTTTGAATCTAGAATGTTCCGAACGCTCTCCAGGCAACAAAGAAACAGCTATTCCAGAAGTAGCATTAGCCAACGCAATGTTGCCCTTCGACCTAATGGTAGCCAATAAATCTTTATACAGAAATGTCTTACCGGTACCTCCTAAACCATCTATAAAGAACGAACAATGTTTCTTCATTGTAATAGCATCTATTATTGTTGTATATGCTTCTTCTTTTTTGGTTTAACATGTTTACTGATTGTATATCATATTCACTAACTAATATACCTTTCTCAGCCTTTAGTTCTCTACTCAACTCTGCGCTATTATTGAAAGAACATATTTTAGGTATTGTACACCCATAGCGTAGAAAGCTGTTGAAATGTTGTAAAACCTCATTTCTTATTGCTAAAAGACACGGTTGATCAGCTTTAACATAATCTTCCGATATTGAATTTTCAAACAATTCCCATAATTTTTTGGGGTCATTTGGGGCATGAATAAACTAAAAGGGTAGCAAAAAGACGTCTCAATTCATACGGCATTGAAAAACTACATGCCTCTTCCATGCATTTTTCTTGACTGTCATCTAATTCTAAGAAACCACGACTTAAAGTTGATTCATGAAATGTTTCAAACACTTCGTTGTTGTGTGTTTTAAAATCTTGAAATGATTTTGGGCACTTACTTTAGACAATAAAAGTCTTAAAAAATATCGCTCACCTTCGTTAGGTTGCGCAATAACAATCTTGCCTACAGAATTATCCTGTTGTCTTAATTTCCAACATTTTTTATCGTTTAACCAAACGAAATGATCAGGTAAGTCTGCATAAGTGCAGGCTAAAGTTTGTGCATCTTTATTATGTTTATTCATGTAGAAGAATTTAGTCAGCATTTTTTTTTATAAAATTATTTTGTAAAACATCAGAAAGGTTTTGTTTTTTATTAAATGTAATTGGTTGATGATTGGGTAGATGAACATGTAAATGAATAACATAAGGTTTAACTCACACATCATAAATCTAAATATTCTCCATAAAGCTTCTGAAGCAGCCACCCATCGAGCCGACACTTAGTCTTTAATCTCATCTGTAATTTCTTTACTATTACTATCACTAAAATGATACATAACTTTATCATTTCCTTTACAAACATATTTGTATATATACTTAACTGCATAAATGGTCGAACATATTTCCACATTTATTTGGCAATCATATTTTGCTAGCAAATATGGATTGTAAGGTACCACCCTTCTATTATCTAGCCAAACATTCCTGACTTTAACTTTTAACCATCATTTCTACGCCTATAAGGGTACGAATCAAACGCGTTAATAGTTTCAGCCGAAAATGATTTGGATATGAACTCCAACATATCCCCGTTCGTTTCATACAAACGTTGTCTAGATTAGCCTGACCACATGGCCCGTGCAGCATGTGTTTCATGACTAAATAATACAGATGAGGATTTGATGATTCATCGGGTAATTCAGTAGAAACTATTTTATCAAACTCTTCAGGTCTAAAAAGTTTAAACTGAGGTTTTAATATTAAGAGGAAATGTGCATTAGGCAAACCCTTTTTTGAAACTCTATAACATATGTGCAAGCGGCAACCTCACCAAAAATATTTCTTTTAAAAAGGTTCATCTTAAGTTCCTCAAGTTTACCATTGAAGGCTCTGACTGCTAGATCTGGTTATCTTGGGCTTGTTCACCCTTGCGTAAATATTCTTTAATTTCAGGCCAATTTGGATTACACGTTATCGTTATAAATAAATCTGGTTATCCATAGTTTTTTTACCAATGTCATTGCATCTAAATATTTTCGTTTCATATGCCTAGGCCCACCTATAAAAGATGCAAGTAGTATGATCCTATGACCAACCCGTGCACAATCGTTTTCACCCGAGGCCACCGCATCAGCAAGGCCCTGTAAATAATCACTCCTTATATTATCCTGTTGAGAACTAAACCAATCTAGTCTCTGTGTTTCCATTTTAACAAACATGTCTACACAATATTGTTGAAACAATCTACCAAAATGTAATATATCTGATTCATCTTTATCTCTAATTTGAAACTTATAAGAATAGTATTCACGAACTAAAACGTTGGATGAATCAGTATTCACAGAGGCCAACTAGAAAAAAAAATAAGAAAACTAAATTATGAGCAAGAAACACTTAATAAACTGATAGACAATCCTAAAATAGATCTTATCTATACATACCTTCATGTTCATGTTCCAAAATCTCATCTACATTTAATGCCTTAGATGGGTTAATACCTTCATCATATCAATTATTCTTTTGTGTTTCTGTTTACTCGGATTACCATCCCTTTTTCGAATACCTTGATGCCATCCAATCTCACCATAGGGAAACATCAAAAGATATTGCAAAAGGTCGTAGCAACTGAAGTAATATCGAATTGTACGTGGCTGGTCATCATGAGAATACACCCGAATCTTTATTTCTTTAGGTGTACCAAAATCATCTAAAATATCAACTATGGCAGCCACCTGTGAGACAGTGGGTTTGTTGTACACCCTCTGATCTATCGTTGGGTTACAAAATAAGAGAATTTCTCTCTCATCCAAGTTATCATGCTCTTACAAGCCCCTAAAAAACCTCGCATGCGGGTTTTTTTCTAGCACACACATAAGTTGTCTAACAATATTTTCAGATAATCATGGAAAACTCTCTAGCCTCTGGGGAATCTCATACTCGGTGTCGTGAAAGTAAAACTGTAAATTTATTAAACTGTTATCATTTGCATTCAAACCATTTATAAAATGACACATTTGTCCATGCACCCTAAATGTATAAACACCTTTAGTTCTTTTTGAAAGCTCCTTATCAGAGCGCACGCCTAAAGAGGTAAACACAAAGTGATTATTATAGGTCCTTATACAATTTCTAAATTTTTTAATTTCTTTGTCTGCAAAGGTCAACAGATTTTTCAAAACAACGGGTAATTTATTTACCGCTAAAATGACCTCTCCCTGTAGGCAGCTGAAATTGTCGATTTCATAAGCCATTTTTTTGGCACTACAATAAACACAATCAGGCTGAGGTGGTAAAACCGACGATTGTTGAGGGACACGGGTCAAAAGAACCCTACCTTTTAACAACATTCTAACTGTGTTGGTTTATTCTGTAACAACATCACAACCAGTATTTTTTATTCATTATCCCTGGACCTTTACTGCTTGGCATATTTAACACCGACCGTAATCTTTTTTGCTTTAAGCGTACAAATGCAGCCTGTCTATTTTTTTCGCCTCTGATTGTCTTTCAAAAGCATCGGTATTACAGTTTATATGTTTTTTTTGGGCCTGTCCAGCAACCCCTAAACCTACATAGCTAACAGAAGATGCTAAAGAACTTTCTACAGCAGGAATGAAGGAGCTAGACACACCAATTGATCGATGAAACTCAGAACCAAAATCCGGACAATTAATTTCATTAGGTACACAACCACCAGCCTGCCTGGTTGCATGTGGGATGGAATTGTTTAAGTCAATACCAGGCCTTGGCCTGGCATTGCCCTTAGTTCGCATTATCTCGAAAGAGGTGAATAAAACAAGGCACGCATAATATTATTGTCAGACACAATCAATTGTACCAAACAAACCCAAACTATGACTGTGGAACAACACCAACACAAGCCTAACTACAAGAAAGCTAGAAAAAAATCAAAAAAGAACAGCTGATAATCTAAGAAAAATACACCTGAGAGTCCGAAGCCAAACTTTCCCCCGAAGCAGACACGCCATGAACTCCATCCATAATAGCTTTTCTGAATCGATAAGGAAAAAAACAAATTAATGCAGCAAAACAGAGAAAGGTCAAACAGTACAGGTCACCGAAAAAAATGCAACCTCCATTGAAAAGATAAACAGCCCAGATGGCACGTAAAAACCAACATAGCAACACTTGTAAACAAGAACAACCTACAACATTACATCCATAGTAACAACCCAACAAACAATGAAAAAGAAAGAACACAACCAACATTTATGGACACTTGAAAACAGATGAACAGCAAGACCAATTTGCAGACTTTTGAATGATAGCAAATCACATAGTCCCACTCACATGGTACTAAACAACAAAGCAATCTCAGTAAACCTAACTAAGAAGTACAGGCACACACTAAGTAAGAGGACTTTTAGAAGAAAAAAAACCACACATATTATAAAGCACAGTAATAATAACCTTCCTACCCCATAAGACACAAATTTCGTTTTATTTCCACAATCAACTGGACACATTTCTACAACCAATCAAAAATCTTTGAATATATATAATGAAAAGTGAACAAACAACCAAAACCAACAGCAAACATATTAAATTGCCTAAATAAAATCTGATAGATGACACTAAATATCTAACACATTTCTGGCATGGCTAACACACGACCTCAAATTAACACACACCACACCAAGCAACGAATACAACCACAGCCACATACCAAATATGCATTCTTAACTTAGAAGTAAATTCCCCCAAACATACCAGTAAGAACTTTGTTGATCTGAATCACCCAGCAAGCTTATGCCTTTTACTTGTAAAACCCAACTCAAGAGCAGTGTATGATGAGAGAACTGAAAGCACTGATAGTCATATTTAAAGGCAAATTATTTACGGTCCTAGAAAAAGAAAGAAAAAAAAACAACTTTTCAATTTAAAATCAATAAAACAGAGAGGAGCCGCGGTGGTCCCCCCCGGACCGCCCGGATCCCACGAGTGAGTCGAAAGTTGGATCTACATTGGATCTCACTTGAATCGCCCCATCTATCCTCACTTGTACGAACATCCCCAATCTTCCTCACAGCAAACAGCATTCATCATCAAACCTACAGAAATCTGTCATTTCTCGTCAACTTCTCATAGGGCTTGGCAAAACACTCGATACCACCTCCACCTAAGCACCATCAGAAATAAATCTCAGCCACACACATGGGCAGTTCGTGTATCCAGCCACCAAATCGCAGATACAGAAGATCAAATCGGACATTGAAGCGATGGAGGGGCGTACGGCAACGAAGAAAAGTGGGTTCAAACATTGGAAAAATAACCAAATCCCGTCCCATTTTTTATTTGTAATAAAAGAATATAATAAAATCTAAACGACCAAATATCTTCAAATATATCCATCCCTCTGTTATGTTACTGGGCCTAAAACCCTTTTTTTTTATTTTGTTACTAAAAAGGGAGGAGGAAACTCAGTACCAAATGCTTGGCAATCCTTGGTAGAGCTTATTTATGATTTCGTGCTGAACCCGGTAAACGAACAAATAGGTGGTCTTTCCGGAAATGTTAAACAAAAGTTTTCCCCTTGCATCTCGGTCACTTTTACTTTTTTGTTATTTCGTAATCCCCAGGGTAGACTGGAAAAGAAAATCTTTAAATTTAATCGAGCAGCCCAGCCCAAACAAACAAATCACTTAATTCCGCAAGGCAAAGAGAATTAATTGAACAACTTTGCTGCAAACTGAACATGTCACCCCTTTGTTTGCTTTAGATTTTCTTTCATTTGTTTACATTAACATATGGAATCATGCAAGTACCTGCATGTCGCTAGCTATATTATATATATGGATTATTAAACTGCTTCTTTTATTTTCTGACAAATATATATATATATATTGTTTCATCTATATCGTAAACCGTTTTGAAAAATATCAAATGGGGTTATTTAACGATAAGTATATGTGAGCATTGATACAAACACAACCTGGGAGCATGTCTTACCATGTTGTACTTGTGCCCGTATCATTATAGCTGTTGTTGTTGTAGTAATTGGTTATACGTACCGAGTGGATTTAAGCGAATCAACAAACTAAACTCTGACAGCTGGGATTATGGCACCATAACATTAATCAAATTCACATTTTTCAAAGTGTATGAATTGAAGAAGAAGATAACTATGTCTGCAATCTGCAACCCATTAATTAGTAGTCTAAATCAATACAGAAACCGACTCTCTGTACATTGTTTGCTCTTTTCTCTCTCTCTCTCTCTCTCTCTGAGTCATTTTTTTCCCACCATGTTGGTTGGAGTAAATAATCGCTAACCGTCCTGTGTTGAATCATCATCATCCACGTTCACGCTTGGCATTCTAGATGATCGAGTTTAATTTCTTTCCCAGACAGCATATAGCATATTCTTAATGCTACTGGGGATGATTTGTGGTTGTATCTTCATTCCATGATGCATCCATTGGAGGAAGCTGATAATCATCTGGTTTCAGTGCTAATGCAAAATCCGGTAGTGTTGGTGCTGTCTCCATTATCCTGCCACCGCAATCAAACCATTAATTTCCAAGCTTTAATTAGCTCAACAATCTTGATTGATTATTATTACTTCCTCCACATGTGATTGGTGGGATTCGAAATGAAAAGGACAGTGCTTGTTGCATGAAATTAAAAAGCAGAAAACCCCCCGTATGTATGCAAGGTGGGTGCAGGGAGGGCTAAAAAGGCCAGTTCATTGCATGAAAGCATCCCATCTATTATGCATACAACAACAAGGTCCAGACTCGAGAGTCTCGGGCGGGCGGGCGAGTCATTTTGGTTTAGTCTTATCAGTTATGTACAGGAAAAGAAAGAAAAAGAAAAAAAAAAAAGATATTACCTTTCGTGGGAGTAGAGGTCCTTGTTTATTCGCACCTTGGTACAAGTGTCCTTTGGGATCTTCTCTGTCAGAAATTTCATAGTACCCCATAGTGGTGGTTGTCTGCGTGCATTAAATACAATAGAGAGAGAGAGATCCAGCTCAAAGTCACATCGACGTCTCAAAAACTCCGATTAAAATGTCATTTTCTTCAACTTGTCCCACAGAACGTATGGCGGCAGTAATATAATAGCAAAATTATCAACTAAAAGAACATTGCACCGTTGGATGAACAACAACTTTTTGTACTGGAACAGACATGCATAGAGTGTTAACAGCTCCTGTTTATCTACTACTACATACATGTTCTATTGTCACGTTACGACTAAATGAAGCAATAACATTCAAACATCATGTCCTTTTTTTCCAAATGATATTGATATGTACTACTCTCTCTCTCAAAAAGTAGGTAATAAGTTTCCATCCATGCACAAAATCACTGCTTTGAGCAACAGTAGGTTAGGTAGCAAAGCAATAGCATACAAAACAGAGACAATGAAGACAAAAGAAGGCATATAGAGTTACCTGGACAAAGGAACAGCCGTGTGAAAAGTATCGCATGCCCTTCTACTTTCTTTGAGATACTCGTCCGCTGCTTGCAGAGCAGCCGCAGCCATTCCATGTGCTTTTTCTGTGTTTCCTTCGTCCAGGATCAAGCCATGATAATAGTACGCTGCAGCCTACAATTAAATGTACAGCAAAGTCGTCATTAATCCAACTTCCAATATGAGAATAATCACCACCACCAAGCTTTCAATTACCAGAACAATCTATCTTCAGCAAAGTAAAAGGCACATGAAAGTTTGAGTTTCTCATTTTGAAGACCTACAGCTATAGAAAACAAAGGAAATTTGCAAGTTACCCGGGCTTCCACATATTTCCATTTCACAAACAACTTATGCTTTTCTCCCCAACCATTTCCTAACGGAAGATTCATGATGTTATCCTGCGCCTGTGAATCAAAGGATGTACACACATATGTTTTATTGCACTTCTATTCAATATATATAATAATAAAATGCACAACGCTAAACAACAAAAAGAATCTAGCAACTGCGATCACGATGATCATAGAGAAAGCATAAAGCTATATACGTCATGCTTAACAAGATTAAAGTGCATCTATGATCAATCAATACCTGCTGCCAGTACTTCACCATTTCACATGCAAGCCTTCGTTTTACAGCAAGTGTTGCCTTAGTACTGTCAATTGCAATCCCAAGTTGAATGTCAACACCCTACATCGAAAAAGGATTCCAAAATTTCCTTAAAACCGAGATGTTTTAATTGCTAAGTTTCAGAACATAATGATACATGCAAACAAGAATGCTTGTAGATGAGACGCAGGTAGGTACCTGTCCTAATGCTTCAAGGCAAAGTGCCCGAAGAACACCTTCAGCAAGATCTACAGGCAGATTCCTCCTAAAAGCAGATTGTTAAGAGGATATGATTCTTTAGGATTCCAACAATGGCTTTCATACACACAAGTTTAGCTTAGCTGAGTTATCAAGCTACACCTTAATTCATTTGGAATTTGGGGCAGAACTTGCCGAACAGCACAGTCAAGGTATCCGGCTGCCTTCAGAAATATATCAATGGTTGCTCGTCTGCTCTCTGTTATTCATAAGGAATCATTAAAAGGGAAGGAAAAAAAAAAAGGAGCATGATTTCAAAGGAAAATACATCCATGTTAGGCCTAGAACGCAGTAGTAACTACAGCATGCATTGCAACGACGACAAAATTCTGTTCAAAAGAGTATATGAGATCAAGGAAAAAAAGGTCAACTTTATAGACTAAGCTAAGTGTTCACCCTGCACTAGTACAAAAGCACATGAACAAATTAGACCAAACCACCTTAAAAAAGGAAACATTCTATGCGCAAAAACATTATGAATAAGCTACGTGAGACGTAAAAATACATGTCTGCAAGAAAATACCAAGAAAGACTAGACGAAAATTACATGCTTTATTGCATACAGCTTTATCAGAGATAATTTATGACTCAAAAACGCCAATGAATGAAAACAATAGAATAACATAATCTCATAATGGCTAGCAATATCAAGTATTCTGAAATCAAATTCAAAAGATAGGAACAAAAAGCATGTTATCCATTTCCATATCTCTTTCGATACAGGTTAACACTAGAACTCAAATGGAATAGAAACACATCATCATATCCTATGTTGCATCAAGCCAAACATAGGAATTTTTCTCTGGATATCTTTACTCAAACCAATCTGAAAATCATACGCACCTTCTGATACCTTTGCCTCATAACCACTAGCAGAACTCCGAGGTAAAAGCAATAAATTAGCTTGAGATAGTAATAGCATTGCCATCAGGTGCAAAACCGACAATACTTCATACCAAGCACTAAACATTGCTGTTTCCTAAAGTTTGAAAAGTAAACAAACTCTATTACGATTTTTTATTCCAATTGAGAATGTATGAGCAGAGCTAAACTACAATGCAAAACTGAAATTCAGTCGCACCTCATCGTCATCCTCTTGGTTCATCCAAACAAACTGCACTTTGTGCTGTAATGGGCTACCTGGGATATCGAGAACACAGTAAGATTACCAAGCAAATACCGAAAAATTCTTTCTATGATGATAAAAAATGATATACCGTCTTTGACTAGTCCCAAAAGTACAGGCAAATAATCTTCAAGGGCTTGCAGAAGATCAGCTTGGTTAGAACCCCCTGCACGAGACAATGGAGACGCGTCAGTCAAGCATATCCGAATTAAAAAAAACAGAATGAGCAAACAAACTCATATATTCTAAAGCAAAAACCATGTTGAGTAACAGATTTCTTTCTAGTTCTTGTAATTGTAGGAACTTCTTGGCAGGCCATGACAACTATCCTCGTTCTAAGAGCAGAAAGTCGTTCGATGAGATTCTTGGACAAATGGTCACCCAGTGATAGCGAAAAATCCACCGCCTTTGGAATACGTAGACCTGGAAAATATACAGAAACTTCCCCAATATTCAAGGGCCGCCTCCTGTTTCCTCCGGTATCCTTTGGAGTAGATACTAAGCATCCCATATCTTGTTTCTAGCACCTAAGTTAAACCAAAAAATTATAATTCAATGCAAAACAGAGAAGCAAAATGATCTAACAATTAAAAGTCATCCATTTCATCTACAGATTCCACTATAGCATTCAAAAGCAGCAGAGCTCACCAATTAAAGAAAGCAAACTAAAGTCAAAAGTGAAAGTTCATTCAATGGAAAACAACCAAAGTAGTTAGCCACTCACGGACTCAATTTCCAAATAAGCATTAAAAAAAGAACTCAATGAATTAGTGGAGTGACGCACCTGATGCTTTTATTGAAAGAAGATCAAATGGATGCTAATTTCTGAGTCCTTCCTGCACACACACAAAAAAAGAAACAAAAAAAAAAAAATGTTAGAAATGCAAGAGCAAACAAAAGAAGGAAAAAGATAAAGCCCAATAAACACAGAGCAATTATGATCACAAGAAAAACATGAAAGCTAAAACTTAAAAGCTGCAAGAGTTTCTCTTTACAGAAAGAATATCAAACAAAAGGCTCAGCAGCAAAAAAGAAAGGATCCCTTTACACTTAAACCTGCACAATTCAGCTCAAAAAGCCAACTCCCTTCTTTTTTAACTATTTACCGGAAAGTTTTAGTGGTTCAAAACTTTTGAGTAAAGGATCCCAAAAAGAATATACAAAGAAGTAAAAGCTAGGAAAGGACAATACTTCTTTTTTTATTACAAAAACTGTATCAACTTCAATTCAACAATCATTAAAATATTACTTGAGCTAATTTTACCAAGCAAGTGGGCTGGCAGCTTAGCTTGTGAAGGAGGCAACAAATATAAACCACAGACAGATACAGAAATTCAATGAGACAAATTGCTATGAAAGCCAAGAACCAATCATGCAGACTGAATCCATAAATATGTGGAATCAAAAATCGAAAGCAGAAAGAAAAACAAAATCTGAATTGAACAAATGAAGAAAGATGGAATTTTTCTTCAGGGATTGTTCAAATTGTTGCAACCCAAATCGAAAAAAAGGGGATCTTGAATATAATTATGCTTAAAGCAACAGAATTTGGATGTTTGGAAGAAAGAAGGTGAAGACCCAGAGGCTTACAGTGGAAAATAGACATTAAGATGATTCGTATTCTATTCAGCTTTCTCTTTCTATATATATAGAGTAGTGCAAATAATTAGTATGTACGTAAATTACTAGTACAAGAGTTGTTAATAATGCCAGCCTTAATAAAGACGAAAAGGCTACCGTTTTCATTTTCCTGTGATAAATGGGGGCGTTTAAGCAAAAATCTTGTTTTTTAGCTTGAGGTCATAATCTTGTCCCCTCTCTCTCTCTTTCTATTTTCTTATGATAAATTGATTGAATTAGGAAAACGAAAGGCTTTTCTTTTTGGGATCCGTCCACTTCTAACGAAAAATTGGGCAACATATTAATCTTTTTGTTTGCTTTCTCATGTAAAATATTGATTGATTGTGCTGAGTGGCCAAGGCATTGACCCCATTTTCTGCAAAATCTTATCTTTGCATTGTTTTTTATTTGTCTTGCAGTAGAATGTTTGGATAAATGTTGCTTCACATTTAACTTTAACCGTGGCTTTGTATGGAAACGTCTTTCTCGTTTTCTTTCTCTTTCCTTCCCTTTTGGATGCATGTAAGAAACTTGTTGCTGCATCATATTCTTCCTGGAAAATGTTGCCACCACAACATATCATTGTATTATTATACACTTGTGTCCCGCAAACATAACTCATTTGTTAAAGATCGTGAGTGTTATAATGACAGTTTTGTTTAGTTGGGATGTAAGGATTCGAATCTTATATGGAGTGATTCATTCAATAAACAAAATTAAGGACAACCTGAGTAAACTAAATCATTAAGACACATTCATCGATTTACATCTTTCAATAATCCTATTGACGGATGGTAGGATCCCTTTGAGATCAATAATGAATCACATATAATCAATAGGAGGCTAACTATATATAACTAAAACATTGTTAACAATAATACTATGCCGGTTGTAATATAGATGATGGTAAGTCGATGTCAATCCCACGAGAGTTCCCGGTTGAATTTCAAAATATTTAGCTTATCTAGTTTAGGCCACAATCAAAGGGTTGGGTTGACAAAACTACACTAAAATCTCGTCACAACTATGATATCAAATCTAGATGTAACAAGTGTTAACACAAGCTCCAAGTGTGTCACTCACTCTAAGCAAGCATTAATATGAACCATAAAAATATTTATCTACAACATAAAAGCAAAAATAAATAAAAAGATGCAAGTACTCAGGTACGCGCAGTACACTTGCCTGGGAAACTGCGCTCTAATATCGAGACCATCTGTTTGAGCCCTACCGACCCGTCCTTGGGCAGGCCAAGCGCCAACTCGCCTGCACCCACCACCAAAAAAATATGCTATTTTAAGGGCGCCCAAAAAAAATAACCTAAGTAGTATTATGGAGCTACAAACCCACGTTCTAATAGTTGACTTTATATGTTTTCTTCGAGATAGCGCTTCATTTTAATCTAAAAAAATATAGTCTATAAAAAAAATTGTCGAGGGCCCGATAAATTTATTGATGCGTACGTATTTCGGCATTTGGTTTAAGATTGGTGCGTAAAAGAAAAAAAAAATGTGCAAAAAGGGAAAACAATAAGTAGATAAAGAAAGTTTTTAATGAACAACGATAACTATATACATCATAAAATTTGCTTCAGTCATTACTTATTTCTCTGATTAATTTTTCGCAAGGAGAAAAGTCACTGATACTGGTGTTTCTTTTTTAGAGGAACATCGATTAAGAGGACGTGTTTCTCGTATATAACGAGAGTCGGTGGTAGTCACGATTCTACCCGAAAGCTTTTTTAACATGTGAGGTAATAAGAGTAATTTTTTAGTGTCATGCAAAAAAAAAAAAAAAATATCAAAGAATATGGTGTTTAGAGCAAATTTGAGGTGCCGATTGAAAACCATAAAAACTGATAGGGAAGAATAAACGGTGAAGTGAAACTCATTTTTTCATCTTCTCCACCACTGAAAGTTGTCAATATATATAAAAATGAAGGAAGAGAAAATGGAAGAGTAGATACACACATGATTTACATTAATCAACTAATTCACAAACTAAACCTAAGTTTGATACTCCTCCGTTCTTATTTAGGTGTCGTAGTTGTCAAAAATAAAAATTCTTTTTTATCTGTCGTAGTTACATTTTCAAAATATTATTTATTGTATTTTTCTACATCTACGCTTATTTATTAAGGAGTGGAGATTGAAAATAACAATGCATTAATTATATTCAAGGGTATTATTGTCATTTTGATGTTAAGTCAAAGCATTAACTACTCTCCTTAATATGTACTACCTTCGTCCCATATAAGTCCATTTGGGGTTTTTTACACAAATTAAGAAAGTTGGTTAAATTGGTTATGTGTCATTAATTTTGATGGAAAAATCTAAAATGACCCTTGACAATTATTAATACATAGTAGTGAAAAGTATGTGGGTAGATAATAAATGAGGGCAAAAGGAGAAAAATATAATAAATATTTTATTGGTTATTTAAACGGAATTACATTATGAATAAAAAAGCAACACGGAATTATATTTTAAGACAGAGATAGTATATTTTTGATAATTGTGACTGTTAAATAGGAACGAATGGAGTATAATCTATAACTCTCCCCGAGGTTGGTTTTAATGATGGAAAGAGGTGGAAATAAAGCGGAAATGGTTGGTGGGGGGGGGGGGGGGGGAGAGGATAATGAAAATGGGCTAAAAAAAAGTGCCTTTTCCCAAGTAGACAACGCGGTTATGGTGTCAATAACCGAGGTCGTGATCATCAATTAGTTAGGTATAGTGTCCGAAAAATCAATATTATATTGGTTTTATTTTAATTAATTTAAGTGACATTTAAAATTAATCATATTCCCTCTGAGGATGTGATTTAATGCTATAATTTTAAGGATGTAATGAGTAAAAAATCTCTATGTAGAATTAATGAATTAATGCACTTTTCTTTTTAACTTTTTACCTAGTATTAAAATAGGAAAATTAGCAATAAATATTCTTTTGAAAAATATTTTCGTATCGCTCAACTTTCTTAGCCTCGCTTCGGTTATTTTAACAAATTTTTTTCGGATTGAAAACGCTCGATTATTTTGAAACGGTGGAAGTATTATATTATGCATATCGGTATCCCTATATTATCCAAATACAACCGAGTGAACTTCTTAATTTTACATGGAAATTTTGGTCAACAAATCGTGGCCATCTTCGTAATGATGAAGTCCATCGTGATGCCATTTTTTTTTTCAAATCAAACATTAACTGATATTTTTTTTTCTGGTTTCCCGTCCAAATACAGTCAAAACCGTCCAAATTTGGATTTCTTTTTATCCAAATCCATTCACTAACCAAAATGGACGGAATCCATCACAAATTCAGACGCAACGTCCGAATTGTGACGAATTCCGTCCAAATTTGGACGGCTCGTCCAAATACACTGGTAACCACTTCGTCTTCTTCAATCCATTGTCAGAGACATCTTATACTTTAGCGAATATAACCCCCTTCAAATTTGAGTATTTGACATATTACTTGTATTCCAGAAAGAATATATCTTGATTGTTGTGGGGTAGGGGGAAGAAAAGCATACAATCTGATTTCTGAAGTACCCAAAAAAGAAGCAGAGATGAAAAATAAAGAAAAAAATTTATCAAAGGGATAAAAGATGAAAAAGAGGTCGAAAATAAGAAATCGTTTATCGTTCCCTTCATCAATCAATAATATAATAATACACAAAATATGAAAAAAAAATACAACAGAGAAGCAAGCAAAATGGGGAAGCAAAAGAACCGATCCAGAAATAAACTTTCTGGACCAATGGATTGAAGAAGACGAAGTGGTCACCAGCAGTGTATTTGGGCGAGACTTACAAATTCCGTGAATTCGTCACAATTCAGACGTTGCGTCCGCATTTTGGACGGATTCCGTCCAAATTTGGTCAGTGATTGGATTGGGAAAATGAATCTAAATTTGAACGGTTTGACTGTATTTGGACGAAATCGTCCAAATTTGGACGGGAAACATGAAAAAAAAATGTCAAAAAAATGTTTGACTTGAAAAAAAATGTCATACGTTAAAGTTGGCCTGATTTATCAATTTCCCCATTTTATGTACTACCTCCGTCCCAAAATATGTGTCCACATCTTAAAAAACAATTATCCTATAAAAAGTGCAACTTTATATTACCAATACATCATTTAATGTTTATTTTCAAAAGATAACATTAATCCAATATTTATTTATGCCACTTATTTCATATCCCAAAACAAATATTTATTATTTGTGAGAGGGTAAATATGTCAATGTAGTATAAAACACAACATATTAATTACATTTCTTAATATATGTTGAAAACTAGAAAGATGACATTTTTTAGGACGGAGATAGTACATCGCTGAAAATTCCTATGTTTATCATATGTGATCATAATTCTTAGTATAATGAGTTAATAATTATACTGAACTCGTAGTACAAAGCAGTGGGGCATAGCATACAGTGGAGGATGGTGCTAATCATTCTCGAGAAGAAACGATTGTCTTGAGAGGGAATAATATATCTTCAATGTGGAGAGAAAGTCTTTGACGACGATTTTGATATGACGATTTTGATTTTAACGAAGCCTTGCTGGAATATAAATGCAAAGCTAAAGAAGTTAAACACGATACGCATAGGAGCCAGGAATCTGTATCTGGATGGGCTGAAATTTTTTATACTGTTATTTATGAGTATTCGGGTGAGCTGTATTTTTTTATATATGTTATTTTATGAAGAAATTTTCTTAGACGTTTAAAATTTAACAATAAAACTCACTCGATACTCATAAAATTTTCTATTTAAGTGGGATAAAATTATTTATAATGTTATTTTACGACGTAAATTTTTCTTAAAGACCATAAAATAACAATAAAAAAATTCATTCGATAATTAATACGAGTAATCAAATGAGACAGGTTAGTAAAACTGAGTAGTGTCGAGTAAAATTTAAAGGTAGGGTGGACTGGATAAAACATTAAACATAAATTTAAGTATGTTTTATGAAATCAAAAAGTACATTCTAACAATACGATTACACAAATTTAAATATAATTAGCATTTTAATTGTGTCAATACAAACTATCAAAAAATTAAAGCTCTATATATATTAGTAAAAGAGAGTGGGCTGGGTGGATGGCTCCGTCCTTGCGCATCTAGTTGAGCATGGAGTTTTCGATTTGCAGATTGTGCAAGTAGTGAAGGATGATAGGGGCACACAACAACTTTTGGGATCTCAAGATGGTGGGATAATTTCCGCACGGTGGTTATACGTGATTTAATTTTGTTGCAAAGGCTCATTTGGATGCAAGGCCTGTTTTGCCCTGTATTTTGTCCTCAAATGTAAGAGAATCATAAGTTTCTTTTTGGCTAAGCAATGACAAGTGGATGGAAAGGATAATAATGAGATCACCGAAGAATTGTCTATTTATGAAGGTTTAGATAATAACTATTAGAACTATTCGCACGGAATAAGAGTTGAATCAAATCTATTGGATGCACCAGTAAAAATTACAAAAGAGATGGATATCCAACAAATGCCATTAAAGTCAAACACATGGGATATTGAGGAGAATCCAACTCCAGAGGCATTGCTCAATGAGGTTAAGATGAAAAACGGATCCATGTGGGAAGGAGACAAAACAAACTTCGATATGGGGTTTCCTAGATATGATGTTTATCTTTAATTTTTCCTTATAGTGGATCTTCGTCATGAATTAAACTGTTTAAAGGTTTTAACGAGGCAAAAGGTTATATCATAAGGGGCATTTTTGTGACCAAATCATATTTACTTTTTTTTCTCTCCTTTTTTTTTTCACATTTTAGTATACGAGCTCAAGCACAACAAAATCTAGTATAGATCATAGTCTTAATTTGTGCTTCATATGATGTGTAAAATTCCAAAAATAGTGTTGAAATATATATGCTTCTATCTGGATCAATATTTCCCATGCAGCATGATTAGCAACTATTAAAAAAATAAAAAAATAAAAATAAAAAAACTACGTTTATTAGCAAACAACCAAATCTCACACTATTTTATAAAATAAAATTAATTAAGCAGCCTGTACTCATTGTCTTAATGTTAGGTTGGTCCCTATGAAGCACGGACACGGACACGGGAACGGCGCACGACACGACACGGACACGCGACACGGTTACTTTCGAATTTGAGGGCGCACGACACGCCGTCGACACGTTTTAATATATATATATATATATATATATATATGTATATTAATATATATATATTAAAAAAAAACATAGACGTAGGTTGGTGCGGATTGCATTCCTCGCGTGTCCCTTACGTGTCCCCAACGTGTCCCGCCGTGTCTCGCGCGTGTCCCCTTCGTGTCCCGCCGTGTCCCTTGCGTGTCCCCGCCGTGTCCCGCCGTGTCCCCTTGCGTGTCCCCAACGCGTGTCGGTCCGTGTCCTCGCGTGTCCCCAACGTGTCGGGCCGCGTCCCGCCGTGTCCCGCGCGTGTCCCCGGCGTGTCGGGCCGTGTCGGAATTCAAAATTTGAATTTAACATTATTTTAATCGAGCGACACGTTTCCGACACGCGTGTAGGGAGCGTGTCGGGCGCGTGTCGGGCCGAAAATGTGTCGGACACAGCGCACGGCGACCTAAGTGTCGGTGCTTCATAGGTTGGTCCCCTCAATTCTTTTCTTATTTTAGGTTGGTCCCCCCAATCTACTAGTGGGTTTTATTGTTATAAAGAAGTTAAAATCACTATATCCATCTATAGAATTTTGTAAAATGTGTAAAACGAACGTTATGTTTCAATGGTATTGTTTGTGAATGTTGCATGTGTATTTTATTTTAGAGAAGTCGATACAATGTATTAAACTTTCACAACCAACTCAAAGCAATATAGTCACTACAACATTATTATTCTTTTACTACTGACCTATGTTTGTCGGGACGGTTTGTTACGGTTTTCTTTATTTATGGTTATAGTTATAGATCTACTTTTTAGTTGCAAACAAGGATTAACCTATATATTACGTACGGAGAGGGACAATTATTAATCCTTTGTTTGGTTTGCTTAGGCTTTTAAGACAATAATTAATTAATCATAATCAATTGCTTATGCTTTTGGAGTAAATGACAATTGATCATAATACATATGACAATTCTACAAATTAAAAAAAAATAAAAAATTGTGGTCCTTACTTTCAGAGAAAAAATATTATACAACGGTGATTTTATGGGTGATGTCAAATGGAGGGTGAGATGTTTTTTACACATCCTCTCTCACATAGTAGAGTGTGTAGTGGTGGATTACACACATCTCACTCCTCCACTTGGTATCACCCATCAATCACTGTCGTAATAACTTTTCTCTTCACTTCAATTTATGTTTAAATGGAGACCCTTGATGATGCTAGCTAGATATTGGCAAAAGTGGTTTGACCCAAACTCATTGGTTAAAGAGTTTGTGTTACTGTCTAACCTACTAGAGTTTTGATGTTCGAATCTCGTATTGAGCAGCCCAAAGCCAATATGAATACACTGAACAACACATCAGCTCGATTTACATCTTTCATTAATAAAAATGAAATATATAGCGGGAGACTCTTTAGATTTGGGTTCAACCTTTTATAAAAGTTACATGTGTGTTGTACTAGGAAAAAAAAATATTTACATGTGTTGAGGAGGTCCCTTTTTAAAAGAGATGGAATGCATAGATCGATGTCGAGGAACATACTTGGGACCAACAGAGTGGTCGGTCAGAGTTCGAGCTTTATTGATTGCAACAAATTTTTTTAAGAGTTGTATTATCTATCTTTGATGGCTAACAATACCTCGATCGATAGATTACTCTCAGAAATTGTTTTAGAATATCTTATGATCGGGATGGAAAAAAAGGAGGGGGGAGGAGGAAGGGGGGGGGGGGGGGGGGGGGGGGGGGAGAACTAATGACACAACCTTTAGGGGAATAAAATGTGCATGGCTACTAAACTAACAAAGAAATTAACTCCATTAATATGATAATCAAATGTCAAATGGAAGTTTTACCTAAAAGTTTCCAAATTAGGAATGTGATCTAAGCACTCTTCACGTAGATAAGAATAGATTAGATTATACAAGTATTATTATTTGACAATTCGAGTTAAGAAAAAAGATTAGAGTTTGCAAAAGTTTAGAAAATATCGGTGAAGAAGAAGCATGGGTCCCACAATAAGAGGGTAGGGGTTGAGCGGTTGGGGTCCCCAAAGGGCAGCCGGAGCCCAATCCATCACGTGGTTTCCGGGAAAAAAAAAAAAAAAAAAAAAAGAAAAGAAAGGCCGTCGACGTCGATCCAATGCCACCTGTCCCAATTGGCCACAGCCAATGTCAAGTCAAAAAATCTATCGATTAAGTACTATTATTATTATTTATTTATTTGAGGAACTATTATTATTAGCATTGCATTATTATTTTTATTATTAAGCTGAAACAGTACTAGTAGTAAGTAATTAATATAAAACTTATAAAATTTAATTTAATTAAGGTCTGGTGGGGGAATAATAATAATAGTTTATTTGAGATATTTTTGGAGGATTTAAAAATTAAAAGAAGATGACTACTGATGACATCAAGATGCGAATGTAGTGCTGCTGCTTTTTTTTTTCCTTTTCTTTTTAATAAAAAGTAAAGTAATTAGAGTACACGTGGAATCTCCAGGAAGAATGGACGGTGGTGAATGATTGTTTGTTTAGCCGTCCTCCGCCGTCCCCCCGGTTAGGTTAGGTGCGTGGTGGGGCGACTCCTTCTCCTCCTTCTTCTTCTTCTTCTTCTTCTAATTATTAATTATAAGACAAAATGGAAGAATGTAAGGGACCAAACCATCGCTATATATGCATGTTACTATTACTACCCTTGAATATACATACTATCTTTATCAATTATCAGCAGCAAGAAAGTTCCACAGATTAATAGATAAAAAAACGAGGGATAATAACATTACACCAACGACCAACTTAATAAAAATGTGATGCTTTGGTAAACAACTTAACAAATTAATATCTTCCCTTCTACTATCAAGTACACTAGTATGTACCTAGCTAGCACGTAATTCATTCAACATTTGGTTTTTTAATTACTAATTGACGATGATATACTATATATACAATTGAAACATTTATCAAAACTCATATACTAGAGGATAGCTAGGATAATCTCCACGAGCTTAAGCTCATCCTGGTAAGCCACTAGGGCTTACCCTGGCCTCTAGTTGGAGGTATAGGCTCAATCTCCCTCACCTTTCTTTCGTTCCCGATAAAAAAATAAAAAATAAATAGGATAATCTCCACAACAATACAATGTCGTATAGTAAAAATGGTTATACCCTAACCATAGCGCCTCCCTCACTCCCCGATCCCACGGGAATGTTTTTTAAGTTAATCGGTGTAATCAGAAGCCTGATAACGTCGTATAGTATATATATATATATATATATGTGTGCATCCCAAATAATTGACATTAAATGCCCACGGTACTTCACATGTTGCCACTACACTTGTAAAAAGCAATGCTTATGCAATTTGGAAACCAAAATATCCATAAAATCAAATCGTAGACAGAAATGTGTAATTCCACTGTGTCGTTGAGATAATATCGTTCTACTTCATATCAATTCTGCTAATTCAATTCATGATATGGATTAGAGAATATGCCTATGGTTATTGAGTTACCCGATTGAGGATAATGTAACCGTCTTGTCCAATTAAGCTCGGAGCTGGACGGGTACGTGGTTAGTCAATCGAGAGCAGCCTTGCCTTATGAAAGTCGGGACTTACTCGCAAGATTGTGTTACTCGATCTGATCACACAAAATAGTTCAAGATGAAACCTTAAATGATGTTTGACAGAAATAATCGTCTTCGGCTTTGTTTGTGTATAATTTATGTTAAAACCCTTTTATTGGCAACCCCCCCCCCCCCCCCCCCCCCCCTCCCAACCAAACGGACAGCGATAACGGGAGTTCGAGTTACCTTCGCATACATTCCCTGCAAATTTAAAAAGATTGAGATTAGACCCAAATACATGGGGTAAGTGAAATAGGAATAATACCTTAAGATCTTTTTTATTTTGCACAAAAGATATGCACAAATACTAATAATATAATTAAGTAGTAGGAGTAGTAAACAAAAGCTTTATTCCGCAAATCTTGCAAACTGTGACATCGTGTTAAGCGTCAAGTCCCGCATAATAACTATCATCAAAAAATAAAAGAGTGGAATGTAATAGTATAATGTGTATATATTGGTGTTATCAATCAATGCATATCTCAAGGTAGATATGACTGACACAGCAATTGTTATAGTAGTACTTAAGTTATTGATTATAATTTTTTTTATGCCAATGTTGGTGACTGGAGATAACTCTCTTCAATTATTCCTGGGATGGAAGGGAGTAGGTCTTGCTTCATATTTGTTAATTCATTTCTGGCTACTCATAGAGACTATGAACTCCGTTTTGTTTTTACCCTGACATAGGATAGGATTCCTAGTTAAGTCCTTAAGAAAGGAAATCGAAGATTGTGCTGCCGACTATGAAAATAGTCCAAAATCTAACGAATAGACATCTTATGAAAGCATATGAATGATCTAATATACCATCGAAAGCCATAATAAGTCTGCTACTTTTCTCTGCCTTTTTCCAAGACTTCGGGTCCCGCCGATGCACCGTCAAGCTGCAAGTGGAAAGAATGAGCCACGCCACCGGACTCTTTCGGTCTAGCGTATGCCTTTGTTTGAAGTCCGTTCTCCCGGCCTTGACACTTGATCAACATCAACAAGGCCTCGCGCTATTTTTTATTCCAATCTTTATAAGCTATCTTTCTACTCGCCTGTCCACTATATGACTACCCTGCCTTGTTATATCCGTATAAATACCCGTCTCACATATCCGCGTGGAACCTTTCAACACAATATACATTGCCTCGCTTTCTCGTTTTAGCGGAATGGGTTAGCATAATAGCATCGTAAATCTCACGATCCATCACCTTATCAAGCCAAAGAATAGGTCTTATATCACACACAACTTTTTTGGTACCAGCCGGACTTCCATCTCATCATATTGGAAAGCTGCACTCGTCTCTAGTGTATAGGAAAGGAAGTAGTTGAAAGACCAAGACAAAAGCAAATAAATCAGAATACATTAATATATTGAAATACCATTCTTCTATGAATCAGACAAAAGCAAGGTCTACTATCTACTACTACACACACATACAATATTATCCTTTGATGATACGAGAATACACACCTCCACGTGGAATTATCTGATTGGTCCATCCGGCGTTTACATAAGTCTGGGCCAGCTATCGACATCGGGTCGATACTAGACGTACCAGTGAAGACCACAGCTCGAGTGGGGTTCACCAAGTGTCTGGACTCGAGCGCCCACGTCGGCCGTCGTCGAGTCGATCTCGGATACGTTAGCCGGTGCTCCTGGGTCCACATTCCACAGGTTTCTTGGACAAGGAGGCAAGGCCCATTTAAGGGTATTTATGTCAATAGACCCAGCCGCCCTTAATTTTAGGGCAGAAGAAGGACATGTGCCTATAAATACATAGCTCCAGGAACTACGTAAGGCTTGATTCCTGGACTTTCACACAGGATACGTAGGCAATCCAAGATATATTCTTGGACTCAGCCGTGATACACCAAAAACACCATCTTTTGTTCATATTTAGCCACGTGGCCTCGGTTCACGGTGTGGTGCATGATTTAGCATCGTCATTTGGCGCTAGAAGGAGGGCCTTCTACCGGTGAGTTGGTAAAGAGATTGCAATGGTGCCGCCAAAGAAGGAAGAAACCGACGAACAAAGCAAGAACATGCAGATCGAAGAGCACACGGATGTAGATCCAAGCGGGGGTTCCCTCACGATTCAAGAAGTCCCCACCGGATCTAGACCCGCGAGCAGTGCATCCTCCTGTGCCTCGCCTTCCCCCACACCGCAAGACATGGCGAGACCACTTGGCATCTTTGGATGAGGACGCCTTGAAGAGGGTGGTAGCCTCGGCATTTATAGGTAAAGGAATATGCAACCCCCCTGATGAACACCAGTTAGACCCTCCGGGTCGTAAGGAGATTGATAATGCTAAGGGAAAGAGGCCTGCTGAGGTTGAAGGGGAGCGTGAGGAAGGCGCGATTGAAATCAGCGTGACTAACGCCCGCAAACGTCCTGAGCAAGAAAGGCTTCAGCGGCAGGTCGAGGATAGCATCCGAAACGAGTTCAACCGCATTGTGGGGAAAGATCAACCCACTGAATGGCTTGAGTCGCCGTTTAGTCCCGAGATCGAAATATATACGATGCCCGAATCCTTTAAGCCGCCAAAGATGGAGCCCTATGACGGTACTACGGACCCAGAGGATCATCTATATCGATACATATCTTTGATGAGGTTAAGAAACGCCAATGACGCCACGAAGTGTCGAGCTTTCGATACATTGCTCACGGAGTCGAGCTCGGGAGTGGTTTCACAAGCTACGTCCCGGGTCGATCTCTAGCTTTCTACGGTTGGGACAAAAATTCCGAGACGCTTTCATTGGGAACAAGAAGTTCCATCTTAGTGCTACCCACCTTATGAACATCAAGCAGAAAAAGGGAATCTACTATCGACTTCACGAGACGTTTCAACCTTGAAGCCATGAAAGTGCATAATGCCAAAGTGATGCGCGCAAGTTAATGCCTTTGTGGGAGGTCGCGGAATATGAAGCCGTATGATAAGCTATCCAAGAAAATGCCGAATGATATGGATGAATGTGTGAACATAGTCCATGGGTTCGCAAGGTGAAGAGGCGGTGCGTCCGCACACCATTTCGCTTGGCCTCGGCTCAAGGAACGACTCCCGAAGCCGGAACAAGGGTCGCCCTAGGGGTCGGAATGAAGAAAGCAAGTCCAACGTCTTTGATCGATCGACGCGGCTCCGATATCGGATCGGTTGGGAAAGAAAGGAAATTTAAAAGACCGAGACTTTATCCCCTCAATCGATCTCGGGGGGAGGTATTGGCAATCATGATCAAGAAGAACATCGCTAAGACACCTAAGCCGATGTCTAAAGATCCGGAGAAAAGGAAAAATACTCACAAGTATTGTGACTATCATAGAGATGTGGGGCACGACACGGAGGAATGCTTTGATTTGAAGAGGGATATCGACGCCTGTATCCAAGAGGGTCGATTGGATGAAGTCGTTGACAGATCGAAAAAGACGAGCCGAAGGGCCGCCGGGAGTACAAGAGAAAAAGCTACAACGGAAAGAAAGATCGGTCTCCACGTCGAGATAATCGGAATCGGCGGGAAAGGTCATCTGACCCAACCTACAGAGACAATCGCCAAGATGACCGTCAAGAAATCCAGAACCGAGATCCTCATCGAGATAATCGTGCCGGATATGACGTTAACACAATCGTGGCAGAGCATGAGTCGGATCGACCTCGATCAAGTCGGCACTCGTCTGACAAGACGAGAGAGTCAAAAAAGATCAGGTTAACAACGGAAGTAGGTTACGGACCCAAGGACGATGTTCCGAGTTCCCACAGTCATAGCGAGGGATTGGTGATCGAGGCAGTAATAAGCAGAGGTCGAGTAAAAAGAGTTTGTGTCGACAGTGGAAGCGCCGTTAATATCCTTTATTATTCAGCGTTTAGAGCCATGAGGTTGAAAGACGAAGATATCATTCCGTTATCTACCCCTCTTTTTGGATTCACAGGCAGTGCCATCCACCCCGTCGGGTCGATTAATTTGTTAACGACGGTCGGAGACGGAGAAAAAGGGCGGACGATGGAAATGACCTATGTCGTAGTTAAGGCCCCTTCAGGGTACAACGCGATATTAGGTCGACCGGCTTTATATGATCTCAGAGCTATTATCTCGACTTTCCACAACAGCATGAAGTTTCCCACCTGGTACGGTACCCATGAAGTCAAGGGAGACGTTGAGGTAGCCCGGAATTGTAGTTTGGTTACGATCAAAGGAAAAGGGGTTGGGCAAGTGCTAGTTGAGGAGTTGATACCTGAGGAAGAGGAAGATCGAAGCTGGGTTTCTGCCGACCCGACCGAGGAAGTTCGAGTTTGGAAGGAAGAAGAAGGTCAAGGGGTCCAGATCGGGAAGTGGATGCCACACCCCGACATGAGAGCCTTGGTCGACCTCCTGGTTGAGTTTCGAGACGTTTTTGCATGGAAGGCAGATGACATGCCTGGCCTATCGGCGGATATAGCTATGCACCAGCTTAACGTCGATTCCAAAAAGAAGCCAATACGACAAAAGAAGAGGAATCTTGCCCCGAGAGAAAAAAGCGTACGAAAAGAGGTCGACAAGTTGCTAGTTGCCGGGATCGTGAAAAAAGTATTTTACCCGGATTGGTTGGCCAATCCCGTGTTAGTTAAGAAGCCGATCGAGTTGGCGAATGTGTGTCGACTTTACAGACCTTAACAAGGCGTGTCCCAAGGATTCTTACCCGCTACCAAAGATCGACCAGTTAGTCGACTCGACACTGGGATTCGAGGTATTCGGGTTCCTCGATGCATACAGGGGTTATTATCGATCTTTATGGACCCACAGACTCGAAAAAACCGCTTTTATCACGAGTTTGGCACGTTTTGCTTCGTTACGATGCCGTTTGGGCTTAAGAATGCAGGAGCTACTTATCAACGGGCCGTCAACAAATTTTCAAGAGACAAATAGGTCGGAATATGGAGGTTTATGTGGATGATTTATTGATCAAGAGCAAGTCCTTAGGACGCTTTCTTGTCGATGTGAGAGAAGTTCTCGAGGTATTGCGAACGGCGAAAATGAAGCTCAACCCGAAGAAATGCACATTCGGAGTTCGATCGGGGAAATTTCTAGGATATATGATATCGAGAGACGGGATCAGAGCTAACCCAGATAAAATCGAGGCCATCAAAAGCATGCCCGCGCCTCGGAATGTCAAAGAAGTGCAAAGGTTGGCAGGTCGGATGGCGGCTCTCAACCGTTTTCTCGTCGATATCGGCGCGAGAGCTCTACCTTTCTTCAAGATTCGAAAAAGCTAGTCCGTTCCGATGGGACGGGACCGTCAAAAGGCGTTTGACGATTTGAAAGAATATTTATCCGATTTGCCAACGTTGTCCTCACCCCGAGATGGAGAGAAGCTCTTGGTTTATCCGGCGTGCGAGGAAGCGGTAAGTGCGGTCTTAGTTCGAGAAAGAGACCAGGGGCAAATCCCAGTCTATTTTGTCAGCAAAGCCCTACATGGTGCAGAGGTCAGATATACTCCTGCGGAGAAATTAGCGCTGAGTTTAGTTCATGCGTCGAGGAAGTTGAAGCCATACTTCCAAGCACATCCCATTGCTGTGGTTACTGACCAGCCGTTGAAACAAATCTTGGCAAAGCCCGAGACATCGGGTCGATTAGCCAAGTGGGTTGTCGAGCTAGCGGAATACGACATAGAGTTTCTCCCTCGAATGCCATCAAGGGTCAAGCGCCGGCCGACTTCATAGCGAAGGGTTGTCGATTCAATTAGAAAGGGGAAAACAATCATCGGAAGGAGCAAAGTGGACACTCCACGTCGATGGTGCCTCGAGTAAAGAAGCGGGCCGGAGCCGGTTTATCGCTAGTTAGTCCGAAAGGGGAAGAGTTTCCGTATGCACTCCGATTCGAGTTCAAAGCTACGAACAACGAAGCCGAGTACGAGGCCTTAATCACGGGTTTAAAGCTAGCATCGAAGTTGGGAGTCGAGAATCTTCTCGGTATACGGCGACTCTCACCGTAGTAAATCACGTACGAGGAGAGTATGAAGCTAAAGAAGAGTCAATGAAAAGCTATCTAAGGGTTGTTCAGGGGTTAATGTCGAAATTCAAGATGATCCTAGTCGAACAGGTACCTCGGAGTGAGAACAAGCGAGCCGATGCGTTGTCTAAGCTCGCGTCGAATTTCAAATCAAAGAGGAAGGTTCTGGTTGAGATGCTAGCGGAACGGAGTTATAACGAGGTCGACGTGCAGCCCGTGGTTCAGGGATCGACCTGGATGGACCCAATAGCACTATTCTTAAAAGATGGAGTGCTCCCCCCCGATAAATCTCAAGCCAGGAAAATCCGACTTCAAGCCTCCAGGTATGCTCTTTTCGATTATGTGCTTTATCGAAGATCATTTGTAACTCCTTGGATGCGATGTGCATCGGAAGAAGAAGGGGCTTATCTACTTGAAGAGATACACCGAGGGATCTGTGGTAATCATTGCGGAGCTCGAATGTTGGCAAGAAAGTGCAACCGCGGGCAGGATATTTCTGGCCGTCAATGCAAAAAGATGCGAGTCGATTGGTAATGAATTGCAGAGCCTGCCAGGTACACGACGTGGTAACTCATCGCAAGCACGAGAAATGAATGCCATCGAGTCTGTATGGCCGTTCGACGAATGGGGAGTCGATATAGTCGGACCTCTACCTCGAGCTCCGGGGAATTTCAAATATGTCGTCGTTGCGGTTGATTATTTCACTAAATGGGTCGAGGCTAAAGCTCTTACTGACATCAGGGCTCAAACCATCAAAAAATTTCTATGGGAAAATATTTTGTGCAAAAGTTCGGAATTCCGAAGTATCCGATCTCGGACAACGGGACTCAATTTCTTGATGATAGGTGCAGAATTGGTTGAAAGAATTCAGGATCGAGCACAGAACGACGTCAGTGGCTCGACCTCAGTCCAATGGACAGGTCGAGCGGACAAAAAAGAGCGAGATCAAGTTTGGGTTGAAGAAGCGATTAGAAGACGAAGGCCGAGATTGGGCGGCTCGCTACCCAAGATATTGTGGTCATATCGCAAAGACCCAACTCCGCAACCCAAGAAACTCCTTTTGCCATGGCCTATGGATGTGAAGCCGTGATACCGCCGAGATCGGACTAGCATCGCCTCGGGTTTTAGCTTATAATGTCGAAACAAATGCCGCCGATCTAAGAGAAGAAAAAGACAATGTTGAAGAGAAGAGGGAAATGGCGGCGTATCGGATGGCCGGTTATAAAAGAAAGATTTCTCGCATTACAACGCGAGGGTGAAGTACAAATACTTCCAAGTAGAGACCTCGTATTGAGAAAAAATGAAGCCGGCGGAGCGCAGACCCAATAGGCAAGCTCGAGCCGAATTGGGAAGGTCCATATAAAATCTTGAAAGTGCATCCTAAGGGGTCGTATCAGTTGGGTAGGTCGGATGGAAGCACAGTGCCTCGAACTTGGCATGCCACCAACCTCAGAAAGTATTATTTTTAAATTATTTCTTATTTTCATGACTTTTGCGATCCTACCTTCATCGTTGTAACAGTCGACGTGACATTGTATTGCGATTCCTTTTATAAAGCATGCTTTCTTTTCCTTTTTAATTACGCTGCATGTGCAAGACCGTATGAAAAAGCAAAAAGGGGGCAAATGAAAAAGCGCAACAATCGACCGAGACATCGATTCTCCGACCCGAACAACTCGACACTGTATGGTGAAAAAAGCCAAGTCATTGACAGTGCTTAAGTCACCTCGAGACGATTAAGCTGAAGGAAATAGTGAATAAAGCCAAGTCACCGACAATGCTTATATCACTCCCGACATGCCGCAAGCTACGATGCTAAGCAGGCCGGCGGATTTAAAACAAAATAGTGAATAAAGCCAAGTCACTGACAATGCTTATATCACTTCCGACATGCCAGTAAGCCATGATGCTAAGCAGTCGGAGGATCCCACGATGGATCCTTAACTCGGCTCGATCATAAGCACCACGATGTGCCCGATCAAAAGCAGAATAGTCGAATCGAGCTCCGACCCAAAAGCCAAGTCAAGCCAACAAGGCAGCACAATGCTAGGTCGACTCATACTCAAGTGTACCAGGAGTCATGAACTCCTACTACACTTCGAGGGGCCAGCCGGGGAATTAAGTCCGAAGGACTACACCCCATAAGGCAACATTTTCAAGGGAATTAAGTTCAAAAGGACTACACCCTAAACAAACGATATTCAGTGAAAAGCATAGTGATGATTCAAATTCAAAGATCAAAATGCAAATTAAAATGACCAAATACAAGTTTAGACAAATAAAAATGTAAATGTAAATGTTATTACAACCAGATCGAATAAGAAAAGTTCAATAAAAAGGCGACAAGGGAAGAGCATCGGCAAGGCCGGTTTGAAGTCGAAGCATGGGATCGACCCGGTCATCCAACTCGGCGTTCACTTCACCGGCTCCCTCCGTGGCCGGGACCACGTACTTGTTATGCAGAGACACGCCGGCCTTGAAATCGGTGATGTATCGGCCATATCGGGGAATGGACTCGGGTCATATAAATAGGCCTTGCCGATGCTCTTGACCTCGAAGTCGTGGACGACCATCTTGACTTCGTCCAAAGTGCGTTCGAGAACCCCCCTTCATGGCCCGACTCATCGGAGCGCCAAGTCGTTATCAAACTCGTCGACGTCGGAAATCCTTCTTAGCCGCTTCCAAGCGGGTCGTGAAGCTATCGACCTCGAGCCGAAGATCGTCTCGAGCCTTGGCAGAGGCCGCCGCCTCGGCTCCGGTTTGATCCGGCTCGACTTCACCGCCGCCGGCCGATCTCTAGCGCAGATGTGTCTTCTCGTGCCTTAGACAGATCCGACTCCAGTTTCGGGCGTCTATCGTCCAACTTATTGGCTTTAGCTTTCGCCTTCTCGAGATCCGATGTCACTTAGCAATTGTCTCCTCTCGCTCCTCTAAAGCCGCCGAGGGAGACTCGATTCTATTTAACGCCACTCTCGCGGCCCGACGCGTCTAAAAGAAAAGCGGAAACCTTGTTAACTTCTAAGTCGACAAAACCTGAAGATACAAGGAAATGAAGGAAGACTCACCACTCGTTGACTCTTCATGATAAGGTCGTGTAGCTCCTCCGAGTCATGCCCTCCATCTCTCGCTACGTTCATCTCGGGGATCGCCTCGTAGATTTTGGTGGAGCAAGGTTACGGGTCTCCTTCCCGACCCCATGTCTCACCTCGGATGTTTTATGGCGTTTTCTCGAGACGAAGTCATCTTCGGTCGGCTCCACCACATTAGCCTCATCAGCCGACTCCTTAAGATCTCGATGTCGGAGCGGGAGTAGAAGAACGAGTCGTACCCCTTTGTCCGCCGGATGTGCCCGAGGAGGGCTTCTTCGATTTGATGCCGCCCATTTCCCGGATTGTGCGAGGATCCACCTTTTTAGGGTCGGGCATCTTTCCAACTGCTTCTAGCCTTGCAAAGTGTTCCACTGCGAACAAGAGATACGTCGACGTTAAAATGGCATTAAAAATCTAGAAAATACAAGTACAACAGTTCAACAGAACGGATAAGTCGCCTACGCAAAACTCGAACGTCCTCATCGAGTTCCGGATAAGCGCCCGGACTCGCCGTCTCGATGTCGCAAACGGATATAGAGAATGTAGGTTCCGAGTCGCAACATCGGGACGAGCGCACTCGATGGTCGCGCACTCGCCGGGGATATCCGATTTGAGCCGATCATGCCATTTTTGCGGCCTTTGGAACCAAGTATGTATGTCGATATCAATCAGACCATGTCGAATAAAGAAAAAGTTGGGTTTCCAGTCACCATGAGACGAGATCACCTTCCTCACGAACTCCGATGCCAGAGGACGCTTCTGAAATGTGTACCATCCCACGTCCTGTAAACTCGCCAAGGCAAAGTACTGACGGAATAGTCGAACCGAGAATTCAACCTTGGCGATTCGACACGCCAGCGCGAAACCCATTACGCTCCTGATCCCATTGGGAGCGAGCTGGGTGATGCAGATCTTATAGTGTTGAAGGACTGCAATTAGACACGGGTCGAAGGGGAATCTTAATCCCTCTCTCAATTGCGCCTCGTATATGGCACAGAACCCAAGGGGAGGGTCGCATGCGAACTGGTATCGATCGTGTGACACTTTAATGTGGTTAGGCGAGTAGGGGATTCCATATCTCAAACAGATCGCCTTGGCTTTCTCTGGCGTTAGGTTTGACATACATCCATACGGTCCCTGGCCCTGCATTCTGGTTTTGCGCCTGGCAACAGGTCGAGAAGATCCAACGGGTCGAGGAGATGTCTCTTGCTCTCCCTCCTCTTCTTCTTCTCCGGCTGCTCTCTCACCGGAAGCGGTTGGATTCTCAGAAATTGTCTCTTCCGTCGATTCTACCTCAGTTTCAACAATCTCCTCTCTATTTTGGGAGTCACTATCGCTGCTAGACATGGGCTTAAGGAGAAGATGCAAGAAATAAAAATAAGGAGAATTTAAGTGAATTTAGGGCTTACTTGAACTTTCGGCTAAGAAACTGAAACTCGCTGAAGATTATAATGACGAAAGAGAAACGTCAAGGTCTTGGACTCCTTTTATGCGTGTGAATCTTGCAAATGATTTGAAAGGGTGGAGATTGTGGGTAGTTATAGAATATGCAACGCGAGAATCAGGGTAGTGGGCCGCCTAAAACGCTTCGTTTCCCGCACCCATTAATGCTAGTACAAGATGACGTCATCCTACGGCGGCTAGATCGGGTAGATAGGATACCGCGTTCCCGCCTAAAGAAGACCACGTGTCGAGAGAGTTATTTAAATTTTCGGATCCGATCTCGCATTCGAGATGAGCTTCACTCCGATCCGGGGGGCTTATGATGATACGAGAATACACACCTCCACGTGGAATTATCTGATTGGTCCATCCGGCGTTTACATAAGTCCGGGCCGCCTATCGACATCGGGTATCCTTCATCTTTTTTTTGGATTTTTATTCTTGGATTGCCAAAGACCAGGGAAGGGTTCATCTTTTCTTTTTATTATTTATATTTATTTATTTAAAGGGAGTAAAAGGGTTGAAAACTACTATAAAACACACACACACACACTGAGAAAATAATTAAAACGTCCATTTCTAGCAACTTTTACCAAGTTCCCAGAGATATAATTATGAGAGGTTGACTTTAGACAAAGATCCAATTACAAAATTTTATTATGTAAAATGTTAAAATTAAACAACATCCAGAGGCCCCTGCGTGCCTATTCAATAAGGTATTACTAGTATCTCCTAACATTACTTCACCCGGGATTTAACCAATGCACCGTTGTTATTGACTTCACGATGGATCTACCCTTACGTACATCATACTTCTTCGGGTATGATTCAATTTTCCTAGAGTTCAAAATCAGATATTCAACCTCTACAAAATTGAATGTTGAGCATTACCGTAATGTCTCCTAAAAGTAGATTTATTGTGGTGTTAATTAATAACAAATGTATTTATAGAAGTTGGCTTCGCTTCCATTCATATAGGGCCGGGGGAGACTGTCAATAAAATTATAATACTGCAATGACATTCAACAACTTTGTAAAGGTCAAAATTAAGATTCATTTTTCGACATCCATCCTCAAAGTCGAGCCTAGCCTCAAGTATGTATGGTACCACGAGAAATCGGCCAGCCGTGGTGCCTTTATCATACATGCATACGCCATATGATGAAAATAGACGCTTTCGTAATAATATATCATGACTATCTCACTGATTTGGACAGTAATTAATGATATGCATACTACTACTAGTGTTGAAGTACCATTTACAATGGACGGACGGATGCATACTACTACTAGTGTTGAAGTACCATTTACAATGGACGGACAGATGGACGGACGACAGGTTCTGTGGCCCAAACAACTCACACTCATTAATTTGTAGCAGAAAACGACACCATCTTTCTTTTGATTAAACATATCCTTAAATTCAAGGGCAGGGAACAGTAGAAAGTAGAAGAACACGACCCACTTCGCATATGCTATTTTTCTGTCAATGCTTTCTCATGTTATCTGCCTACCTAGTCAACAAACAAACATAAATTTCATACATTTTCCAGCACTCTTACATCAACCATACAATAAACATGAAAGCATTCTTGGTCGTAACACCACCATCAAAGGAAAGGGCAAACATAAGGAACCACCGGTAGTCCCAAGGTGATCTAGTAGTTTCCACAAGATTGGAATCCTTAGTAATCAAATCAAAACCATTACTGATCGATCCACAAAATTGTTAAGAGTGTCATCAGAGCTAATATCTAAAGGCAATACTACTTTAGTTTGTGTCTTCACTACACAGCAGTTGCAGTTTAACCTTCAACTTCAACTTCACCTTCGTCAGCCAATCTCCTATTCTTTTCTTCTTCCGCTGCAACAAATATTGAACATATCAGCTTTTGTTAAGGGTTAAACGGTCAATAAGCTTTGTGAGGCTTTCGAAAACTAGTTGACACTACAAACACTTCCCCCAAAACATTGTTTGCCCAAAGAAGAAGCAAAATAAAGGACTACATGGTCAGAAACAAGAAAGTAGGTGAAAATTTTAAAGCGAAACACAGCAGTTGCTAGATACTCGTCGTTATAAGGACCAAGAATTCACTTTTGATATGTGCCATCAAGAATCCTTTCTCCTGTGATGTAGGCTCTCCCCCTAAAACCCAAACACCACATATCCCCCATGCCCTCACCAGTCACCACAACAATCCAATAAACAGAGAGGGAGAGTGTGTGTACTTCTCTCTAAAACTGGACAAACACTTTCCTGCATGTCTAAGCAAATATTTGTGACTATCCGCTGCAGTTATGGTTCATTTTCTTACTTTAAAACATGTCCCTCGGCACAGGATGCAGAGGCTAACCCCAAGCAATAGAAGAGGTTTGCTTGAGTTTTTATCGAAGGGATATATTCACAAAACTAAGGTCTTGAGTTTCTTCAACTTTTGTTTTTAACTTTCATGCCACTCTTCTCGTATGAAAATAAACATCTTTTCAATTATTGATACACTACATTCATCATTTACACAAAACCAATGTAGTTAAAACAAGCTCTTGCTTGATATATTTCACTTGAATAGAAGAATTTCATATCCAACCTAAACCCAATTTATCCACACAAAATAATACATATGTGCGTAAATTGATTTATATATATGTATATAAACTGTTTTCCTTACCCGATAAGGATATTGAATAAAAATATTTTTTCTTCTGCTCTTTGTTCATCTTCTACTTTTCTAAATACTTCTACATGGTATCAGAGCTCTGATTTCTTTTCAGAGATTCTAAAATGGCAACTGAGCACTCTTCAGAAGTAACTTCAAGAGAAGAAACCTTTATGAACTCCCTTGGAGCTCTGAACACTCTGTTATGCCTATCTCAACTCACAAACTCAATAGCGACAGTTTTCTCCAGACCGTCAGGTTGTATATTACCGACATAGGCAAAGAGGAGTACTTTAATGGAAAATTTAAAGAACCTAAGGCTGATGAACCATCCTACAAAAAATGGAGAGTGGAAATCCGTTTAGTGATGTCCTGACTGCTGGGGTCTATGACTCCAGCAATACTGAAAATTTCACACTCTATGATACTGCTAAAGAAATTTGGACAGCAGCAAAAGAGCCTTACTCAAAAAAGGATAACACCTCTATGAGATTGAGGCCAAACCTCAGGACCTTGAGCAAGGTGATTTGTGTGCAACTGATTACTACAATCTCTTGTCAAGGTCATGACAACAACTTGATATTTTTTTAAGGAATAAACTGGCATTCTCTTGAAGATACAAGGATATATAAGGACTTGAAAGTCAAAAATGGATTTTTAATTCCTTATTGGACTGAATCCAAATCCTGATGATGTTAGGGGACGTATACTTGGTATAAAACCCCTTCCATCAATCAAAATTGTGTTCTCTGAAATTAGACATAAAGAAAATAGAAGGAAACTCATGATGAGTGGGAATTCTGGATCCCACACCTCTACTACATCCCTTCATGAGAAGAGTGCACTATTAACTAAGAATATTCCACCAACCTATCAAAACGAAAAAGGGACAGACCTTGGTGTAAAAATTGTAAAAAGACTGATCACACTAAAGAGACCTGCTGGAAACTACATGGCAAGCCTCCAAACTAGAAATCATCAAGGCCATTGGCCAAGCCATCTGAAAGAAAGCATAGGGAAACGTGTTGCAGTTGAAGAAGAAAGATCAGAACCTGATAATGGTAGCTACAGTAGGGAGCAAATTGAAGCCTTGAAAAGGCTTCTATATGTTCAGCGTCATCAATCAACTAATCATCATGTGAACGCCTCTATGGTTAACAGAGGTTTGTGTCTCTCCACTAATTCTTTAAACAAAAGTTCCAAAGATTATTGGTTTGTGGATTCAAGGGCTTCCAATCACATGACTGGAAACCCTGAACTGTTTACTAACATCTCTAATGTGAAGAACCTAACAACGTAAAAATTGTTGATGGTACTATATCTAAAGCATCTGGCACAGGGACTGTACCCCTGGACAAGAACTTTTTTCTAAAGAATGTTTTGTATGTGCCAAACTTACAATGTAACCTTCTATCTGTTAGCAACTTAGTAGAATTATGGAGGATTTTAAATGCTTGGTATATTTTTATACTAATGAATGCAGATTTTAGGATTACTGGATTAGACTTCGAAGGAAGTGATTGGCAAGGCTGAAGCTATTTCTGGACTTTTGTTCTTAAGAATCATTATCCTAACCAAGTTGTTAGTCAAATGTCTAGGGGTCTTATTAGTAGTCTATCTGAATCATCTTGTAATGATATTATGTTTTTGCAGTACAGATTAGGTCACCCTAATTTCTTGCACTTACAGAGGATGTATCCTAATTTTTTAGAGGAAAAATTCTGAAATCTTTGCAATGTGAAACATGTCAATCAGCTAAGCACTCTAGATCTTTTTTCCCCCAAAAGAAATATTACCCTCAAAACCTTTTACTGTTATTCATAGTGACATTTAACCTCTGGAAAGTCAAATATAAGCTCAACATTCAACTTTGCAGAGGTCGAACGTCCATTTTCGACCTTTGTAAAGTTGCATCTTGCCTGAGGTGTGGTGCTTTGATAGATTAACCGTGGTGTACGTTAACATGCGCTATGATGAATTTGATGCTTTCATGTTTCATAAATATCTCACTGATCTTGACATTCATTAAGACCGACTACGAAATTGTTGAATAGTACATCAGACCAACTTACAGAGTTGCTATCAATCTTATATAGCAAAAAAAGCTCCAACAGTTACCATTCAACATTAATGCTACTGCTGTTGTACCACTTACAATGAACGAATGACAAGCTCTGTGGCCCAAACAACTCAAACTCAATAATGTAACAGAATATTGAGTTGAAAAGACTGTCTTTTAAATAAACATCCTTAAATTGAAGGGCAGGGAACAGTAGAAGAAGAAGCATTTGGCACACAAATTTTCTGTCAAAGTAAAATATTGAAGCTACATGAGGTACTTTGTCTGATTATAACTGAACTTATAGCAGAGCTCACTAAAAACGAGTAAATAACAACTGATAAAAATGCGGAAGTGCATTCAAAAGTATTTACAAAAAGACAGAAATCGCATACCTAGCAGTTTATACATGGCTTTCAGAGTCCGTTTCTCCAGCTTATCCAGCTTCTTCTGCACATCTCTTTTAAGATCCCAGTTTGGCTTCTTTGGGGCAATGTTCAAAAATGGGTCCTATATCACCAATGAAAGAAATGAGAAAGACATCAATTAAGGAAGAGGCAGAGCTGCTAAAAACATATAGAAACAAAAAGCAAATAAATTACCTCTTTCTTCTCTTCTTGCACAGGCTCTGTTGCCACGGGTTCTTCAAATTTGGGAAGTACTGGTGGGGCTAGTTTTCCCTCTTGTAGCTTCTTATCTTGTGGGAGGTAATTACGAAATTTCATGCTGACATTACTGCAAACATATGGTGAACACACGGTAAGCAACTCCTACCGCCAAAATATTAACACCACAAAGACAATAAAATTCAGGAAAAAAAACAGTAAAGCCCTAGACTTTGTTATACTAAAACGACCAAGTTTCCTTCTTTAATAAAAAGCCTGTAAATTACTCTTGTTCTTCTTCTTCGCCGTTTTGTTCTTGGGCAGCTTCGTATTCTGGAGCCTCATGGGTACGACGAGAGGCATCGACGTCCGGGTGATCATCTTGGTCGGGAGTGTTGAGGAGTTCCTGAGCGGTTCTCAGAGCTTTCAGCCTTTCACGGCGAGCCGCTGCCTCTGCTACGATTGAATCCTCTTCTTCCATGGCTCTTCTCCGATTTCACAAAGCTATAGTCCAACAAATTTAGCTTTTACGTAGTTAAGTAGTTCACAACGATTAAGGTATTTAGCTTTTTATCAGTCAAGCGACAATAAATTTGAAAACCAATAATGCTATTTCTAATACAGTCCTAAATAATTCTATTTTCTCTAATCTAAACTTAGAATAAGGGATACGCCAACGACGCATTCACCAGCCGTAATTGCTGATTTGCTGTGGTTATTAACTTACATGTTTCGGGTTCGGGTTCGGGTTCAGGTTCGGGTTCGGGTCTTAGAGGGTCAAAAGTTTGTGTGCGTGTATAAAAAAATCGTTGCTACAATCGAGTAACAAACATATATCAGTATCTTTAAGCATCATATAGAATTCATTGATTATGACGTAGATTTATCATAATTAAATATATTAAAGTGTGTTGTTTTAATTGTTTTGTCACAACTTAGCATCACCCTTTTGTATAATAATTCCACATGAAGCAAGAGGATGCCGGCTGCTCCTTTTTTTTTTTTTTTTTTTTTTTCAGAGAGAGAAGTGGAGAGAAGTCTGGTCAAATACTAAATGAAGAAGGCGTTCCACATGTGAAGTTCATAAATAATAAAAAAGATAATCTACGCCACATATTTTTACGTTGTGTTTAATATTAAAAAAAATCTTCATCCTCTCCTCACATTAACTAGCTTTGAACCCATTGATGCGTACACACACAAATACGTACGTGGTAATCTGCACAACTCATTTCTACGTTGCGTTTAATATTAAATTTTTCTGTCATCCTCTTGTCACGCGGTCAGCTATGAACCAATTGACTTTGAATGTGCTTCAAATAAACTTTTCTTCTAACACGATGATATATGAACCCATTGACTTTGCATGTATTTTAAAAAACTCATGGTCGAGTGTGAATTCATCGACTTTAAATGTGATATAATACAAACTCCTCTTCTAACATGGTCATCTTTAAACCCATTGATTTTGCTTGTGTTTTAAAACAAATTCTTCTCCTTAAATGGTCAGCTCTGAACCCATCGACTTTGAACATGTTTTAAAACAAATTCCTCATCTCATATGATCATCTCTGAACCCATTGACTTTGCATGTGTTTTAAAACAAACTCCTCCGATTAGAGGTTTATTTATTCAAGGAAACATTTGAAAATACAATGTGAAGAAGAAAAATTCATGTGAGTTGCACGCAGGGGCGGACGCAGGATCCCGGGTGAGAGGGAACGATACTATGGGCGAGTGTAAATTTTTATGGAGGCAAAAAAAATACACAACATATAAAATACTTTTTCCGGTCGCCCCCCCCCCCCCCCCCCTAAACCCCATGTACATCCCCCCTGGTTGCATATAATGTAAAATACAATGTCTTTTTTAAAGAAAAAAACAAATGATGAAATTATATATGAAAAAAAAAAAGATCGAGAGGGATGAAATGATGTATATATATGTATAATAATAGAGAAACAAAAAAGAAGCCTTATGAAGAATAAGATATCTAGAGCCTCATCCTGAACTTGCATGTGCTTGTTTTAATGGTAATCAAGCTATTAGTAGAAAGACTATCAACAACCAAGATACAGTTGCCCAATACCCTCACCTTCCTCAATTTCAGTCCCCCTAGTTTAATGCTGACAGGTACATCAATCTTAAGATCCAAAGGTATCCTTCCACTTTGCTGCTCTTCTTGTAATGCAGCCAACAGTGTGTTTCCGTATTGCGATTTCCCGTCTAAAGAAACAGCTAACACTGTCTTGTTCTGGTGTCCTTGGTAGAATTTAGGTAGTGTTCCACGACAAAGGTTAGTGCTTTTGTACCATACACTTAACTTACTTCCTTTCTCGTAGTATATTCCGATTTTTTCGTTCGGGTTAATCGCTGTGATCCGAACGTTGAACTTGGCGTAAAGGGTCAGGTCGAAATTGAGACGTAGGTCGGAGATGGAGAGGTTGTCGACGGAGTAGGTTGGAATCTTGGGTTTGAATACAAGGTAAAGGATTCCGAAGGTGGCACCGATGATGATGAATATGAGGAGGAGAAGGCTGATTGTCCAACAAATGCATCTGCAGAAACAGTTGTTGTTGTTTCTGCTGCTGTTTCTTCTTGTGAGGGGTGGTGGTGGTGGTAGCTTGTTGGAGTACATATAATTATAAGGAGGAACATTAACAATGGGGTTTTGTTGTCTGGATGCAGGTGCATGTTGCTGTTGCTGCTGCTGCTGCAGTCTCATAGTTGTAGGGATTGGATATCCTTTTTCGGACATAGATGAACCTTGGGGAACAAGAGGTATGGTACTGGTAGGAGGGGTTTCGACGACATCAGCCACAGGATGAACTTTCAAGTGCTCTGCCATTTATTAATAGATGAGATACATACAGATATATGTGTCATGCAAGAGAAGTAAGAAGAAAAAGAAGAAGAAGAAAAGAAAAAAAAAGGGTTTTAATTTGTTTTGTAAATGCAAGCTAAGGCTTCTGATGTATATGGTTGAAGTGTGCAATTATATATATAGATAATATAGAGACAGAGATAGATTTGGGGAACTGAAACAGTTTGTAGGAGTATTATTAGGTTATGATGTAAAAGCAAAGTGGTAGATTATTTATTAGGCAGGAAAGTTGTTGAGTACAACAATTCTTGACTAATGGCACACAAGTAGGTTAGCTACCACAGCATCATCAGTTTTTTCCAGTTATGCAAACTGTCCTCATTTTACACCTACTACACAAATTTACTCTCAAATATTCTTTTTTTTTTCCCTTTCTTTCTGCAAGGGATACAAAATCGACGCCCTTTTCAATGAAATAGCTTATGAAATGAAATTATACCAAGTGTGTTACATCCTACTGCAAAAAAAAAGGAAAATTATACTACTAGGTTTACAAAAAAATATGAAAAATAAAAAATAAAACAAATATTTCTTTGTATGTTTTATCCATGATGATAACCAATCAAATGAAAAACAATGTTTTGAATGAATCAGTGAAGTTTTCCAAGGATCACCATGTAAGCCGCCGGAGAGCAGAACCCTACAGAGATGAAGCACCTGCAATCGGAGAGCTAGGGAAAACAAGAATAGAGGGTAGAAATAGCAGAGGTGCACCACCAAAACAAATGCTTACGGACCCACCTAGTCAAACGAGTTGCCATAGATAACATTCTCCCTCTGCACTCACTCTATCCCCTTTACTGGCAGAGAATTCAATAGCAAACATTTCAGATAAAAAAAGCCAAAACAATAAGAGAATGAGGCTTTTCTATCTTTTCAAATTACTAGTATTTATCAATTCCAATCAAGCAACTCTGTATGCTATCAGCCTATCACCATTCATCCAATGGATAAATCATTGCCCTTGTATCTTTTTTCCCCATATTTTTTTATTTTTATTTTATACCTCATATATATGTAGCCTGTTCAGGTCTCAACACTCTTCTCCTTAGTAAAACCCAAGCTCAAAACCGTCCCGGACTTAAGGCTGCAAAAAATGAATGAAGTTCAGTGGATGACATCTTGAATAAATAATGAATAAAAAACATAAAAAGTAAATACTTTGGATTGACGGATTCCCTTTCACATAAGAATAATACGCTGGATCTAAACATTTCAAACATAATATAAGCTCGCACTTATTTGGCCTACGAAGATTGATGGTTTCACTTTCAAATACGTAAGGAGATAAATATTCTACCTTTTGCTAACAATTGCCACCATCTTGTGATGTAAATGGACATCCCCAACTCAGTAAAAAACCTGCAGAATGCAAACAAAAATAATTATAATGAAAGAAAAAAGTGAGAGAAAAAGAACATGGCGACATAGGATTCACGAAGCACAACAATAGGCGACTCTTCTTTTTGTTTTCTTAGTAAGCAAATTGAATTCTATTCCTCTACTCATGATGACGTTAAAGTATGACGCACCTGATTTTATGCTGGAGTTACAATCTCAAACATCGCAAAAATGTTCCCTTGAGGTCTCTCACAAAGGATTCCAAGGCCACTTATATGTTGTATAAGCCTATAAGGACACCCTTCTAGGACAATGAGAAGTGAGAAAAAATGGGAAGTTAACCGCATCGAAGACTGTTTTGGCCATGAACCGATAGATATATGTCTCCAGCAAATCATTGTCCTTTTTCTAAATTCAAGCAGCGTTAACAGAATCCGTATAAAGGTGACCATCTATGTCAGGAACAAACCCCTTCTCCTTCATTTGCTCAGCAATAATATCATACGTCGTTCTATTAGGTATGAACCCTATCTCCAACATCTTATTAAGATAGACATTTGCTTCCTCCAGTTTACCTTTGTCACATAATCCTTTAATCAACACATTATACGATGCAACATTTGGCCTCTTTCCTTCTTTCTCCATCCGCCTCCAAATTGTCAAAGCGCCTGTTGGATTTCCTTCCCCACAATAACCAGACATTAAAGTATTGTAAGTAACATGACTGGGAGGAATATTTCTATCAGACATTTCATCCAGAAGCCTAACTGCCTTCCGAGTCTCCCCTCTACTGCATAATGCAGCAACCCGGATGTTATAGGTAACAAGATCAGCTCCCACACCCTTCTCTTCCATTTCCCTCAAAATATTGTTACCTGCTTCTAGCTTTCCCTCTTGATAATAACCAACAAGCAAGCAATTATAAGTTGAAATATTAGGAGCTATGTTTTTGGCTACCATCAATGCAAGAAGTACAACCGCCTCGTCAAATCTGCCAGTTTTACAACAAGCATCAATCAACGTGTTAAATGTTAACACATTAACTGATACTCCTTGCTCCATAATATCATCAAACAACTCTTTAGATTCCTTCAGCATCTTCTTCTTGCAAAATCCATTCAATATTGTATTATAAGTAACAATATTCGGTTTCAAACCTAATTCAGCCATTTTATCCAGCATACCAAGAGCGTCTTCGATTTTTCCTTCGCAACAGAGCCCATTAATCAACAAGTTAAATGTTAAGACGCTTGGTGTCAACCTCAGCTCCTGCATTTCCAGAAACAACCTCCTTGCAGCAGACGCATTATCATCCTTATAGAACCCATCAATTAGAATGTTGTATGTGATTGCATCAGGGGAGACCTTATTATCCACCATTTCCTTAAAGAGGCTATCTGCTTTGTACATTTTCCCCACACCGCCCTTCTTACAATATCCGTCAATTAAAGTATTATAAGTGACAACATTTGGTATGAACCCCCAGACCTTCATGTCTTCAACCACATCTTTTGCCTTATTCAATTTTCCAGCCTTACAAAACCCATTAATTACGATATTATAAGTATTCAACTTAACATCAACCCTCCTCTTAATCATATCCCTGAACACAAAGTCCATTACCCCGACTTTTCCCTCCTCAACCAACCCTCTCAACAATTGATTACAATAAATGGCTGATAAAAAAAGGCCATAATCTCCTGCCCTCTTAAACACCTCTAATGCTAAATCCAGCATATTGCAATAAACATATGTTGACATTAGCAGATCAGTGATAACAGAATTAGCACAAAAATCAGAACTACACTGTACCAGAGTGTGAAAGAATGATGAAATCAACTTAATATGTGAGGATCTGACAGAAGTGTGAAGTAAGGATCGTACCTTAGGGTAATTTTTACAATGAGCTAATAAGATTAAGAGCTTACAAAAGTGCTGTGTAGAATGAGAGATCTGGAAAGCATTTTGGGACCATTTATAGAATGCAAGAATCGCTTCAGCGGAATACTTATTTTCAAACAGACTTTCCAAGAATGCGGTGGGACCAGTGGACTTGACAAGAGGCTTAACCAGTGACCAACGCTGCTTTGTGATGAGGTCTAAAAGTGTAGATTTACAAGATGGATCAGAAATCAAGAAACAGGGAGTAGCTGGAGAGGCCGAGATGGGAAAACTATTTGCCGTGTTTAGTTCAGAGGATGTGGCGTCTGATTCCTCTGGTGTTGCAGATTGTTTTTCAATGTCTTGCAAAACTTGAGACGGCGATTTAAATATATCTTGATCAATACCTTCCGTAGAGTAGTTACCTGTGGTCAAGACAGGCATATCAAATCAAAAGTAGGAAGCAACACAAAGAAAGCAATATCTGTTACAAGCCAATACATTATAACAAAGCACAAACCGGAGGGGGCCCTTATATCATTGCTCCTGAATTCCGGTTCCTACACCATTATCAATATAAAAAAAAATACATTCAAATGATTGATTAAAGAATGTATAGTAAAAAAAAAAAATCACCTTTTGAAGTCTTCAGAGCGTAAATGAACACAATTAAACAAAACAAAAATGAAAAAAGTACATATTTTCCTAAGACCGCTGCAGGTAATAAAGCATCACCATTACCTGTGCAGAGCATGAGACATGATAGACAAGTACAAGGCCTACAAAACTTATCAACAACATTTGTGGCAATTTCAAAACATTGCATAAATACAGGTAAACAAAGTACCAATGAAGAAGCTAAAAAGAAACAAGTCAATTAAGCATGGGCAACCAAGCAAGTAGCACCTCTCTATGTAGACAGTGAAAGGTGTTGTACGTATGCAAATGAATGTGCGGATTCTCCAATCGAGCTCCAAGAAGCTAACACATTCGTTTGATCATAAAAAAGAAAACAATAATAAATAAAATAAAAAACTGAACTTTACCGTGGTGATGCAGATGGTAGAGTCGGAAAGAGAAGAGAAACACGGGGAAGGAGCAACCCGCAGAAAAGGGAAGTTGCAGAGTGGAAGACGGCGGAGGTGGATGACAAGAGATGGGCTTGCCTTAACCATTTTGGACGGAAACAGCCTCCACCACCAAGCGTCGTTCAAACCTACCAGCAGCGATTCCCCTGCTTGGTGGCTGATTGATTTATTGCTTTTTCTTTTATATATTTTTTAGGCAAATTCATTATGCTTTTATTTTTTTGATTAAAAATTCCTTTAACACATGATTTGGTATGTTTTTGTTTGAAGGAAAAGAAAGTAAGGGAGAAGGAAGGATGATGTTCTCACAAATTGGACAATCTTATTTTCTTTTAAAACAAGGTGAGAAACAGAAGGAAATAGTTCATTTTCACTAAAATTAAATTGACAACAACCATATCTCTTTTCCTTTCCGTCTAAAACTATCCAAACACTCAAAATATATTTTGCAGTCCCTCATTCACCTCTCATTTCTTTTTTTCATTATTATTTTCATTTTCTTTTCTATCTAATTCTTTCAATCCAAACGGGGCCAAAGACGATTTTAGATTTGAGAATTAATAAAATGAGTGTGTGCTTTTTTTTCCGGTTAAAATGAAAATCGAATCAAAACGTGAGATGAGATTTAATAGATCATTGGTTTTAATATGGTATCACCGTGGTTTTTAGATTTAATAGATCATTGGTTTTAATATGGTATCACCGTGGCTTTTAGACTTAAGAAGTGACTACGACGGTCGATCGTTGCATAAAACTGAGTGAAAATCAATTCAAAAGTTTAAATATGGTTGATTGGTTTTAATATGTTACGTAGTAAAAATATCATGATGTAAAACACGCCCTTAAGATAAAAACCTCTTCTTTTGTTTTTTTTTTTGTCCCTAACGGGGTTTGAACACTAGTCTCTGCGAGATTATAGTATAGCCCACCACTAAACCGATGTATCTTGTGCTAAATACCTCTTTTTTTGTTAGTGTAATAACAAGGAACACAATTGACTTTTTTTACATGTACAATTGACATCTTAAAGATCTATATGTTTGTCATTGTTTTACAAGAAAAAAAAGTAAATTGTGTAATAATTTGAGACAATATTGTTTCTTCATTACGGGTCGATGTTTGATAATATTCAAATTTCCGAAATACATATAATGTACAAAAATTGACTTGGGTATAACCCAAAGATTATCGACATTGGATGTTTGGGCCGAATTCGGGTCAAAATGGTCAAAAGGGCCAAATCGGTACAAGCTCGTAGACGTTTTGGGCCAAAAGAGGTCAAAATGGTCATGCGGGCCGGATCGGTACAAGCCATTGTGGGTCTTTAGCTTACCGAAGTTCAATCCCGAGGTTCAATATTGAGTTGTGATTCAAACTCAAGGTTCGTTATTGAGTAGTAATTCAAACCCGGGGTTCGTTATTTAATCGGTTAAAACCGAGGTTCATTAGTGAGTTTATGATGTGAAACCCAATGTTCGTTAGTGAGTTAATGATTTGAAGCCCGAGGTTCATTAGTTAGTCAAGAGTTAATGATTTGAAACTTGAGGTGTGTTAGTGAGTTAGTGATTCAAAACTCGAGATTCATTGCGAGTTCATGATATGAAACCCGAGGTTCATTAGTTAGCTAGGCATGAGTTAATGAGTTGAAACCCTAGGTTCGTTAGTGAGTTAATGATTTGAAACCCGGGGTTCGTTAGTGAGTTCATGGTATGAAAACCGAGGTTCGTTAGTGAGTTCATGGTATGAAACCCGATAGCGAGTTAATGATTCGATACTCAAGGAAAATAGAGATTTTACGACGCACAGTTTACGACGTACAATAAATGTGCGTCGTAAAATTTGATATAGTTTAAATTTACGACGTGCTTTTAACGCACGTCGTAAAGAGTGCGTAGTAATTTCTTAATTGCATTTCTTTCTCCGTGTCCTCTTAACTTTCAATATATTTTTTTCATTTACAAAAACATTTCTCCAAGAGAAATTCACAAAATTCACAAAACCCTACTCAAACTTTCAGTTTGCCGTCACCCGATCTGTTGCTAACGCAGGCGATTGCGCGTTCTATTCACCGGTGCTTGTGCGTTATGTTCAACGCACGATTTCATTCCTTTCACCGTCCGATTGCGATTTGTCTGGTGATGTTAAAAGTAATTCGATTGGATTGGAGAAGAAGATCAAGAAGAAGGAGCTGAAGCGAAAGAATGAGGATAGGAGTCGACGAGCTTGGAATTAGGGGAGCCGATGGTCTCGTCGGAAGCTAAGAAGCGGAAAAAGAAATCTAAAAGGTGGAGAAAAGGAGAAGGAGAATCCAAACGCCTTGTCTATGTTTAGATTATCGGATAATTTGAATGAAGCTTTGATAGCTAATAAGATAACTTTTTTTGTATCTGATTCAAGCAATGACGTTTGATACCATTTTGGATGGGCATGATTTAGTTGGTCGAGCAAAAACTGGCATAGTAAGCATCTTCTTCTATCTCTTTCAGAATTTTAAATTGTCTTTTAACAAATTATAAGCTGATCTTTGATACTCTGTGTAGAGATTGGTGTTCAATGTTAAATAATACATTGGCACTCAGAATTTGATGGATTACTTTAAATTAATTAGCCGAGTGATAGCTCATGGTTTCTAATGATAGTTGTTATTTTGATTATGTAGTGTTTGCTTAGAAATAGTGAGCTTTATCCTTACGTGTGCTCTGTTTGTTCTTGATTAGCATCATTTCACGGTTTTATTAATGCATTGGAAGTGTTATGTTCTAGTTTGTTTAGCTGTTGGTATGTTAAAGATTAAAATTACTATGTAATGTGGAGATGTATTTAATTGGCCCTGGCTGAATTTTATAATCATTCAAGAGTTCCACAATGTTCATTGGGATAATTTTCGTTCCTTTCACCGTCCGATTCTTGATGTCGAGACAAGTGCCTAAGGGATAGATAGAAAAGGGAATGAAGCACTTGATGAATTCAGAACGTGATGCTTATCGAGCCCCTATTTTCTAGGACTTACTTGAGCATGACAAAGCACTCTTTCTTGTGTCGGATATTTAATAGTTTTCATCGAGTTCTTGTTGCATCATTTCTCTACCTTGCCTAATATCTATCCCATATTTCTCAAATTATGTGGAGTTGCTTTGTTTCTTAATGGAATCTACTTGTTTTATTTATTTATTACATCTCGCGTTTGAACTTGATCATCTCCCTTATGTTATGCGGAGTTGAGGAAACCGATGAAGCTAGGAAGAAATTTTCAAATGCAAAATCTATTTCTTCGCCTTGAGTTTTTGGTGATCAGAACAAAGCCAATGATCTGGAAGCTCCAGCTTCCCTGCAGAAGTTTTCAGTACGGGCATTCTTTTCTGCACTTATTTTCCCTAGGTTTGTCATATTCTCAAGGAGATTTGCAAGTCTATGAAGCCTGTTTTTACCATGGTTTTTTGTTTTCCTTTATTCTGTATAACCGTCGACTCCGTTATTGATATAAAGTAGTACAGAGTTCATGAATGATGCCATCAGTGATGTGCATGATGTTTGTTCTCTCTTTTTTTCTTGCCGCTTCTTTGCAGGGGTCGAGTTCCATTTCTAGTGCCGACCTTTTTGGTCACCCATCCGGTAGTTCTGCAATTGATGCCTCTACAAGCGATCGCATTAACGGATATCTTTTCAGGTATTTGTAAGACTATATATATTTTCCTAAGCCTAGGAAACATATTTACAAATATATAAACCCCCTTTATCCCTCTTTTCGCCTAAATTAATATGTTCTGCTGGAAAAAGAAAGAGGGTAATATAAGAATGAATGTAACTTGTTTTCCCCATAACATTAGTAGTTTCGGTAAACATGGTGTTCTATATTGCACTTTGTTACATGCACAACAAGATATATCTTCTCTTAAGAATATAGCAGGGGAAACAGGGAAAAAGCTAGGCTCTTTTGCATTGACATTAATTTCGGATCTACAGGACAGAATCCTTTAATAATTTAGACGAGTTTTTAGCTTAAAAACCAAGAGGATTATACGTCGTGTCACCCTGGCCCAAAATGAAACTATGATTGTTTTCACGAGGTTTTGAGGATACTTGTCATGAAATAGACTCGGTTCAGGATTGGTGGGATCTCAAATATCCGTGGGACTCATAGTTCCGTGGAACCTCCGAATTATTATTCTCGAAAGGGTTGGCATTTTTTTTTCGTTCCCGAGAGGTACATGTTCCTTTCTATAACTCTTTTATTAAATTGTTAGTGTTTTCTCTCCTTTATCCTAGTTTGTTGAGTTTCCCAATGATACCATTCATTTCCAAGTACCGTCTTTTTCTTTTCTTTTAGCTTCCCTCTTTTGTTTTTGCTAAATTCCTGACATTTGAAGATTATCTACTTTGGTCAGGTACTTTGTTGCAGAGAATGTTCTTGATGGAGTTACTTTTGGGTGGCCAAGGCGTCGAGGTTTAAAGAAGCAGTGACAGGTGTCCTACCATATCTTAGGAACAAAGGGACCCGGATTCCGGATGATATGCCGAAAGAGGCCACAAGTGGACATGTACCGGCGGTGCAAGTGAGATCATCATGATTTTAAACAAGTTCTTCACGATGTTTAACAACATCGTCAAGAATACGAGTGGGATGCAAAACTCAAGACACTTTTAGAGACGATTGCTCGTTCATAAGATTGAGATGTTTTCGGTGATAAAACCAATAGTCTCTTGTATTTGTCCGTTGACCATGAATAATATTGATTTCATGTTTTGAAATGCTATTTGCCTCAATTATGAATAATATGATTTGCTTCATTTTCATCATCATGGAAGTGTTTTGATTATTTATGCCAATGAAACGTTTTTTTAAGAGAACATTTATATTATTGAATAGAATTTTTGTAAATAATAAATATAGTAAAAATGTAAAATATAAATTTTGTTACAAAGTCATTGCAAAATTAATGCAAAAGTGTATGGAATAATTGTCACATTTTTATCACTAAATTTGGTACCAAAATTGTCACATGAATTCATCACATAATAATCACTAAAATTTTGTCACAATTTTATCGTAAACAATCGTCACAAATTCATATCAAATTTGTCGATATGGTTATCACTATTTCATAAAAAACATTGGTTACAAAATTGTCGTATTTTTTTGTTGTACATTTGTCGCTATTTTATGAAGCAACTTTGATACAACACTCCATCACAAACTTATCGGAAAATTTTGTCACACATCCGTTGCAAAATATAATTTTTGTTGCGAGATTGATCACTAAATTTTTTGTCATATCTATGTCACAAAGTATGACTTTCGGCACCAATTTGTCACAAAACTTAGTGATAAGGTTAATTTCGACTCAAAAATTTGCAACGGGGTGTTCTGTGACGGAAATATGATTCGTCACTGATTCATCACAAACGAGCGTTAGTGACAAATTTGTGACGAAAACCGTCGTCACAAATCCGAGAAATTCTAGTAGTGGATGGATTCTCAACCAGTGGTAGAGTTATATAGTTTGTGCTCCTCCTCGAGTATATAAACAAATAAAAATCCTTGTAATCATCTTCAATGTCTGAGATATATCATAAGACCAATAAGTTGTTTTGAAACTCTATCACCCATCCACTTATTCCTTCTTTCATGGCAACATATCTTTCCGGCTAAAGAATGAGAAATCCTTCTTTTGATTGACTCAACTATGGGTTTGAGAATTTTTACTTTTTAGATGTTTTTAAGAGGTTGATGCTATGGCCGCCGAGTACCACCTTGCATGTCTTTCGTCACGAATACGGGCACATACTATTATATGACCATGCCCTTGGATCAAAGAAGGCTAGGGCGACGTATAGGAGACTTGTCCATTCTTTAATGAAGAAGCATGTTGGCCGCACTTTGAAAGCACGTACGGATGACATGCTAATCAAAAGCAAAGGTTGAGTCATATATTAATAATCTTATAGAGGTGTTCACCATCCTTCGTACATCAAATTTGAGGTTGAACCCATAGATGAGTAACTTTGGAGGTCGACTCGGCAAGTTTCAAGAATACATTATCTCGTAGCAGGGTATTAAAGTCAACCCTGCCAAGGTGGAGACTTAAAAGACTAAATGTAAGCACACAACTCTAAGACAACGAAAATAGATGAAACGAAGATTAGCTTTAATTATATCCGGTATACATTGAAATGGTTATTCTTTGTCCTTAAATCAACATATGTTTTCAGCTTATATGTGTATTTTCGTGGACACCACGAATTCTTTGTATAGTTGAAATATTAATTATTAATTATTGTAGAAAAAACAATAAAACGAGGGTAATTGATGTCAATTTTTGAATTAATGCTTCATAGAGTCCTTGACATCAAGGATCAAAATAAAATTTACTTAGCGACAATACTCAATAATGAAACGGTGAGACATGTGTTGTTAAATATGTTTATTCCCGTGTTTTATATGTTTCATTAATGCTTTCATAATATTTTGAGTAAGTCGTAAGAACTTGATACGCCAAACATGGAAAAGAGCCCACAAATTCACATTAGGCTTGTACGTAGGCCCAATAATGTATAGGGTCCTTGGCTCATCTTGTCCGCACCTTCATAAGCCGAACGGTTCAGGAATAATCCAGCCCGCCTCATGCCATTACAATTCTTATCATTAGCTAGGCAACGGGTCGATCAGCAAAGCCTTCAGCTCGCCATATACAATGCGACACGAAGCACACCGGAGGCCGGCTTGCTAGCCCTTCAGCTCGCCGTCCGCTAGCTCGTACCAAGCCCGCTTGACTAGGCAACAAAGTTCATACACGACGGTTATATGTGAAGAGTCTGCAGTGGTTATGATACAAGCTTACCCAACGAGCTTGAATTTCCTTACGCTTTACTTGTATTTAGCTACCGCCGACTCTTGGTCCATATAAATAGAGGCATTTGTACCCTGAACAGGAGAACGATCGATCGACTAATGCAGACAACATCTTCCAATCTGTCGACAGTTTTGATGTTCTTTATATCTTCATATTTTGTTCATATTGTTCTTGAGCACCTTCATAGTGTTCTTGAGCAACACCACTTAATTACCGGGAAAATTGCTCACAATTAGCTAGATATCCACTGTTAAAATAAACCAAAACACGTTTGTGATACTATCCGACTGTGTCAGAACTGATGCTGATGTGTTTGTTTACTTCGAGCTTAAATCACATATGTCGAACGCTCCGTTAAGAACTCATTTTAAGCGCTTTTTTCTTTTTTCTTTTTTTGAATGGAGACTAGAGAGATATAGCGTTAAAGTACACTAGATATGAAATGTATGGGATTATAACTATTGCTAAATTTATTCAAATGAATTAAATAGATATTCAATGTATTATAAATGAATTTCAACAAAAAATAAATAAAATAAATATCCCGGCTTATAATTTAGGTTAGGTTCGGAAGTGAGAGAGAAAGACAAGACACAAGAGGGGGAGCATTGGGGAAGCAGCCGTGTACAGTAGTTGTTAATTTCCCATTATTTTGCAGCTTTTACTCTTTTCTTCTCTTTCAAATTTCCTCCGGTGAATCTCCTCCGGCAGCTCCCCTTCCTCATGTGATACGGCCAATTTCGCATTAAAAAAAGTAGAAGATAAAGGAGACAAGAAGCCCGGTTTAAATAATGGATTTGGATCAGTGGATAGGCAAGGTGAAAGAGGGTCACCACTTGTCAGAGGACGAACTTCAGCTCCTCTGCGAATACGTAATCTTCTTTTCTTTTTGTATTTTTCTTCATTTTCTGGTCGATGTGATGTAATTGATTGGTTTTCCCCAAGATTGGTGAGAAAATGGGGTTCCAATTGTATCTAGGGCTAAGATCTTGTGGTTTTCCTAAGCAAATCTTTGGGCTTATTTGAACTATGAATTGTTATTGATTTATGCTTAATCGTATCTTTCAACTACTGTATTTGCATTTTCAGTTGTCAATCAACATTTACACCAAGCCCTCCTCATATCTTGTTTCTCCCCCTCTTACTACATCTTTGCTGCTTCCAAGACGCACTGCTATGCCACATATGTCTCATACAGCAAGTTGCATGGCATGGTAGTGTAAATCCCCTGAAATTTGAATTCTTACATCCAAGTCGTTATTATGGATGCGTTAGTTTAGGCTGAGACACTCTTTAATGAAGGATGGTGTCTTCTTTCTACTACCACAACTTATTTCAGCAATCCTCTCTATGTATCAGCTGAATCCTTTGAACTAAGGCCATTTTTGACTCAAATGTTTTGAACTTTTACTCTGTCTATCTTGCTCATATTTAGTTCTTTGCTTCTGCTTACTTTTATTTCATTGGATATTCATAATTGATAAAAAGCTCAGACTCTCCTTTGTGACCTTGAAGGTGAAGGAAATCTTGATTGAAGAGTCGAATGTGCAACCTGTGAATAGTCCGGTTACAGTTTGTGGTGATATACATGGCCAGTTTCATGACTTAATGAAACTTTTCCAGACCGGAGGTCATGTTCCAGAGACAAACTATATCTTCATGGTACACTCCATGCAGAACATTTTTCAATATTCATGTGGCCATCTCATTATCTCTCTTTTGCTTCTGTGATTTAATGTGCTTTCTCATATCCTGTTGCACTGTTAGGGTGATTTTGTTGACCGTGGGTACAACAGTCTGGAAGTGTTCACAATTTTATTGCTCCTTAAAGCGAGGTATGCATATATATGCTTGGATTGCCCCTTGCACCAGGTGGTGTGGGGGCTTTATTGGGTTAAATTCCGCTATATCATAACCTTGTAACTCTTATGCTCCTTGTTTGAGCATGTCATGAAAACCAATTCACTTTAACTGTATCTCTTAGTAAGAACTAGTTCAATTACATATTACATCTAACTTTCATGCAACGGGTTCAGTGTGATGTCTCTTGTTTTGCTTCCTAATACTTATATTTTCAATTGGTTTGAATAATTTTAAGGTACATTTGTTCTACGTAAGGACAGTTGAAATTTGGACGTTCTATCATTCAATTTTTGTTGATTTATGTGTGCGTGTGTTTTACTGTAGATTCTTGCTTTATCTGAAACTCATTCTTTGTTTTCAAGAAGCAAAGCTGTTTTGTTTGCATAAGGTAGTCTATGTTCCTTTTACAGTTAGGTCTTTATGCAGTTTTGCCTTTATTTTTGTCTAGGAAAATTTCTTGTTTGATAGGCAGAAACAACTTTGTTTGGTGGGTAAGACAGAGTAGAATTTTATCCAGAATATCTGAGGGTGTGTAGTCATGATGATAGCAATCCTACCTTTAGTATGAACCTGTAATATTCCTCTCATATCACTCTACAAGTTCCAAACAAGAGTTGCTGGTCAGCATTAACAAATAAAATTCATTGGCTAAAGCATATTGATTTTACAACGTTTAAAATAGTTATGCTTTGTTTTCATTTTGTAATTGCATTGAGGTGATAAAAACGTGTATGTTAGCTGTTAGGAGGGAATTTGGTCAACTGTATTCTTGGTTTACATCTCGCTACTTCTTTATGATAAACCAATAAAATGAAGTACTCGAAGGAGGAGGGGGAGGAGCAGAACTACTTTTGTTTTTGATGTTTTGCAAGCCTTCAGTGTTCTTAATCATGTGTTTATTTAGCTTGAAAATCACAAACCAAAGCTCTAATGGCATCATCCTTAATTTCTGTACATGTACACGATTCTATATAATGCCTATATAAGAGAAAATTTGAGATAACACCAAGATTTTGTATTCTAGATTCTATAAACCTGTCTATTTTGTTCTTAGTATCTCTGTAATTAAAATACTTAATATGGTGTGGGTAATGTATACGTACTGGTATGCCTGCCCCATAACTTTTAAAGCTTTCTGGCTGAGGCTGTTTATATCCTTCTATCGATTTTGTCTCTCTGTTTTATTTTTTAATTTTAATTTTTTAATTTTTTTTGTTATCAGATATCCAGCTAACATTACCTTGCTGCGTGGAAATCATGAAAGTCGACAACTAACTCAGGTACAATATCTTATCATATCAACTTGTCTGTTTTGGGACTTAAGCTCTTCAGTCTTTTTTTGGGGTGGGGGTGGCGGTGTTGTGCTGTGTGGATTTTGCCAATGAGGGTTGGCGGACAATTAACTTCAGGGTAATGCTGTTTATGTTAGCTTACGTATCTACAGGTATGGAACAAGTTCTAGATGAGTTGTTGTGCATACCTAATACTCTTTTTTTAATGATAAATGTGATTCTTTTCATTCACGAACAAGCACACATCAAAGCTTACACAATTAGAACTCAGTGGTCTCACAAAGTTTAATTGTAATCATAATTCATCACCGATCTGCTACATTCTAGAAAATATCCGTTTATAAGTGCAACAACTAGCACTGAGCTGCTAGTTTTAGTTTGTCTTTGTCCTTTTCACAGCTCTCAACATGCCAGCATAGAGCTTTAAGCTACATAATACATTAAATTGTTGCACTTGTTACCCCTCCCCTATAGTTGTTGTACTTGTTCCTGCCCAGTAATTTAGTTCATTTGATTGGCAGGCTATCTTTCATTCCTTTGTTACCAATACCATCCTATCTCTTTCATATATTCTATGTTTCCTTACCTTCAGTTATTCTGATTCATCCCATTTCGTCCCATAGGTGCCATTTATTTTCTTGTATGCACTTATAGTTTTGGACCTGGATCATCAATCTCAATATTTGGATCTCTGCTCCATTAGGACTAATTAATACTTAAATAGTACTTTGTCTTATTTTGATTATGAACTTCTAAGCTTGAATTTCTTGGCTTATTTGCTGAAGTGCAATAAGGAAAATAGCTTTTAGAAACGTCAGATTTTTGGTTGCTGTCTTTTTGTTGGCTCATCAGCTTCCTTGTGTGTGTGTGTGGTTTTTCAGTAGAGGGTTTATGAGACATCACATGGAATAAAGTGGCTTTATATTCTTGATTATCGATGTTGAATCAATGTATTGATAATTTCTCTCTCTCAATTCCTTGCACTCTCTTTTCCTTTTCAATTCACTTCCCAAATTTTGCAGGTGTATGGATTCTATGATGAGTGTCAAAGAAAATATGGAAATGCCAACGCTTGGCGCTACTGTACGGATGTCTTTGACTATCTAACTCTTTCGGCAATAATAGATGGAACTGTGAGTTCTCTGTTTTTTTTTTGTGGATGTCCTTTTACTTGTATCCTATGTGTAGGTTGTGTTGATATTGCTTTTGTGAATGGCAGGTACTATGTGTTCATGGTGGTCTCTCTCCTGACGTCAGATCTATAGACCAGGTTTACTTCTGCTCAGTACTCCCTAGAGTTTTTTTTCCTTATTTGAAAGTTACCCGCCCCCTGCCCCCTGCCCCCTGCCCCCCGAAAGATCATTTCCCTCTTTGTTAATGTCTGCATTTCCTCTTGTTTAAAATTTACTTCAATGACTTGTACTGGCTCCCTGATTCCTGCTTAATACTTTGACAGATTAGGGTCATTGAAAGGAATTGTGAGATTCCCCATGAAGGGCCCTTCTGTGACCTTATGTGGAGTGATCCTGAAGATATAGAAACATGGGCCGTCAGTCCTCGAGGAGCAGGCTGGCTCTTTGGATCCAGGGTCACCTCAGAGGTAGTCAAACTCATAAGCGTCTATTTAAATGAATTTATATCAACTACCTCTTGCTATGACGCGTTTCCAATATCTTGCAGTTCAATCACATAAACAAACTTGATCTAGTATGTCGGGCCCACCAATTAGTGCAGGAAGGTCTGAAATATATGTTTCAGGATAAAGGGCTTGTAACTGTAAGTTGTCTTACTTTTGCCACTGTGTATCTGCTATGCGTGTGTTGTTTGGTAGGACTTGTGTGGGATATGCCCTTTTGACATTTTATGGACGGACGATTTGGTTAAATGTTTTTGCAGGTGTGGTCAGCACCAAATTATTGCTACCGTTGTGGAAATGTCGCCTCAATATTAAGCTTTAATGAGAATATGGTTTGTTTGCCAGCCATCTACTTGTTTCCTCATGTCGTTATAATCTTTTTGTTTTCATATCTGCTAACAGTTGTTTTTTTGTTTAACTTTGGTGGGTGGTGTATTAATGATGAAAAATGAAGGAGCGGGAGGTGAAGTTTTTTACAGAAACGGAGGAAAATAACCAGATGAGAGGTCCAAGGACTGGAGTACCATACTTCTTGTAAATGGATCATATTCCAGCTACAACTAACTACAACTACTTCTACTTTGTTAGATTGTACTACTACTGCTACTGCTACTACTAGTTATTATCGTCCATGTGGTGGTGGGGAGGGAGAAAAAGAAGAAAATCGTGTCAAATCAGGTGATATATTCATTCTAAGGGACGAGGGTTGGTTGCAGCATCAGCAATAGTGTTTGTGATATTGAATTTCTTGTATACATAATATAACATGGGTTTGGTTGCTTTGTTGGTTTTGACCATTTTTAAGTATGTAGGTGTGTGTGTGTGTGTGGGTTTTATTGTTTCAACTTTGTTTCTGTTGGACAGACACTGTTGTAGACCATATTCCAGATTTTGTAGCTGCTCTTATTATTCAAACCTTCTTCTGTTGTGTGGGGGTTCTTTTCTATTTATTATTCATCATTTTCATTACTTGCTTTCTTTTCATATCATATCATAGCATATAACCTGAGAGAAATACATTGTTTTTTTTGTTTGTTTGTTTTTGTATGTAGTACATTATATGTACACACAAAAACCCCATCCACCTTAGTAATAATCAAACAAACTTGAAAACAAAAAGTTTATAACGACCATAAAAGGACATTAATGGATGTTGTGGTGACATTACTATTATGTAAAATTAATGTCACTGTTACTCACGTTATTCTTGGAAAATAACGTTATTTTTTTTTTAGAGTAATGATACGAGCACAATATGTGAGACACAACGAGTGACAACCATCATCTACACCCTCGATCTTGGTGTATGATCTAGTGATAATGATATATAATGATCAAGGGATTGTGTCACCCGTCGTGTCTCAACCAATGGCGGACGTAGGATCCCGACCGACGGGGAGCGAAAATTCTAAAGATTTTTTACAATCAAAAATATATATGGTAGTTTTTTTTTTTTTTTTTTTTTTTTTTTTTGTCCCTACGATTTGAAAAAAAAAACTACTATACATCACAAAAAGCACGATCATATATCACATGATCCGAACACATTTACACTTCTACTTCTATCAATAAATATTTAAAACAATACAAACAATATTTTTGAATTCTGAAACCGATAAATATTTTTTTTAAATGTATCACTTTGATAATAACCACGTACTCTTATTTATATGATAAAAGTTTTATGTCAAATTATCGGATTATTGTAGATGCTATATGCGCATATAACCTTTATGGGGTGAAAACAATACACAAGATATATATAATAGTGTATTTTCTGGATCCGAGGGAGGGCGAGCCCCCCCCCCTCCATAGGGTGGATCCGCCCATGGTCTCAACCATCATCTACACCCTCGAACTTGGTGTATGATCTAGTGATCATGCTGTATAATATAATAATTGAGAGTGTAGATGATGATTGTGTCATAGTTGTGCATGTATCATTATCCTGTTTTTTGTGAAAGTTAATCTTGTTGCTCGAAATAATTTTTTTTTGTTGAAAGTAAATAATTTTTTGAATGCGTGAAATAATCATGACACCAATGACAACATTATTTTTTGGTAAAATTAATCATGATGCTTGAGATAATATTTTGAATGTCTGAAATAATCGTGGTGACGAAAATAAATCCGTGATGACAATAACACTCTTGTAAAAATCCAAATAAGAATGGTGGATCAATGAATACCTCCATTAGCATCAAAACCATCCTTACGTAATTTATTTTTAATATTTTTCTTCCGAAAAATCATTACCTAATATTGATAACATTAATAATAATAATTATCGTATTTTTTTAAATATGAAATGTTAAAAATAATTAAAGAGTAACTTATATTACTTATTTTTCATTATAAAAAAAAAGACTTATATAAATTTTCTTATTTAAGAAACAACGCAACCCCTCGTTCTATTTAGTGAAGTAGTACTAATTATTTATGGTAATAGTAGTTGATCTATTCACTCATATAAATCAACTAAACTCTGCTCAGTAATAATAATTGGCAATCTAATAACTATATTTAATATCAGAAAAAAAAAAAAAAAACCAGCAAAATCAAAGCCGGCAGGCACTTGCGTGTTTTTGAGCTAACTATTCTGCTCGGAGAGTTGGGAAGAAGACGTATCTTGGTCACCGATATACAAGATAAAAGTGGATAATTAAGAAGAAAAAAAAAAAAAGAGGGACAAAGATACGATCTGCTAGCTGAGGTGAGCTTTTTTCTGTCTTCTTTCATCATCTGCTAAATTTCTGTTGTAATGTCTGTGCTGAAGCTGATTTTTGCTGCAAATTTTGAGTTTTTGAATCCATCTTTCAAAAGAACATTCTTGCAATGCACGACGCTTTTTTCAAATTGTATTTTTTTTTCTTTCTATGAAGATCCGGTTGGTTTTTCCTTTTTTTTTGCCGTCTGAATGAAGTCTGCTTGAATCCATATTTGGTAAGTATGTGATATGCTTTTGGTAATAAAAATGTGCCCCAAGTAGAAAAAGGGGTAACCTTGTTTGTAGATTTTGCACATATATTTCAATTGCATCCTACTCTTTCATTCCTTAGCAATGTAGCCATGAATACAATTTTACCCTTCTTGCATCTGTATTTCTAGAACAATGATTTTATAGTCTTAGTATTGTATGATCATTACATGTTTTTGGCGAGTTGGAACCTGCTGGAGTCTTTAAATTAATAAATGAAGTTTACATTTTAGGAATGCAATGCAAGTCGTCTTTTTATTGCAGGAAAGATTACCTAACTTTCTCTGGTTAGCGATTAAAGTTTAGCTAACTATAAATTTACTTAACTCATCCTGCTTAAGTTTTTGAAGTTTAGCCATCGTATGTACAGGAAAGCCTTTGCTTACGGTTGTATTCATTTACTTGCGAATGATAATTACAACTTTAATTTCAAGAAAGCTGTAACTAGGATCTAAATAAACTAAAGGATGAATATATACATCAACCATTGCATACAAATCACATCCTACCCTTTTACCCTCCTCCATTTAAGGATGCAGAAATCTTTGAGATTGGTTATGAAGCTTAACTTCTGTTAGAAAGGTGAGCTCTTGTTTCCTTAACCTAAAGATGTATTAAATCTTACCCGATTTTGTCTCAATCCTTTCTTCTGTTAATTGATATCTTGCGTTGGTTTGTGATAGGAAACAAAAATGCTGTAGCATATTATAAAAACATACTCATGGCTGGCTTGGAAGAATTGAAGAAGAAGCTTGTACCATTGTTTGATGCTGAAAAGGGCTTTCCATCAGGGCCGACGTTGGACCTGGCTGAGTCTTATATCGTGAGTTTTATATTTTTCATTCACGAGAACCTTGATAAGGGGAGTTTCTTTGCTCACTATTCCTTTTTTTTTTTTTTTTTTTTTTTTGCAGCATCCAGATGGTGGTACCGTTAACCTGTTGAGTCAGTCATATGGAGTTTACAACATCAATGAGCTTGGATTACGGAAGTGCTCCTCATGGACAGTAGACGATACAGATACTCGTGAAAAGACATACAAGTGCGCATCTCGTGAGATGAGGATCTTTGGAGCCATAGGTAGTGGTGCAAGCAGTGTTGTTCAGAGAGCTATTCACATACCATCTCATAGAATAATTGCGTTGAAGAAAATCAATATTTTTGAAAAGGTTTGTATTCCTCATCCTCCTCAAATTTCCAAATTATATTCTTTATGTTTTATTTCATTCTTTTAGAAAGTGAACCCTTACGAACTATATTGCTCTATATCATCCCCTAAGGATTTCTTGAGTTACAATGAGTACCGGAAGCATTCTTGTGGATCTCTGTAGTGAGCTGCAAGTTTTCTTGAGATATGCTATCGACTGTTTATTATGATGTTGCAGTTAAGGATTTGAAACCTGTTCCGATTGCTAATAAATCTATAGCCTCCTGTAGTTGGCCAGTGAATTTGCTTGGAGGATTAGCGATTCCGTGATTCCTGCCAAATTTGGAGTAACCTATTAACCATTGAAAATCGTGCCTTGGGCTTATTTTGGAAGATCACACAAATATGTCGGAATGAACTTTTTTCTAGTTTACGGTATTTTTTTGTAACGTTGTGATGTTATTTCTCTAGTAATTAGGCGATCTTTGATACAAGGGTGGAAATTGGTGCCATGTTGCCTCTCACAAATTGAAAATTCTTCGAGCAAGTCTCTAACATAACATGTCTTATTTGGTGTTTCAGGAGAAAAGACAGCAGCTTCTGAATGAAATAAGAACATTGTGTGAGGCTCCCTGTCATCCAGGTCTCGTGGAGTTCTACGGAGCTTTCTACACGCCAAATTCTGGGCAAATAAGCATTGCCCTAGAGTACATGGATGGAGGGTCTCTAGCAGACATTATACGAGTGCGTAAACGTATACCAGAACCAGTCCTGTCTTGTATGGTTCGGAAACTATTACATGTAAGGCCCTCTTCATTTTGAGTAATTAATATTATTTCTTCACTTGTTTCTATTTATTTCTGTGAATGTTACAAGTTCTGACATACTTGTTTATTTGTTGAAGGGACTGAGTTACTTACATGGAGTGAGACATCTAGTTCACAGAGACATAAAGCCGGCAAATTTACTGGTGAATTTAAAAGGGGAGCCAAAGATAACAGATTTTGGAATAAGTGCCGGCTTGGAGAATTCCATCGCAATGGTCAGTAATCGATACTCATTATTTGCTCCATTTGCATTGTAAACGTTATCTGATTATTTTTCTGTTTCTTCTTCTGGCAGTGTGCTACCTTTGTTGGAACTGTCACGTATATGTCACCTGAGAGAATTAGGAACGAGAACTATTCCTACCCTGCTGATATTTGGAGCTTAGGGCTTGCACTCTTTGAATGCGGTACAGGCAACTTCCCGTATACAGCAAATGAAGGACCCGTAAATCTAATGTTACAGGTCAGATCACTGTTCCAGTATATATAAATGCCTTGTTTATTTGATTGTTCAATTTCTCATTTGCTATGGTGTTTGCACTCTAATCTGATAGTATTTTCGTCCCCTGTACCTACTCTCTATGCCCTTTGATGAACCTTGAAAAGTAACATACTCTTTAATTGCAGATACTGGATGACTGTTCTCCATCACCATCAAACCGGGAGTTCTCGCCTGAGTTTTGCTCATTTGTTGATGCTTGCCTCCAGAAAAATCCAGACGCTAGACCAACTGCTGATGAGGTTCGTTACTTGTATATTTGAAACTCAATTCACTCCATCATTAACAAACATACAAAAAATGACTTATATATTTAATATTTCTTGATCATAATAAATGTTCTCCACTGTTATGTATATGTATGCAGCTACTTTCTCACCCGTTTGTTACCAAGTATGAGGATGGTGTTTTAGACTTGGGTGCATTTGTTCAAAGCATTTTCGATCCCATTCCACGGATGAAAGAGCTAGCTGATGTAAGTTAATCGATTCCTTAATTAAATAGCCGTCATCAATCTTTTTAGTTTTCCAATTAGGCTTTTACTGTATCCTTTAATAATCTGCGCAACTTCTCGATTATTCTTTTATTATAACTTTTGTCGTGTCTTTCTGGACCAGATGCTGACAATGCATTATTACCTACTTTTTGATGGACCCAATGACTTGTGGCAACATACAAAGACATTGTATAACCAGACATCGGTTTTCAGGTTATGTTACACTATCACCTTTCCTCGTAGAATAGTTTTAAATTAGTGAAAAAACAGGAATAGTAGCTGATTTATACTGAAACAAGCAACTGTTCTTTTTGTGTGCAGTTTTTGTGGAAAAGAGCATATGGGACCAAGTGAGATATTCACAGCATTGTCAAACATCCGAAACACATTAGCCGGTGAATGGCCTCCAGAAAAACTTATTCACGTCGTGGAGAAACTTCAGTGTCGCAGTTATGGTGGTGATGCAGTTGGCATACGTGTATCGGGATCATTCATAGTCGGAAATCAGTTTCTGGTATGTGGGGAAGGAGTACATGTAGAAGGCTTACCAGATTTCAAAGACCTAAACATCGATCTAGCTGCAAATCGAATGGGCACCTTTCGGGAACAATTCATTATAGAACCAGGGAATACATCTGGCTGTTATGTAATATCTAAACAAGAGCTTTATATTCTTCAATAGTGGGGATGCTGCTGCTGCTGGTGAATCCCCAGCTAGCTAATTAATATTAACTTTGTTGTTGTAAATTACTGTATCTTGTTGATTTATGAAATGAAAGAAATATTTATTTGTTGCCGCTGTATCTGTATGTTTTGTTAACAGACAAGTATAATTATTATTTATACAGGTTGTTTATATTCTAACGTGCATGCCAACACATGCATCAATAAGAAGCAACATCAATAAGAGCAAGTAGAATGTAGATGACTTCAGTAGTAAGAAAATGTGCAATAAGAGCAAGTAGTAAAATGTAGATGACATCGGAGGAGGGAATAAGAATAGTAAGAAAATGTGCATTAATTTATACATCAGGTGTATATTATATATATAGTCTAAGAATAATTTCTTTGTTTGTATAGAGATCAATGAGAATTATAATTCTTCAACTGAATTTGGAAGCCATTAACCAAACGCGCCGATGGGAAGAAACACATACGATCCTCTCGTAGTTGATTCCACCTTTAACCACAAAACGACAGTCGGTCAGTAATCAGAATGAAGTTGTTGGTTTTTTCAGGTGGAGTGGCGTTAGGCCGGTCACATTGGACTGATACATGTCGTGATTAAATCATTTTTCTTACAAGAATGAGAGAAGAACAGGGGGGGTGGAAGAGGGGAGGAAGAAGAGCACGCGCGCACCTAAACGACGTGACAAAATAATGAAGAAAGAAAGCTATTTGAAGACGAGCCAACTCAGCACCGGGGCAGAAGCGTGGACCTCCACCAAAGGGAGTAAAATATGAACTGCTTCTCCAGTTTCTTTTCTCCTGATGATTATTACAGCAGCAAATTACTAACTAATTATTATTAATCAAAAAGGAAAATAAATTGAGCTGAAACTGTGATGCTTTCTTCTTGTTTTTTTGTGTGTGTGTGTGTGTGTTTCTAGCAAGGCATTAGGCATGCATATATTTACCTGATTTTCAGGAGCCATCCATCTCCATGGATTGAAACTGAGAGCTTCTTCGTATATGGTTTCACTTAAATGGACTGCTGAAAGGAATGGAACAACAAAACTTCCTTTTGGGATGATATAATCTGCATGCAGAAACAAATCCTTTTAGTTAAGGAAGCAGTAGTATAACCTCTGTACCTTGGCAGGTAAAGAACAACATAAATGCCTGTATGAAATGGAAACTTGTATTCCAAAGAGTTTTCATTGCACCATTAACATTAGTTGTGTGATAACTGATAAGCATGCAAGACAATCCTTTTTGGACATTTTGTCACACACCAGTCTAATGGGGTCTGTACTCTGTAGGACGACGGACTAATGAAGACTCCTTGTAATACATAGTACAATTTTTAAATACCTTGGTAGGGAACATTTTCTTTGGCTTCTCTCATCAACCATATCGCAATGCCTGCTAATCTAAGTGTTTCATCTATCACCTGTATCCATTGGTTCATACATACATATTTTTCCCATGAAATCATTACCTAGTATTTTTAAACTCATTAATTAGTGATTCATGAGTTTACTAAGACTTACGCATTGAGTGAAGGGCATGTCCTTGTAATCTTTCCATGAAAGCATTCCCTCATCTCCATCTAAACTGTTACTTTTCTTCAGCTTTTGCTGCTCCTCCTACAATTATTCCTCAAGACAATAATAACAATCTTATCACACAACAAAAATAAAAAAAAACACAGTATTTTTCAGAGCTTAAAACAATGCAATGATTATGTAGTTTTTGGTAATTGTTCTTACAAGGAGCTGGCTCAAGGCCTTTGGACATTGAGTGAGAAAATAAACGGAGAAAACCATGGTTTTAGCTGTTGTCTCATTTCCTGCAAATAGTAGGTTGATAATAAAGTCTGCAACAGAATCATCAGGTAAGTTGTCTTCCTCCAACAGTCTCCACAGAACACCGTTTTTCCCCGTGTCAACAGAGGGCTGTTCTTGCCTTTTATGCATCTCCACTGTCTTGTCTATTTTCATCTTTATAGTTTCTCTTGCCTGTCGTCAATAGATCGATTACACAATCAATTTTTAAGGCTAATATATATTATAATAGAAAATTATTTACTTGTCTGTCTGTTTGTCAACCTTCATTGCAGCATGATAAGCAAATCCTGGCAAATTGATTGGAACAGAAAGACAGCCATCCACAAAATCAGAGAACAAGTGAGCCATCTCGTTGATTTCAGATTCGTTTGACACGCCCAGGATTTGATTCACCATCAAATGAATCGCTACCTAATTAGAAACAATAACAACAACAACAACAACAACAACTGCTCATCTTGTTACATTATATATATATATTAGTAAAATGCACGAGCATATGATATGAAGTACATGTGCTTGCCTTTCTGCAAGTGTCCTGGAGAGAAATGACTTGATTGTGATGAAGGTTGCCCAAGGTTTGATGCATAACTGTTTGAACACCATTCAAGAAATGGGGCTTGAGCTTTTCGAAACGCATCATATTGGAAGCAATAGAATGGAGCTTCCTCTGTTGGTCTCCTTGTGCATTGATCACACCATTCTTCCCTACCAAGTCTTTGAATGACTTTGGATAGCTTGATTGGAAGAGCTTACCTTCATTCTGCATCACAAACCGGTTGAATTCCGGATCTGTCGATACCACTGCTCTCTTCCCTAGTAGATTACAAGAGAATATCTTACCATACCTGATTCATTCATTTCCAGTTATCATTATATCATTATTAGAGAGGGTTTTTGATTAACGATTTGGCTGTACGTGTTTTTGGAAAAGATGGATAACCTTTTTTCTTGTTGCTCAACGAATCGAGAGGGATGACAACTTGCAACAGCAGTGTACCAGTTGAAACCATCACCTATTATAGGCCAACCTCTTCTTCCTGGAGGCGGTTTGGCATTCTCGTTTTTTTGGCCGTTTCTTCGCCTCCGAATGAAATTGATCATAAGAAGAAGAAAAAACAGAAATGCAGGCAACAACAAGCTAATCAAAAACCTAATGCTGTCAGGACTGTCATCCATCTTTTGCAATCACAAAAACAATGTCAACCAAGAGAGAATGTGAAGGAGGAGGAAAATACCTTTTATATACATACATGTTACATGTATGTATGTGCAAGCTAAGCAACAGACAAGTACTTTTTTAACAGGCATATAGAAGAAACTTAACAATGGGGAGCCTTTAGAAAAAATGATCATATGGGGAATATATAAACATTGTTGACTCAATATTCTAAAGATTTATGTGTTTGAATGATTAGCCCATTAGATTAGAGCATAAAAGGTTACAGCATAAAGCAGAATAATTAGTTACATTACATTTATTACAATACAATGTTTAGGATCAAGCAATATGTAGTAGTTTACTTAGTTTTTTAAGTAGTGTTTGATGTTGAAAGCCACTTGTATACTTTTTTTTTCTAAAAAATGGGTTATTACTGACACTTGTTCATTAGTGTGTAGCTGCCAACTCAGATGTGACGCCCCGTTTCTAGACACCGAGTCCTTATCCGGAAAAGAACGCCCGGCATGTATAATATCAAATAAAATCCAATATTATACATAAGCCTTACGTCATATATCATAAACACAACGCGGAAGAAAAACGACTCGGGGAAAAATTCCAAAGATCAACCAGAATACGAATCAATGCTGCACTAAAACCAAAACGGAAGGAAACTGAAACGTTTCAACATCCAAAAGAAATCAAACGATCTAGTCTTACATCAAAGGCTTCTAAAACGAGCCAAACAAAACAACATTCAATTTGAAATAACAACATAGTTTGTATCAAACTTGAAATAAAAGAAAGTTTCCAAAAGAACAACTTCATATAAAACATCTTCGTATCAAGACCTCAAACATCTTCATCATACTCCTCGTCTCCATAAACCGTTCATCTTCTCAATAAAACATTTAACGGGTAAGTACATACGTACTTAGTAACGAGTAGAAGCTATTGAAATCATGCGTTTTATAAAGAAAGCAAGTAACCATCATCTTATTAATAAACCGTTTAAACTTGATCTTACATCTAACTATCACGTTATATTCATAGTATAACATGAGGTCCCTAGGGTTACTAGCTTAGCTTATCTATGTTACGACATGTTTTTGAGGGCACTACACTTAGTGAGATATGCACTAAGACGAAGTTGCAACCCCTAGAGAGAAAATCTCAGCGGTCCCGAGACAATCAATCACTTTAACCGGCTAGCACTAGAAGTCGTCCGGTGAATGGCTATTTCGTTCGTGAGGTTGTCCGGCGGTATGATCACTACTTTAAGCGGCTTTGTCTAGAATCCGGCGGTGACCATTACCACTTTATCCGGCCAACCAACACATTGCCGATGTTGTACCGTGCCTATTCAAGCTCTCATGATGCTTAATCTTTTATCTAGTCAATTACGTTTATTAAGCGATTAACTAGCCACCTAGTTTCATTCAAGTACAAAAGCTCCATACTCCTCTTCTTAGACCCTTAGACTCAAGTTAGAATTACACGACAATGATGATCCCTAGTTCATCAAAGACAAGCGCCAATCCTAAGTTTCCGACGGTCCCAAGTTTCATCCATAAGAAGTTCGGCAGTGCGTAACTAAACGCATCGAAACCTATTCAGGCTTTGTAATGTTCATGAATATTTATTAAGGTTGTTTAGATCATAATAGGAAGCACCCCAAACCATATCTACAGTATACCACCACACTACAAACAAATTAATTAAACACTTAGCTATTCATATATATATATATACAAAATTCTCTTTTTTTTTATTTATTTAATGCCCACGGCAGCAGCATGTCATGGTTGTCCCTTTTTTTTTTATACCAAACTTTCAAACCACAAATTATTATTATATTATTATTATTATTAACACAGGTGAAAAGAAAGAAAGTGCAAAGTCTCCCCTTTTTTCCATCTATTTCTCGAAAGCAGTGCTGTACTATATACGAATCCAACAAGAAATATATATATTAACATACACGCATATATTTAAACAAAGCAGGTAAAACAACAGCAGCACAACAGTGATCGAATCAACAATAACACAAATAAAATACGGTTAAACACTCCTTTAATTCATATTAATCATTATAAAACATCAATCATTCAATATGAAAACCCCGTTACCTTAATTGCGAAAGCAACAAACGATCCAAAACACCAAAAGAAGCCTAAACTTTCGATTCACCTAGAAATTGATCAAACCAAATTGATCAAACTACGATTCTCGAACATCAAAGCAACCTTAATTCAAACATCTAACTTATACTAAGATGAAATCTTACCTTCTCCAACCGGTTAATTGACGGTATCAAAACGATCCTCTCCTTCCGTAGAATATTTTCCTCTTGATGCGTCCGTTGAAAAGGACAACGGATTAGGCTTCGAATGAGAAAGTCTCTTCTCCCTTTTTTTTCCTCAAACTAGCGCCCCTTCTCAAAAGCTTTTAGCGTGGAACTGTTTGTTTTTTTTTTTTTTTTTTTGAATAATGGAATTTAATTCCCTATTAATCCCATTAAAACTTATTCCAATTAATTCCTTAATTAACAAATCCTTTAATTTCCTTTTTTTTTTCTTTAATTCCAAAAATTAAAATAAATCTAATATTCTGATTTCCGTTAAATGACTGAAATGCCCCTTTTCAAAAATCAGGATATTACATTCCTCCCCCCTTAAGAGGAGTTTCGTCCTCGAAACTTGAACGTACCTGGAAGATCTATAAACTGCGGAAACTGTTGTCATCACATCTTCCTCTTCCCATGTCGCTTCACTTGGTGAATGATTGCTCCATTGCACCAAGACCAAAGGAATCATCCTTCTCTTGACCATCTTCTCTTTCCTATCAAGAATCTTAACCGGCTTCTCAACATAGGATAGGTTATCTTGAAGCAATTCCGGATCAAAATGAGATTCCACATCCGTAGTAGATAAACACTTCTTAAGCATAGATACATGGAAGACATTATGTACCCGAGACATCGATTCCGGTAATCGAAGTCTATATGCTAACTTTCCAATCCTTTCAATGATGTCAAAAGGCCCCACATATCTCGGACTCAGTTTCCCTTTTTGCCCAAATCTTTTAACACCCTTCATCGGAGAAGCTCGTAGATACACTCTGTCCCCAACTGCAAACTCTAACGGTCTTCTTCTGATATCTGCCCAACTCTTCTGTCGGTCTTGAGCGGCTTTAAGATTCTTCCGTATCAGCTCAACTTTCTCCTTAGCCTGCTTAACTAACTCTGGCCCTGTAAACTGCTTTTCTCCAACTTCGTCCCAATAAAGTGGAGTCCGGCATTTCCTACCGTACAAGGCCTCAAAAGGTGGCATCCCCAAGCTAGCATGATAAGCTGTTATTATAAGCGAACTACGCCACCGAGAGGTAATCATCCCATGATCCCCCTACTTCAAGAACGCAAGCTCTAAGCATGTCCTCCGAAGTCCGGATTGTCCTCTCGGACCGACCGTCCGTCCGCGGGTGAAAGGCGGTACTCAAGTCCGTCTTTGTTCCAAAAGCCTTTTGCAACCCTTTCCGAAGTGACTTATGAATCTCGCTATCTCTGTCGGATACGATAGATAAAGGCACACCATGAAGTCTCACTATATTGTCCAAATACAGTTGAGTGAACTTCTTAATAGGCATGTCAACCTTACATGGCAAGAAATGGGCTGATTTCGTGAGTCTGTCAACAATCACCCAAATCATGTCATGGCCACTCTTCGTACGCGGTAAACCGGTGATGAAGTCCATTGTGATGTTCTCCCATTTCCATTCCGGTACCTCCAAAGGCTTCAACAAACCTCCTGGCCTTCTATGCTCTGCTTTAACTCTCTGGCATGTATCACACTTTGCCACAAACTCTGCAATATCCAACTTCATGCCAGGCCACCAATACCTCTCTTTGAGATCTCTGTACATCTTGGTAGATCCTGGATGAACCGCAAAAGCAATCTTATGGGCTTCATCCATGACCTGCTGCCTTAGTCCATCAATATCAGGCACACACAATCGATCACCATACCAAAGATGACCACTCTTATCCAACTGATAACCCACTGTAGGCTTCTCTTGAGCTACGCGCTTCAAATCAACTAACACCGGGTCTTCATCTTGCTTTGCCCGAATATCATCCAACAATTCTGACCTTGCCATCAATGGCGCCAAACACTGAGCTTCACCTTCCCGTTCAACCACTTGAATCTGCAACCCATCCAGCTGATCAACAACCTCTTGCAAAGTAGTGATAGCATTAACCGACCTCCGGCTAAGTGCATCAGCTACAACATTCGCTTTACCCGGATGGTATTGAATGTCCAAGTCATAATCTTTTACAAACTCTAACCATCTTCTTTGCCTCATATTCAAATTCTCTTGAGTGAAAAAGAACTTAAGGCTCTTATGATCCGTGAAGATCCTTGCCTTAACACCATAAAGATAGTGCCTCCACAGTTTCAAAGCAAAAACTACTGCTGCCAATTCCAAGTCATGTGTCGGATAATTCTTCTCATGAACCTTTAACTGCCTGGATGCATAAGCTATTACCTTCCCTGCTTGCATCGAACACATCCCAAACCTTGACCCGAAGCATCTGTATACACGTCATAATTATCAAAAACCTCTGGCAAAGCTAACACAGGTGCTGTTGTCAATTTATCCTTCAAAGTCTGAAAAGCTTCCTCACACTCCTTTGACCACTCAAACTTGATGTTTTTCTGAGTAAGTCTTGTAAGAGGAGTTGCTATCTTCGAGAAATCTTGCACAAACTTCCTGTAATAACCGGCTAAGCCTAGAAAACTTCTTATCTCTCGTTCGAGGTAGAGTCTGAGCCACTTAGAAACGGCTTCTATCTTCGCGGGATCAACTTGAATCCCATCTCCGAAATTACATGGCCAAGAAAACTAACTTGCTTTAACCAAAACTCACACTTAGAAAACTTGGCATACAATTTCTTTTCCTTTAAAGTACGTAAAACAATCCTCGGATGTTCCTCGTGCTCCTTCTCATCATTAGAGTATATCAAGATATCATCTATGAATACTACCACAAATTTATCAAGATAAGGCATGAAGACTCTTTACATTAGATCCATAAATGCTGATGGAGCATTAGTGAGTCCAAAAGGCATGACAAGGAACTCATAATGTCCATACCTTGTACTAAATGCTGTCTTCGGTCTATCTGCAACCTTGATCTTCAACTATTGATAACCTGACCTAAGGTCAATCTTAGAAAACACCTTCTTTCCTTGCAACTGGTTAAACAAGTCATCAATCCTAGGCAAAGGATACTTATTCTTGATTGTCAGGTTATTCAAGGCTCTGTAGTCGATGCACATCCTCAAACTACCATCCTTCTTCTTCACAAACAAAACCGGTGCTCCCCAAGGCGATGTACTTGGCTGAATCACATTCCTTTCTAACATGTCCTTAAGCTGTACTTTTAACTCTTTTAATTCAAATTTGGAGCCATCCTATAAGGTGCCTTGTTTGTAGGTCTTGCTCCCGGGATTAGCGTATCTCAAACTCTATATCCCCGTCGGGCATATTTCCTGGCAACTCATCCGGAAAAACTTCGGGAAATCCTTAACTATCGGAGTTTCTTCTAACTTAGGAGTATGCTTCTCTCGTGTCCATAGCATAAAGAACATACCCTTCACAACCCTTCGCAAAGCCTTCATGGCTCTAACCATTGATATTATCGGATGCCTCTTCTTACTTGGCTTATAAACGTTACCCCGAAAGGTCTTACCGACTTACTCCGGAACTCGAAGACCACTTTCTTACCTCTACAATCCACATGAACAAAATTCTTGGATAGCCAATCCATCCCCCAGAATTACATCAAAGTCTGTGAAGTCCAAAACTCGTCAAGTCTCGATTTACACCTATAAGTTCCAACTCTAACGTCGACTTGAGGTAAAACTTGTGCAACTTTAGTAACTCTTCCCAAAGGTGTAGTGATACTTAGAGGTTTCTCCAACTCCGAAGTGGTAGGTTCAACTTCCTAGCTATCTTAGAAGACACAAAAGTACCTGAGGCTCCAGTATCAAACAAGGCTGACACTGCTAAGCTATCTATGATTATGGTACCTAGCAAGTGGATCAATTTAAGTACAATAAATAACATCATATGCGTCCATATAATATTAAGTATTCATAATAAACACAAACACTTAAAATGTACCGTAACAACAAGATCATCGAAGCTCTTCTCGGTTCCACATCAATAGCAAAGACACGAGTAGGTCCGCTAGAAGATCCACGGTTTGCATTCGATTCCCCTCCGTTATCCGCTGGGTTCGCCGAGATAAGTTCTTAGGACAGTTCCTGGAGAAGTGCCCCGTTTCTCCACGGCCTAAAACAACCGTTACCTCCGACTCGCACTCTCCTGCATGCGCCTTGTTGCATTTAGAACATACTTTGCGGGTGGACCACTTTTACGATTAACCGTCGCCGGTGCCGCGGTCTTCTTATAGTTCCGTTGCGGTGCCCCACGATTATTACTCTGAAAAGATCCAAACGGCCTCTTATTCCCAACTACAACAGTAGCTTTCTTCCTAAAAGTCTCAACCTCCAAAGCCTTGTTCATAAGCTCAGCCATATTCCTGGCTGTAAAACCCAACATACCTGACTGTATTTCATAAGCCAACCCATCCTTGTATAGTGCCATCTTTCTTTCTTCAACGTTCATCAGCTCAGGGTAAAACCGTCCTAGTTCGTTAAACTTATTAGTGTACTCGGACACTGTCTGGTGTATACCTTGCTTAAACCTGAGAAATTGACTTGCCTTATCAGCTTGCACCGTAGCCGGGAAGTATTCGTTGTAAAACAAAACCTTAAACCCTTCCCAATCAGTTACCTTCCCATTACCGCTCTGAATGGCATCGATCCAAGCTTCAGCTGCCCCCAAGAGAAAACCGGCCCGCCAACCGGGCCATCTCGGATTCGGGAACATGAATATTCCTGCAGCCTTTTCGAAACTCCTTATCCATTCTTCGGCCTTTGAATGTTCCACATTCCCGAAGAAGTCCCGAACCCCGTTCCTTCTCGGCCCGGTGTACCAATCCACTTTGGTGGTGCTTGCTCCACCGTCGGTCTAAGCGGCGAAGCTTGAGGGTACACTGGAGGGTATCCATAGGGCATCTCCCGCTGGTGAGGTTGTTGGTATGGGGGTGGTGGATATGCTTGCTGATGTGGAAACCCTGAGTGACCAATCCCATACTGATGAAACTGCTGCTGTGGCTGAAACTGCTGTTGTGGCCGAAACCGCCGGTAAGCATAACCCGGTGCCACAAAAGTATTAGCTCCGCTCGGCGGTGGAGGAAGAACGCGTAGGTGTGGTGTGTAGTCATAAAGCGGTGGCGGATAAAAAGGCGATGCGGGTGGACGACTATAGATCGGTTGTGACCGCCTTTGTGCTCCCGATGGAGGAGGATATACCGTAACGGTGGAGTCACATGTATCGGGGGTATTTCCTCAACCATCGTCACATACAACGGTGTATCATAGTCGGGCGCTTGTTACTGCTCAAACCGGTAACGTCTGTTTGTTGAACACGTCCCACCGTAGCCGACTCGGACCCGTAGTATTAGAATTCACCCCCGAAGCCACCGGGCCGACTAAGCGTAGGTCCTCTATCTGCCGCTCTATCTCGCCCTTCCCGCGACGGATTTCTTGAACTTCCTTCCTCATTATTATTGGCACATGAACCTCTACATGTAGTCACCATTTTGTAGAACAAGAGAGAGAACTTAAAGATTACTAAGGCTCTAAACACTTATCTCAAGAAAATCAAATCCTAAGCAGCAAAGAAACATTGTCTCTTATACCAACTGTGACGCCCCGTTTCCAGACACCGAGTCCTTATCCGGAAAAGAACGCCCGGCATGTATAATATCAAATAAAATCCAATATTATACATAAGCCTTACGTCATATATCATAAACACAACGCGGAAGCAAAACGACTCGGGGAAAAATTCCAAAGATCAACCAGAATACGAATCAATGCTGCACTAAAACCAAAACGGAAGGAAACTGAAACGTTTCAACATCCAAAAGAAATCAAACGATCTAGTCTTACATCAAAGGCTTCTAAAACGAGCCAAACAAAACAACATTCAATTTGAAATAACAACATAGTTTGTATCAAACTTGAAATAAAAGAAAGTTTCCAAAAGAACAACTTCATATAAAACATCTTCGTATCAAGACCTCAAACATCTTCATCATACTCCTCGTCTCCATAAACCTGTTCATCTTCTCAATAAAACATTTAACGGGTAAGTACATACGTACTTAGTAACGAGTAGAAGCTATTGAAATCATGCGTTTTATAAAGAAAGCAAGTAACCATCATCTTATTAATAAACCGTTTAAACTTGATCTTACATCTAACTATCATGTTATATTCATAGTATAACATGAGGTCCCTAGTGTTACTAGCTTAGCTTATCTATTTATCATGTTACGCATTTGCGAGGGCACTACACTTAGTGAGATATGCACTAAGACGAAGTTGCAACCCCATGAGATAAATCTCTAGCGGTCCCGAGACAATCAATCACTTTAACCGGCTAGCACTAGAAGGTCCGGTGAATGGCTATTTCGTTCGTGAGGTTGTCCGGCGGTATGATCACTACTTTAACTCGGCTTTGTCTAGAATCCGGCGGTGACCATTACCACTTTATCCGGCCAACCAACACATTGCCGATGTTGTCCGTGCCTATTCAAGCTCTCATGATGCTTAATCTTTTATCTAGTCAATTACGTTTATTAAGCGATTAACTAGCCACCTAGTTTCAATCAAGTACAAAAGCTCCATACTCTCTCTTCTTAGACCCTTAGACTCAAGTTTCAAGAAGCGATACACGTACAATGATGATCCCTAGTTCATCAAAGACAAGGCCAATCCTAAGTTTCCGACGGTCCCAAGTTTCATCCATAAGAAGTTCACTTTGCGTGCGTAACTAAACGCATCGAAACCTATTCATTGGGCTTTCAGTAATGTTCATGAATATTTATTAAGGTTGTTTAGATCATAATAGGAAGCACCCCAAACCATACTCTAAGTATACCACCACACTACAAACAAATTAATTAAACACTTAAATTTATTCATATATATATATATATATATACAAAATTCTCTTTTTTTATTATTTATTTAATGCCCACGGCAGCAGCATGTCATGGTTGTCCCTTTTTTTTTTATACCAAACTTTCAAACCACAAATTATTATTATATTATTATTATTATTATTAACACAGGTGAAAAGAAAGAAAGTGCAAAGTCTCCCCTTTTTTCCATCTATTTCTCGAAAGCAGTGCTGTACTATATACGAATCCAACAAGAAATATATATATTAACATACACGCATATATTTAAACAAAGCAGGTAAAACAACAGCAGCACAACAGTGATCGAATCAACAATAACACAAATAAAATACGGTTAAACACTCCTTTAATTCATATTAATCATTATAAAACATCAATCATTCAATACGAAAACCCCGTTACCTTAATCATGAAAGCAACAAACGATCCAAAACACCAAAAGAACCAAATTTTCGATTCAACCAGAAATTGATCAAACCAAATTGATCAAACTACGATTCTCGAACATCAAAGAACCTTAATTCAAACATCTAACTTATACTAAGATGAAATCTTACCTTCTCCAACCGGTTAATTGACGGTATCAAAACGATCCTCTCCTTCCGTAGAATATTTTCCTCGACGCGATGCGTCGTTGAAAAAGACAACGGATTAGCTTCGAATCGAGAAAGTCTCTTCTCCCTTTTTTTTCCTCAAACTAGCGCCCCTTCTCAAAAGCTTTTAGCGTGGAACTGTTTGTTTTTTTTTTTTTTTTTGAATAATGGAATTTAATTCCCTATTAATCCCATTAAAACTTATTCCAATTAATTCCTTAATTAACAAATCCTTTAATTTCCTTTTTTTTTTCTTTAATTCCAAAAATTAAAATAAATCTAATATTCTGATTTCCGTTAAATGACTGAAATGCCCCTTTTCAAAAATCAGGATATTACATCAGATCCCCTCCCCTCTCCTCTGTATAAAAAAATTGTACCAACTGAGCAAAAAAACCTGAACTATTAACGATAAGATCGGCTAAGCACATGAACAAGTTGAAGTTTGACATTGATTACTCACTCACTTGCTTCAAATAAAATACAAATTAAGACAAAACAAGTTTAAAAATAAAATACATGAAATTAAATATTATTCATGTATGCTATAACAAAGACAAGCTTTTAAAACTGATTTGTGTTTAAAGGGATCACTACCCTCTGATACCTCCCTTTTGGTTGACCCCATCTCAACCCTCCAAAGTCAAATTTGAATATGTATGTTTTTTTTTTTTTTTTTTTCTTGAGAAAAGAATATGTATATACTATGTTCTAAAAAGTGAATTATGATCAATTTGTCTCAATTTTAGTACATATTTTTATGTATGTTTTCGAAGCATTTCAAAGGTTTTGAGTAAATAAATTACATAAACACTTAAAAATAATATAAGACATAAGTGTTGTTTTATTAGGCTTGAATGGTATAAATGTGTCACTCGTTGTGACAACACAGTTGTGCCCGTATCAATAACGTTTGATGGTGTTGAAGATACTGAAGTTGATCAGCTAAAGCTCAAAGGCTTGTTGATTAGCTCTACTTCTGTTTAGAAGGCTCATGTATAATTTCATGTTAAATGTCTAATTCTTGATTTTTCCTAAGCTTCCTTCCTATTGTGCTATTGCCACCGCCACCAACCATAGTGTGACGCCAATATCAAGCATACCGAGTCACTGCATATGTTGATGCACTGTAAAAGTAGTGTGTGAAATCTGTGGTTGTGTGACTGTGAGTGTGTGAAAATCTGTGGTAGTGTGACTGTGAGTGTGTGAAATGTTACGTGAAATACGTGATTGTGTCACTATAAGTAAATAAAGTGTTACTATGAAATATGTGCTCATGTGTTTGTGAAAACTTGCAACACCCCCAAACCTCGGGCCTGATAGCGCTAAACGAGGCATAAATGATCCGATCAACTACTTATACCATCGTTCTCATTGTCTAAAAGGGCTAGCCCGAATTAACAAGAGATTTATGTCTCACACTTATAATAAGGTCATGTGCTTCTCCCACATCCAATGTGGGATATCATATTCTCCCCCTTATAAGCAACTGGTGTCCTTGCCAGGATTTGTCCCAGACTCGTCCCTACTAGAGGACTTTAGAGGTGCCTTGATGTAGGACAGGACTGGGAGAATCAAGTTCGTTATCGTACGAACGGACGGGGTGATTGATATCGTTCAATCGGACGAAGAAAACTCAAGAACACAACACAAAGCCAAAGGCTTAACAAGAGAAAACTCTTATAATTTTATTGATAGAAAAGATGTCATATGATTACAATAATTACTCATCTCTTTATACAATGTAGGAAAAAAAAAATCTAAAACTAAAAATACTTGCTCCCTAAGAATAACAACTTGGCCCCTAAGATATAAATTACTTGTCCTCTACTTTTCTTAATTATGGAAATAAAATAAACAAAATCTCATCAAGTATTTCACATTAATTATTCTCTTAAAATAATTAAATAATAATTCTAATAAATAATTCCTCATCATTTATTTCTTTTTCTTTTTTCTTCATACGACATTTTCCGGGACATTCGTCCTTTCTAGAGGACTCTAGAGGAGCCGGACACTTAGTTTCGTCTGGTAGTCGGTTTTGATACCAATCGTCACGTCTCCAGACCCAAAGCCTGATAGCGTTAAATGAGTTATAAATGTTTCGATCAACTACTTAGACCGTCGTCCTCGCTTGGTCTAAAAAAATTAACCCGAATTAAAAAAAGATTTATGTCTCACATTTATAAAACGATCATGTAATTCTCCCACATCCAATATAGGATATCACAAAACTGTTGTAGTGTCACTATGAAATCTGTCGTATTGTCCTTATGAATATATAGTGCTAGTGTGAAATATGTGTCACTGTCATTGTGAATAAATAAAATGTTACTATGAAATATATTATGATGTTAATGTTAAATCTCACTTTGAATATATACGGTGATACTATGAAATCTGGGAGTATATAAGGTGTCTTATCGTATTCACGATAAGACAAATAATGACCACAATATGTTTTTGAACCATTAATTATGATTTGAGAACTATTGATTCAAATGAATTCTATAAAAATCAACGATGCACAAGTGTTTTGTGACACTTTATTATACATATTTTGTTGTGATAAACATTAATACGTAGTCAATCCATTTAGACTTCCATCATTTTTCTATAAAAGGTGGCGACGTTCACAAGTAAGCGACACACTTCACCGTTACTCCTTACTTACTCTTCTTAATTCCCGGGCTTGCAAATTTTGGGAAAGCCAGCCATTAAAGCACAGCATGAATCCTTCAGCTAAAGCACTGACAGCAGAGCAAAAGGAAGAGGAGGAGGAGCATTTCACGTATGCTATTCAACTGGTGACCTCCGCTGCGGTGCCGATGGTGTTGCTGGCCGCCGTCCGCCTTAATGTTTTCGAGATCATCTCGAATGCCGGCGGTGGTTCCGGCGCCCAATTATCTGCGTCCGAAATAGCTGCCAATATGTCGTCTGAGAACCCGGATTCAGCCGTCATGCTTGACAGAATGTTGCGCCTCTTAGCTAGCCACTCGATCCTCACCTGTTCCAACCGGGAGAGCGTCAGTACTGGTAATAACGAAATCCAAAGAGTCTACGGGTTGGCTCCGGTTGCCAAATGGTTTCTTCGTAACCCGGATTTTAATGGAGCATCACTAGGTCCTCTGCTAGCCTTGCATCAAGATAAGGTTTTTGGGGATAGCTGGTATGATTTCCTTTCCTTTTATTTCCCTTTCATTTTCATGTGTACTCTAGGCTCTAGCTAGCTAATCTCGCGGTGTATTTAATGACAAATAAAATTCTGCGTTTTAAGAGCAACCCCATTAGGATTAGGAGGCCTCAATTACTCATTCCAAACACATCGTTTTCCGTTTTAGTTATATTTTTTTAACACTCAAAAAAAAAATTCACTCAATAAGCATCTCTATACAACCCCAATAAACAACTTTTCTCCTCAATCTATCATCACATTAATTTTACACCACATGTTTTAACAGAAGAGAGAATTATATATTTTTTCTAACACAAAAAGTACTCTACTAGTCCCCTGAAATATAAAGGCATTGATAGGGGGATTTATGAGTTGGGGGTACATTAAGGGACCATTGTGACTATTGGGGTTGGGATAATTTTTTGGGGGTTAATTGAGGGTGTTATTGTGGTCACCCTAATATGCTAGTATATTTTTAACCCCGGAATCAGCACTTGTGTTTTTGCAGCCGTGAACGTGGCCGGGTTGACCGGTGGGGATTCTTGGGAAGAACAAAAAAATAAAAAATAAAAATAAAATAATGACATTAACATTAATTAACCCTGAATAAACGGTGTTATAACGGAAATGATAGTCGCGCGTGTGCTGCGCATCCCACGCGTCGGATGATACTAGCATCGTTGATCGGTGTTAGATAGATCTATATTATAATATAGATCTAACACCGATCAACAACGCGTAGATCATCCGACGATAATGGATGTACACGTATGTATGTAACAGTAAGCGTGCTCGTGTTATAACCCTCCTCCGGTGATATTGTTATACGAGTTAAAACATATCTTAAATGTGTAATTTACAACTAACATAACAAATTAAATAAAGGTGGTTCTAGTATTGATTGGGTTAACTTTTGGACCTGCAATTTGATTAAATTTGAATGAAGGTATGAGTTAGAAGGAGCTGTTAAGGAAGGAGGGATACCCTTCAACAGGGTACACGGTGTCCATGCATTTGAATATCCAGGAAAAGACCCCAGATTCAATGAAGTTTTCAACAAGGCAATGATCAATCACACTACTATTGCTATTTCCAGAATCCTCCAAGCGTACAATGGCTTCGAGAAACTCCGGAGTTTGGTGGATGTAGGTGGAGGCCTTGGCGTCACCATCTCTATCATTACCTCTAAGTATCATCCTAACATCAAGGGTCTCAATTTTGATCTTCCTCATGTCATCCAACATGCACCCTCCTATCCAGGTCCCCCCTCCCCTTCCCCTTCCCCTTCCCCCTTCCTCTTTATTTTTAATTTCATTTTTATAATAGTATTATACTATATGCTATATATATACTAGTCAATTTCTTTCATTTTTAATTGTTGAAAGTGATGGCAATATATGGTATATATCTACTAGTTATCAAACACAGTCAGAAGTTAGTTTTAGCATACAGGTACATGACAGCAGAGTATAGCCAATCCACCCTCATTCAAATCTCTACTTATTTACAAATGTCAAATTAAGAAAAAGAGTTTCATTTATTATAAATACAATTAATTACGCCTCCGACTGAATTATACTTTAAAAGTGATCGAATAGAAACAAATCAAGTATCCTCCTGTTACTCTTTTCATCCAACGATTATACAGCTTTGCATCATTGAGTTATAAAAATGACAAGGTTAAATTGGTGGAATTAATGGTGCAGGAGTGGAACACATTGGGGGAGACATGTTTGAAACTGTACCAAAAGGAGATGCCATCTTCATGAAGGTAATATATAAACGGGGAAACTGCAGTCATTTTACAAGCTCCAAAATTATTGTGACAAAAAAACAAACTGATATATACATATAATTTAAGTGCATATATGGCATGGTTTATTAATGATGCAGTGGATACTTCATGACTGGGATGATGAACATTGCATAAAGTTATTAAGCAACTGTTACAAGTCTCTGCCAGATGACGGGAAAGTCATCGTTGCCGAGGCAGTGCTAGAGATGCCTGACTCTGAAAAGTTGACTAGCCCTAGTCCTGGACCTGCTCCTCCTGCTGCTGCAACATCACTGAAAGCCACTTGTCAATACGATATGCTAATGTTTGCTCAGAACCCTGGAGGTAAAGAACGATCCCGCCTGGAGTTTCAAGCTCTGGCAACCGCAGCAGGGTTTAAAGGCATCCATCTGCAGTGTTTTGTATGCAACCTCTGGATCATGGAGTTCTATAAGCAACTAGCTAGCTAGCTAGCTAGGTTTCACTTAATTATACATGCATGCATAAGAAAAGAAAGATACATCACTTCTTTTTCATGTTTCATTTCATCATGGTTCACCCCTACTTTTGCTTCATTCAGGATTATCTATCTACATCTGCGGTATTTCCATACATGTTGTACACATCACATGATCGATCTTTGTTTTGACCTAAAAGATCGATCAAATGAAGAGTATATGTATGTATGTATGAGAAGGAGAGTAAGACATAGTATTAATTACTGTAAGAGATATGATACATATTTCATCATAGCATGTAAGTTGCAACATGTATGCATTTCTATAATAATACATTAATTAATATATTCCAGCATTCCTTTCTAATTAAACTCATTAATTGTCCGGCTCCGGCCATGCCTGCCTATATATATATTATTTATCCGTTACTTGTGTGCTTTGTTTCTGATTAGCATGCTATATATATGATCAGCAGCATCGATCTTCTATACAGGATGCATGCTTGCTTCTAGATTACCCGTTAACACACTGCCAAAGCTCTCTAATTACAGACAATTCTTGATGCAATCTATAACTTGCTTTTTCTAAAGCAAACCTATTTCTCCATAATAAAAATCCATGTTTCTCATTTAAGAAGGTTGAAAAAAAACACAGTTGAATAAGCATATATATATATATATCTATATAGTGAAAAAAAGAAGAAGAGAGAGATAAAGAGCAAACTGAACATACACGAAAGGATAACCTCAAAAGTGCAGGTGAATCACAGTTGAAGTAGAAATCCTCGAATACTAATGAATGATAATTGTCTACTTATTAGTTGGATTAGTAAGAGAGATGGTAGCTGCAGTGATGCACACAGAATAAGATATCGATCCACCGGAGCAAATTTGCATATCGCAGTACTGTTCAAGATATTGTATGCCAATTCATGGGGGATGGTCTAACTTGGGCTCGCTGTATTAATTCGGCACCTCGACCTTATTCACGTACAGTCAAGTAGTAATTACTCAATTAATGGACCCATATACTCGGGTCTTTTGTCTCTCTATTACCCTACGTACATAGTCAAGAGCCCCCTCCCGAGATCGATCATATCATGTTTTTGCCACGCCACTCAATACATGTGTAATTTGACGTATCATTCAGTTTAAAAGTGTACGTATATGCATTCTTCTCATACTCCATTCGACCCGGATCATATATATATATATATATATATAACCGGCAATATCCAGAACCGTGTGATATTTTACTTCAATCGATCTTCCGGTGAAAAGATATAGAATTCTAAAGTTTAATACTCGCAACGACATCTTTGAAATGTTGGAGATCATGCAAAAGAGAGCACTGGCCCTTCTGCATAGTGTCTGAAATCACACTAACTTAAACTAGTGTGATGCACTGTCTAACCACCTATTTTCCTACACTGCTACTGCTGTGGTGTCTTAGGTAAAAAAATTGAGGTGCCTTTAAAGACTCCTCCAACTATTTAGGCATTGATCATATATATCCTTGGACATGCAAATATGAATGGGTAAAAGTGTAAACAATGAAACAATTAAAAGAGATCAAAAGTGCAATTATCTCTGAGTTTAAATCGTGAATGTAAGTCATCATTCATAAAGTTTATCATGCACTAGACAGAAAGGCAGGTAGTATAAGTTGAGAGAAAAAAAAAAAAGAGACTAAGAAAAGGAATGTATTCTTCTTTTAAAAAAAAATAAAAAATAAAAAAAAGGAGAGGAATGTATTGATGCATACGCTCTCTTATGTCCTTCCTAACTCCGGTATCTATCTATCATATCTATCCTATAAAACCCTTTATTTATTTATTTAATTTGCCTTGCCATCTACGTACGTACGTCTTTTCTAAGCTGTCTTTACCTAATCATCATTAGCTGTTGTTTTGTCGTTTAAAACAAAGATCATATAATCCTCTATTTTACCATACATGATGATGATATGATACATCATCATAACGGTTATGCCACAACGTATTTTTGCATTTTTTATTTATTTATCATGATTGCATGACTCGCTAATTATAATGATGTAGTCTCAGATACAAAATGTGTTATGCCCGCCCGTTATGAAACAACCGTTGTTATAATAGCGCACAAAACAAAAAAAAAACAAAAACAAAAATTGGAAATACCAAATAATATTCCTACGTACTCTAGAATTTCGAGCATAGGAGGAGACAGACAGGAGGGAAGGGAAGGTTAAGAGTTAAGACTTTGCATGCTCATAGCCTTCAACCAACACAAACTACCCTTGTTTATACCGACCATTTTCTTCTCTACCTCTACCCCCATGCCCCATGCCCCATGCCCCATGCCCCATCATCAATAATGTTTTCAACGTTACTCCTATTAATTAACTTGTACTAGTATTATTATTTATCTCTCCAAATCATGCTACTTACGCACCCACCTCCTAATTATAATCTGTTTTTACACTGTTTGTTAAGGAAAGTGATATTTTTTTCTTGGCTTGGCTTTGGGACTGGGAGATCCAATCAGCAGCATGATCATGATTTGCAGACAATATGGCAACAACAATAGTATTAGCAGACAATATGTACAATTACTAGTATTCTTGCTGTTTGTCTTCTTGGCAGTGGCAGCTACCATTTCATCATCTGTTTCGTCCCAAGAAAGAAATGCACTGATCCAGCTACGAGACCTGCTCAATTCTACTACTGGGAATTTGCATCTACATTCAAATTGGACAGGCCCTCCTTGTTATGTTAATCAGAGCAGATGGGCTGGTATTGCTTGCTCCAATGGCCGTGTTACCCACCTTGTCCTCCAGGGACTACAATTGACAGGCTCCATTCCACCTCTGCTTCTTCAGAACATTACCTTCTTGACTAAGCTTAGTTTAGCTAACAATTTTCTTAACGGCCCCCTTCCAAATCTCTCCCATCTTGTTTACCTTCAATTCGTCTTCCTTTCGCATAATCGTTTCTCAGGCTCCATCCCTTTTTCCTATGTTCTCCTCCCAAACTTAGCTGGATTAGAGCTTCAACAAAACGGTCTTCATGGTTCGATTCCGCCTTTTGATCAGCAGACACTTAACAGTTTAAACGTCTCTAACAATCAACTCCAGGGAAAAATCCCAGAAACTCCTGTGCTTCAAAGATTCTCCAAGGCTTCCTATCAGAATAACGCCAAGTTATGCGGGACCCCTCTTGCTGTCAAATGTGCTGTTTCACCAACTCCCCCACCTTCACCAGCTGCTGGTCGACATAGCTCGATCAAACTATGGCCTATTGCTTTGATTGCAACAGCAGCCGCACTTATTCCGCTTCTTATTATGTTCTTTTTCCTCTTCTTTCTCAGAAGATTCCGCAAGAAAGGAGGAAATACAGAAAGTGAAAAGCCTACTGCAGGTACATATAATATCATGAATTCTAACATGCATGCATGCTCTTTATTATTATACTACTATTAGTCTTTTTATTAGTCCTCATGTCATGTGTAAGAACACTTATTCAGAAAAGAAGGATTTTGTTACTAGGTAGTGAGCTGTGAGCATAAAACTAACTAATTATAACCAACCTGATTGATGAATCAGGAGGAGATGATGCTATCACAGACAGAAGGAGAAAGAAAACGCAATGGTCAGCGAGTACAGAGGATCCTGAAAGAAGAGTTGAACTAGACTTCTTTGACAAAAGTAGGACAGTTTTTGATTTGGATGATTTGTTAAGGGCATCAGCAGAGATCATAGGAAAAGGAAGACTTGGGACCACCTACAAAGCTGTTTTGGAAAGTGGTCCGGTGGTCGCTGTGAAACGACTAAAGGGCGTGGATGATTTAAGCAAGAAAGAATTCTCTCAACAGATGCACCTTCTCGGAGGTTTAAAGCATGAAAATTTGGTAGAGCTTATATCGTTTTATTATGCCAGAGACGAGCGCTTAATTGTCTTCGAGTATGCACCTGGTGGCAACCTGTTCGACCTCCTACACGGTTAGTTTATAGTTACTACTACTACTACTACTACTATTTATGAATGAATATCTTTTTATGTAACAATCTAATAATAATGATTCATAAAATTGACAGAGAACAGAGGAATTGGTCGACAACCGTTGAATTGGAACGCAAGATTGTCCATGATCAAGGATATAGCAAAAGGGCTCGATTACCTTCACCAGTCCTTACCTTCTCACATTAAAGTTCCTCATGGCAACCTCAAGTCCTCAAACATTGTCCTAATCCTACGCCATGCTTCTTCTAGCACCCAAGGTGTTGTTGGTGGCAGCTATCAGTACCAATGCAAGCTCTCCGACTACGGATTCTTCCCACTCTTTCCCTACCGAAAATCAATCGAAAACCTGGCAGTAGGAAAAACACCTGAATATTGTAAAGGGAGAAGACTGACTGCAAAGACAGATGTGTACTGCTTTGGTATCATCATTCTTGAGATCATAACCGGTAAGACCCCATGTGGGCCGTATTCGCCTCGTAGCGAGATGGAGATGGAGGAGGAAGAAGCAGAGGATATGATAGATAATGTTTCAAACTGGGTAAGAGAAGTAGTGCATAGTGATTGGTCTACAGATATACTAGATTTGGAGATAGTAGCAGAAAAGGAAGGGTATGAGGATATGTTGATGCTCACAAAGTTAGGCTTAGAATGTACAGAGACAGTGCCTGAGAAGCGTCCGAAGATGAGCCAAGTGTTGGAAAGAATACAAGAGATCAAGATATGATATGAAGATATATAATAGACAGACAGACAGACAATGGAAAGTGATTAAATGTGCTATATATAATTCTTCTTTTCACTTTCACAACATATTTATTAGGGTCGATCTTCCTCTTCTTTTAAAAGCTCAAAATTCATCAGGCTTTTTATTGGCCAACTCAAGAGCTCCTCTATATGTGCATTGCATACATTTGAAAACTGAAATTCATTGATCCACTTTGCCATTTCTTCAAATTGTCTTAAAATACTTTTTACACGAGATTGATCACTTTTCTTCTTTACTTTATTTCAAAGCTCTATACAAATTCCTTTTTTTTTTTTTTTTTTTTCTTTTTTTCCTTCAAGAGTTTGTGTGACAAACCTATCCGAAAACCGAGTAAATACAAGTCACATCCTAATGTATTTGTAAACATAGTAAGCGAATACTTAATGTAAACGAACAAATACGTATAATATGAACTAAATGTAGTTAATATACATGTTTTCTATGCATTGTTCAAGTTTATTTCAAGTTACATTACTAAAAGTATGTTTCTTATGTTTCAAGTTATGCTTTCAACTGCTTTGTAATTGGATAAGTAGATTAATGTCGTGTCTCCCGGCATTCGACATTAATTTCTGTTTTGACCTTTTTTTCTCCTTACTGAGTATACAGTTGATGCTCACTCTTTTTATTTAGAATAAGAAGAAATGCACGTTAAAAACGAGTTGGATGTTGAGCATGGAGAGCAAGCTTAGGAAAGAAGCCGTGAAGTTCGTTGAGTTTCGGTGGTGTCCTCTTCTCGAACAAGTTGGGTTGAAATAAATATTAGTAGTCATTTATGTTTTAGTTTGACATCAGTTGTAATCGGTTGATTTTGTTAATGGAAAGTATTAAGTGATAGCTTCTTGAGTCTCTTGCTTGTTTCTTTTTCTTCCACGTTTCCCGATACCATATGAGGCTAGCTTATATATGTGGGTTTTAGAGCTTAGTCTAAATGTCACGCGTCGAACGTTTTTTTTTTTTTTGGATAAGGATTACGTATCCGGAGACATAGACTCAATAATGAAACATGATATGATAGTTAAATTGTAAACATTACATATTTTAAATGAAGTTCGTTGAGTTTCGGTGGTGTCCTCTTCTCGAACAAGTTGGGTTGAAATAAATATTAGTAGTCATTTATGTTTTAGTTTGACATCGGTTGTAATCGATTGATTTTATTAATGGAAAGTATTAATTGATAGCTTTCCGAGTCTCTTGCTTGTTTCTTTTTCTTCCACGTTTCCCGATACCATATGAGGCTAGCTTATATATGTGGGTTTTAGAGCTTAGTCTAAATGTCACGCGTCGAACGTTTTTTTTTTTGGATAAGGATTCTGTATCCGGAACATGAGACTCAATAATGAAACATGATATGATAGTTAAATTGTAAACATTACATATTTTAAACATTGTTACTTGATTGTTGAGTTTAGTTTCAATTATTATCGGTAAATGTAAATCTTACCAGTTAGCATATGATAATGTGAATATTATAACTCTAATAATAAATACTCCTTTCGTTTCTATTTAACGATGTAAAAAACACACATATTAATTAAGTAGAGTGATTAATGTTTTGTCTTACAATCAAAATTACAATAATACACATTGAATTATAATTAATGTAATATTACCTCTCTCTCATCTACTTAGTAAATAAGAATAAATGTAGGAAAATACAATAATAATACTTTAAAAATATAAGTTCGACAAATAAAAATAAATTTTTATTTTTAACAAGACCGAGAGTTAAATAAGAAGGAAAAGTAGTAAGTAATAAATACTACTAGCTAGTATTTAAGGATAAAATAGGGAGTGGGGAGCAGACAAAATTAGCCGTTTGTGTGATGTTCATCTTGGTGAAAATCGAAACACAGTCAGCAAATAAGTGATCGAAGAGAGTCAAAATGGGATTGGATGGAGAGTTTGAGAGAGTTTTAGAAGAGAGAAGTCTGCCATAAGCACACACGAATTTTGAAGCAAGGGCTGCAGGCAGGTGTTGCTTTCATGAGGCATCCAACGCATATGATCAATCGCATGCACACCATTTACGTGTCGCTTGTCTTGTTTCTTTTTTGCATGCAAAGCCCCCATCTGTCATTTCCCCATCTCCCCCCAAGTCTAAAAAAACTTCACCTCCATCATTCTCCCTAAAATGCATTTAAACGCCCCCTTCCTCCATCTCTTTAATTAATCCTCATCTTCCGTTCCTCTCTTATTTTCTCCTCGATTTCTCCCCCCAAACCAATCATACATAATTTCTTTCTAACTTGAGACCAAATTGAGTTGATTGATTCAGTGAAAACAATATCAATTTCATTTTCTTGTGTCTTATTAATTAGTTGAAAAACAATATCATAATTCCTTTAGTTTTGGTTTTGGTTCAAATGTAAAATTCCTTCACTTAATTGGGTATTACGTAGGTGTGATAGCATAGCATCATGAGGCCACGCAGATATGCCATAGGAGGTGCTGAAGAAGCCACCCATCCAGACTCTGCCAGAGCCACCTTGGCTGAGTTCTTCTCTACTTTCATCTTCGTTTTTGCTGGCGAAGGCTCCATCCTTGCTCTCGGTATAGACCCCACGCGCCTACCCTCTATATATTCCTTAATTACTCTTTAATTATTAATTAATTGGGTACGGTACGTAGTTGTTTTAATTATGCATTATTAAATATACATATAATTAATTATATGAAAACTGGTTGGTACGTCGCTGCGCTGCATGCAGATAAGTTGTACAGGGAAACAACTCTAGGCGCATCGGGGCTAACAGTGATCGCTCTAGCACATGCACTAGCCCTATTTGCTGCAGTGGCATCCAGCATGAATGTTTCAGGTGGACACGTCAATCCAGCAGTCACCTTTGGCGCACTTGTCGGTGGTAGGCTCTCTGTTCTTAGAGCTGTCTACTATTGGGTTGCCCAGCTCCTTGGTGCTGTCCTTGCCTCCCTCCTCTTGCGCCTCGCCACCGATGGCAGGGTACGTTACTTTAATTACCTACTTAATTAATTAATTAACCCAACCCATACTATTACTATTACATTAATCAATCCATTTTAATTAGATCGATGTACGTGTAATGATTTAACGATATTCGTTCGTGCGTGCGTGCAGAGACCGGTTGGGTTCTCGGTGGCAGCTGGTGTGGGTGATCTGAATGCCCTTCTGATGGAGATAGTGCTCACATTCGGACTGGTTTATACTGTGTACGCCACCGCCATCGATCCAAAGAGGGGAAGCTTAGGAAACATAGCGCCTCTTGCCATTGGTTTCATAGTTGGGGCTAACATCTTGGTCGGAGGGCCATTCGAAGGTGCTTCCATGAACCCTGCAAGGGCGTTTGGACCGGCCTTGGTTGGTTGGAGGTGGAGTGGACACTGGATTTACTGGCTTGGTCCTTTCATTGGAGCTGCCATTGCTGGTGTCGTGTATGAGTTTGGGATCATCAGCCAAGAGCCACCTAGCCCCCACCACCACCAACCTCTGGCTGCTGAAGATTACTAGCTCCATCCATCTCTGCTGCATGCATGCATGCCCGCGTTAGCCTTATAAAAAGGAAAAGATTGTGATTGTCAATTCGAGTCTTGAGTGTGTTTTTTGATCCTTGTCGTCTCTGTCATATCTTTGGTCTTTTTAACTTACTTTGGTCTTTTTAATTTACTTGTAAGAGTGTACCCCTGTCCTGTCCCTGTCCGTGTTGTGTATTTGTGGGCTTTGTAATTGAATTGCAGTGCATGCATTCTGCAAGCCTTCATTTGAATAAAGAACAAATAGCTTTTGCTCACTACTTCTCTGAATCCCCATTCATATATGTTCCTTATATATCATCAATTTTGTTTGTTGCATTTTTAGAATATATATATGGCCCAAGTACTTTGATATTGAAATCTATAAACAAACTGCAGATTCAATATTTGTGACATGCATGTTACTCTAAAAGAAGACAAAAGCATATATCTATGATCTATCTATCTATCTCCAGCAATCAGTAGTTACAATATTTCTACCTGCTTCTGGTTCTGGCGTGAGATGAGATGAGATGAAAAAATAAATGTCAAAATCAAGATTTAAGCCACAGAATTCTCGTTCTGATCGAGTTGAAATGAAATCTAACCTCCTGACAAACATCTTAACCCACCAATTCTCAAGTTGATACATCCAGTTGGTGAGATTTAAGTCGCAACAACATATATATATTTTTTTATGTTGACGAGCCAAACTTGAGCCAAGATATATTGAGTTAGGAAGGAGATTATACATTTAACAAATTAAACTCAAACACGACTTCTGAGAGTTTGTTTTTCAAACGAGTCAACAACATACTTGCATATAATTTCTTTTATTCGTTTATTAAACAAACAAACATGTGCAAGCTCGGGAACTAAACGAACCATGCTTGAACGTAATTTTTTTTCTTTTCGTTCGTTTATTAAATGAACGGCAACATGAACACGAGTTTAAACAGCATACTCTCAACTCAACACGACTCGTTGAGAATTCTTGATCTCTCTCATATTTTCGAAAATGAAGGATTTGAATTGATTTGAATTGATTCCTTCTAAATTGCATTGATTTATCCTAAAGATTTCATTTTAATTGAAATTTGGTTATTCGCCATGTACAAGGATCCCCGCTAAGCATCCATGGCTGAATGGTTAAAAGCGCCCAACTCATAATTGGCGAATTCATAGGTTCAATTCCTACTGGATGCACGCTCTATACCAATGAGTCATCATATTTTATTTATATACAGTGTCTTTTTTAGCCACAGATGATAAAGTGCAACCAAAATCCCTGGATAAGTGAACAGGAGCTAGTTTGAGGACTTGAAAAAGAGAAAACAACAGCCAAAAGCAAAAATATATTTCAGGACGAAGCAAAGCCCCCAGACCAAAAGAAACAACATGCCCACCCTTGTATTTCCTCTTTCACTATGTGGCAGGCAGCAGGTAGATAAGATCATTAAGTAAGAAAAGAATGGCGAGTGATCGATAGAACAAGACACTTGCAAAATCGAAACAAGGATGAATTCAATAAGTTATGATGATGATGAACGAGCATAACGTTTAGCAACCCAAGGAGCAAGCTCTGTGTTCTGGGGATTCCTGGGGATTAGGGCATAGTAATCCGACCAGTAGCAGGGCGAGATTTGATCAGCAAAACTGCCATGGGAGTAGATACAAAAGGGCAGAAACGCTTCACCTCCATTCATCCACCGTTTCCTTTCTCTTGGATAAGCCAATGGCGTCTGAACGTACCTGCATAAATCATTCGCATTAAACATGAGTGTGCTGCATGTAGCTATTTGTTGTGGCTAAAGCATAGCCGCCAACGCAAGACGAAGGAATTAAGCAGCACAAGTCTCACCTGATGCCATCAAGCATGGCATCCCAACAGAAATGAGTATGCCCAAATCCATGAAAGCCAGTTGCCTTCTTTTCAGTGACATCTTCATGTATGGATCTAATGCGAGACTCGAGAAAGTCAGATCCCATGATTTTCGCAAGGTTTGGATACAATAGCATTCTCTTCTCAGGGCACAGATCTTGTCTGCACATTGCAGGGCAAAAGCTACAGTCAACCAAACTAGATATATCTTGACAAATTTATTCTGTCCTAAACAAAAAAAGATGCCGCCCACAAAAAGTTTCTAGATTAGCCATATTTTCTCAGTCACTGACCTTGGAAGAAAGTGGGAAAAAGAAATTATATGGCTGCATCTCAGCTTGATTTCTTCTATTGCTTCTTTGTTGTCGTTGTTCATGGCATCAAAGTGCAACGCCAGAGAAGTCTCTTCATTCTTAAGTTCACTAGGCCACCTGCATGCATGCAAGTCCTTACATGCCTATGATATGCCAGTATAAATAATATGTATTAGCCAGGCTTTAAAAAATGTCAACACTGCATTTGAATCAAGTACAGGAAGATGGATAACTTTTTTTATAAACTCAATTACACAATGCCTACACTATTTCTTTTTATTTGTTAAGAGAAAGAAAAAAATGAGAAACACAGAGCAAAAGAAATGCTAATTAATGAAGTGGATAAAGTTAAGCTTATTGACATGGAATAGGGCTATATAACTAATTAAACATAATGATGAAAACCAACATGTCATATGTGCTATGAACAATAAATTATAATAAATAGCACAAAGAAATTAGAAGACGTAGGAAACTGAGCCTGCCTTTTTATCTACCAAAGAACTTTGCATCCGAATGTAGAGGCATACAAGATCAGTGGTAGCAAAACGATTGGTTTTCAGAGAGTGCATCCAACCCACCCGACTCTAGTAAGAATAAAGCCTGACAAACATCCATTTTTACCCATAGTAGTGAGGAGTGGAAGTCGTACAGATTTGGTAAGATTGCGTGCCCATAGGACAGGTCCACTTTTGGATAGAGGATCTTAGACTTTTGAAATGCTCAACTTGCCACAACATTAAAAGCAGGTATACCGCCTTCCTTACCAAGTCTATTTACTGGTCACAAACCTAATAAGTAATCCGGAAAACCGAGCATGATTCAAAATAGCAAGGATAGTGGTTTTTCCTAACAAATGGAAGTGAAGATTGTAATTTCCTGTAAAGGACCAAGCACTTAACTCCTGGCACCGTCATCTCACTATTATCGCTCAGTAAACGAAACGTCATTTTCTTGACTATTCAATTCAAGAATAAACTTGTCCTTACTCTCTCCCAAGCACGATAGAAATGAACTTAAGAGGGGCAGTTTCCAGCTAACTCGATCCTCTATCTTCATGGCATAAGGAAACACATGGACAACATTCAATAATTGACAGACAGACAGATTCTTTCATGTTTGTAACCAACACGGGGAAAATTGTGCCTTGGTTGAATACATCAACATAGTCAAAACTAATTGAAAAGCGAAGGAGAAGGGGTAAAAAGAAAGGGATGAGATAAGTTTTACTTTTACTTTACTCAGTTTCTTTCCGTATTCTACTTTTAGAAAACTGCAGCCAAGTGCATGCAAGTATCTTGTTTATGCTGTTCTGTGGAAGTGTTGAGTCACATAGGTCTAATGTATGCAGTCTTAATTTATGTAAGAGATTGTTCTCGTGGATCGCATACATGACCTTTGGGACACTACGATAATCTTCTCTTCATATTTAACTTTTAATTCAAGTAGAGATATAAATGAGTTTATGGTGCTCTTCATTTTTTGACAAGATAAGTTTGATTTTTCTACTCCAATCACCATCTCGAGTCAGGCCAGTCCCTTGGGCTCTTGAGCATTACATGGGTACTTACAGACCACCCAACACAGTCCCACCGCTAAGAGCAAAACCAAACTCACAAAGTTATGGAAGAAGTGACTCATTCTCACCAGCTGAGCCAACTTGTTTTCGTCACTTGGCCTTTTGGTGCACTCACTATTTTATTTAACTACGAAACAGCTATTGTTCACATCTATCTAACAGTTTAAAAGGGTCACAGGTAGATTTTCCCATCTGAGTGAAGTTGTAGATGTAGTTTGGACGACTACTTTAGACAAAGCTTACCAGAACCAGTCTATTCCTTTCCACCAACATCCCTCAATCACTGGGATTCATTCTGTTAGCCTAAGATGGGAAATCAATACATACGCCAAAAGATCTAAGCAAGACATCGACTTAAAAAGGATAGAAGACAAGAGAAGCCAAGTAATTCTTCAAGATGTTAGGATACTTCAAAGGAACATTTATAACATGAACACATGAGCATGAAGATTGTTAGGATGAAAATTGTATAACACATCTGCTCTGCAACCCCATCCTCCACCCCCCACCCCACCCCACCCAACCAATTCACATGTGCCTAGATTAAAACAGTAAATTTAGGAAAAACCAAAACATGACAGGCCGAATCAAAGATATTGAAATCCTTACTAGGAGAGAGAAAGTGAATCACCCTATCCAGCGACGGAATGTGGAAGCCAGTTATGTCATCTTCTTTATCAAAGCTCTGTTTCAGAAAAAATGGTCCTAAAACATGAACACAACAACCTTGACATGAACCATAACCAAGTTCTAGGAAAATCGCCAGCACAAGTAGGACACTTACCTCATGGTACCATGAGAACAAAGGAATAATCCCCAATCCATCAATTATCTTTGGCTTGGTGTCAATTCCAAGACTTTGACATGCACATATCAATTTCTCGAGCTTTTCCAGAGAACCAAGCTAAAAACATTGAAATAAAGTACATCTATGAGAGATTTCAACAACAACAAAAAAAAGGTAATCTTGGAAAGCAAATTTTATATTCAGTACAAAGGAAGCATTTTTATCATATAACTGCAGTTAAAGGGCATTGGGAAACAATAAAGCCCAAATTTTCAGAACCAAATTGAAACTTTACCCATGCCCGGACGAGGATAACTCAAGACAGTACTGTAGCATAAGGGTTATAGGGCAAAGATTAGAAGGACTTATATGTCGTGATTCTGATTACAAGTTTACAAATTTGAACGTTCCAGTAATCTATTCCTATCAGAAATAGCAGATACTGAGCTTCGATATGTGAATCATCTTACCATCAAACATTGCAGAACAATCACGATAGAGAGATACAAAAGTCCAAGAATCCAAAGGCTCCATATTCTTATTCAATTCTTTGGCAGTTGGATATATAAAAATAGTAAATTGCACTTACAGAGGGTTGACTTTCACGGCGACACCAAAGGTCATGGTTTCCGGGTACAAAGAACACATGCTGGAAAGAATCCTTTAGAAGGGACATTGTAGACACAAAATTTTCGAAAGTCTCAGACACATCTCCAGCAACAATGAGAGCATCGTTGTTGGGTATCTTCCTACTCGATAAACTCTTCACCCAACTCATGTTATCAGTGTGATCAGTGTGCAAGTCAGACACCAAGAAAACCCGTAATCCAGTAGCAGCATCTGCTCTTGTACTAGTACAAGTCACAATCTGAGGTCTGGTAGAACAATAAGGGATATCAATAGAACATCTCAAATGGGATTTTGAAAATAAGGGATCCCTTTGTTTGTGAAATTGGTTTAGTTTTCTGGGATGTTGGGGCAACCTCAACAACGAGGGCACTAAGCAAACACCCATCACGATTATCAGAGTGATCCGATGGATGAATATCTCTAAACTTGCTATCAGACTGATAAATCCGAGGAAGAGTCCAAAGCATCAAAAATACGGAAATAATTACATGTACCTCCACTCGCGTGTGGGAAGCGGAGGTGGCTTCATCCAAACTAACGATTTTAAAATTTGATTTATATACCTTCAAAAAAAAAAAAAAAAAATTAAAATTTATAGTTGTGATCGTTTCATGTATCATTTCACACAATTCATTCACCATGCAAGTATATCAAAAAATACTACTACAAAATTTGGGATTTTGACACTTTTTTTTTGTGGAGAAGGAGATCTTTATTCAAACGGGTGGGAAAAACCTCCAACGTGACATTACATTAAATTTCATGATAAGTAAAATCACTATCACTGGAAATATACAAAACGACGGGCTACTAGTTTTCCGGTTCCCAAGCTAAGCGTAAATCTTTCGCCCTTTTGATGGTTTTCGAGATAAGAACTTGTGAGGTGGCCTCACCAAATTCGGATCATGTACAATTATGTTCCTCCAAAACCAAATACCGTAGCATATCTCGCGAAACACATAAGGCCACATATTTGCCTTTCTGAGGTTGCATCCGACCCAATCTTGCGGAGACATTGCCGAAAAGAATTGATGTTGTTCCTCCATCGGGACAACACTTCGCCAAACCGAATAGGCCCAATCACAATCCCACAATGCATGAAGTTTTGTTTCCATATCGTTGTGATAGAGACCGCATTCCGGATTTGACACAATATGTCGAGATGAAAGGAATTTACCCACCATAAATGTTATGACAAACCCGCCAAAGAAGAAAACTATATCGAGTAGGCCCTTTAAGGCTCCATATTAGGGTCCAGTGGTTCGATGGTGTATTGTTCAAAAATCCCATTCGCCAATTGTAAGCACTACTGACGGTGTATTTGCCTTTATCAGAGGGGATCTAAGTGATGTCATCATCATGGACCACGAATCCGTCCTGAATGCTCTTACTAGCCACACATATACTCTTCCAAGTCGTAGACGTTTCTGCCTTTGGTTTCTCAAATGGGTTTCCATATTTGCTAATGAGAATCGAAACCCATAAAGAAGAATCATCCGTAAGTAATTGCCACATAAGCTTACCCAATAACACAATATTCATAGTCTCGACATTTTTAAAGCCAAGGCCCCCGCATGCTTGGGTTGGTAGAGCTGTTCCCAAGCTACTGAATGAAGCCTTCTCTTCCTTGTCTCCTCTCCCCAAAAAAATTGGCGACACACTTTTTCGATATCACTGGTAATGGATTTCAGGAGTTTCGTCATTTGCATTACGTAATTCGGGAGCGTTGCCAGTGAGCTTTTGATGAGTATTCTCTTACCAACTTTAGTTAGCGCACTCATTCTCCAAGTGCAAAGTTTCTTGCGCATTTTTCTAGGATGTATCTGTACGGCTTGATACTGAGATAGAGGCACACCTAGGTAGGTTCCAAAATTGTTTGCATGCACCATTTCAAACTTACGTGCAATATCCCTTTGTTGGTTGGTAGAGATATTTTTGGAGACCATGAAGTTGGATTTAGCCTTACTAATTCACTGCCCCGGTAATTTGAAAAATTCGGCCATCACCTGGTGAATTATTGAAGCTTGAGTCTCCGAGGTCTCTGCGAAGAGGAAGAGATCATCCGCAAAAAATAAATGGGACAGGGCCGGACCATTCTTTTTTATCCAGATTGGTTTCCAGTCACCCCTAACAACGGATTCCTCAATAAGCTGACTAAGTGTTTCCATACAGAGAACAAAAAGATAAGGTGCAAGGGATTCACCTCGCCGAAGTCCTCGTTTTGTAATAATCGGGTCCAGTTTTGATCCATTCCACAAAACCGATAGCTTAGAGGAAGACAAACCAAACATAATGAGTTGTATGAGTTTGTCGGAAAGGCCCACCATCTTGATCGTGGATTCTAGAAAATTTCACACCCTGCCGTATGCTTTTTCAAGGTCAATTTCAACATCATAAATCCCTTCTTTCCCATTTTTTTCCGGAAAGTATGTAAGGTTTCTTGGACAATTATGATGTTGCCGGTGCTACCACGTCCTGGAATAAAAGCATTCTACGATTGACTAATAAGTTTATCGAGAACCATGCTCAGCCGGAATTGAGCGGGATTTTCCAGGGGATATTTCTTCGGTAACAAAGATATGAGTGTTTCATTACACTCCTCGGGAAAAGAACAAGAACGAAACACCTTTACAACAAAATCAATAATAGATGTACTAACCGAGGCCAACAGTTTTTTAAAAATATTGCAGGAATGCCATCCGGACCCGGTGTTTTGTATGAACCCATATAGAATACATCTTCTTCAATATCCTTCTCGGATACCTCTTGTTGGTCCCTTGGAAAGGCTAACACAAGTTTAGAGGGGGGGGGGTGAATAAACTTGTCCCTAAAGCTGGATTTAAAGCAAATTAAGGTTTAGTTAAAAACTTGTGTGGAGTTAAGGCGACAAAGCCGAGATTAAGTCAAACCGACTTAAGCCGAAAGTGAAAGCGAGTCAGCGCGGCGGATATGATTTTAGCCTTTTTCTTGATCTTGTTATTCTATTATGAAAAGCGAGTGTTGTGAAGCGAATTCGGTGAATGTCGGTTGTGATCGTGAGGTGTATAACAATCAAGTATCACAATGTCGTAAGTAAATCGAATAAATAAATGCGTAAAGTAAATAAGGCGGATATTATAGAGGTTCCGGGTGATGTAATCCCGTACGTCCTCTCTTCCCCCGTGGTGCGGAGGAAAATTCCACTAGAACTTCTTGAGGTGAAGCTGTTACAAAAAGTCCTAAACAATAGTCCTTGGCTAATCCCTAGCTTCACTATCTAAACGGTTGTAGAACGGGTAGAATTCTTGCTCTTCAAATGCTTGAACCTTGGTCCTTAGAGGGTAGGATTTCCTCTTCACGGCCTACCACCACAAACACAGATCTACCCGATCGCTTGTCTGCTTGTCCTTGGCGAAACCTTCCCGGTTTGCTTCACGATCTAAAACCTTTGATGTAGAATCAAGGTTGGGGTGAGAATCAATAAATTGATTCTTGTTTGTGGTTCTTCAAAGTGTTGAATTATTGATAAATTCTTTGTAGCTTGAACACTTGAAGAAATACTAGATATGATCTTGTTATAGTTCAGAGATGATAGCAATTCGAATAGAATAGACTGATGCACAAAATTGCTTGTTGATTCTTGTATATGCTCTGTTCTATATCTTTTGTTGTTGGTGCAAAGTCTTCTTATTATAGTGTGAAGTCCAACGTTCATCTGGATTCAATTTGAATTGTATCAACGTCTATCTTGCAACGGCTATATTTACTGACCGTTCTGCTGCGTCAGTAACTCATCCAATGAAATTGTTTTCTTTACAATGTTCGACCGTACTTTCGGCTTGTTGGATGACCGACTTATAAAGCGAGTTTCCTTATCGGTTTTTGTACCGAGATTTTCTTTTGTCAATTTCTGACCGACTTGAAGCATTAAGCGAGATTTTACTCTTCTTCAAATATCGGTACTCTATTTTCATACGATTATAATTGACTTAATCGAGTACACCATGATTCATTATCATCTAAGAATTCATTGTCCTTATGATTCTTAGGTCTTCATACAAGATCCATAAAGTCGGTTTAGGTCACCACAATCTTGCCTGAAGTCCAACTTTATAGTCTCGACTTGTAATCTTCATAACTGAGTTTGAACCCTCAGTTCTTCATTCTTCAATAACTTAGTTTGAACCCTCAGTTCTTCGATCTTTTAGATAAGTCAAGCGAGTACGTAACTCTCGGCGAACTTACCTTCTTCGTTTCATGTAGGTGTATTCGAGTCGTTTGCTTGTCTCGATGATTTCCGAGTTTTCTAAATGATTTTAGTTTTCGGTTTTACGACACACTAACAATTACGGTGCTTGTCCGATGTAACCTATACAAATATCAGACTTTAGTAAAACTTATACATTCAGTTCTAGACATCTTTTAGCTTTCTACTATAACAGCTGGCTTCAGCACTTCATCAATGGGGTTAAGATAATAATTTAACAAATAAGATGAATTATCATCAAAATATAAATTTTATTTCCAACACCTCTCTATTAATTAATCTAGCATCTATGTCGGAGAGAGTTTTAATTCTCGGATCAGCCCACATATGTTCCCCATCATCATCCAATTGGTACAAGTTGCAATAAAAGTCTCTGATCATATTTTCAATGAGGGGTATATCATTGATCCATTCTCATTAGGATCTTTTAAGGTAAGAATTTTCCTTTTAAATGCTTTTAATGGAGGCGAGGTGATAAAAGTGTGTTTCTCTCGCCTTCCACTATCCATTGGAGTTGGCTTCATTGATGCCAAAAAGCCTCTTCTTAATCAATGATGGAATTAAGTTCAATTGATAACTCCGCATGAAGGTTCAAGAGGAAAGTTGAAGGAGCTCTAGCAAGATTTGATTCAATGCCTTCAAGATGAGCTAGGAAGGTCTTCTTTCTCTCAAAAATATTACCAAACACATGTCTATTCCAACGTTTCATCTCTTTCTTAAAATTCATGAAAGTTGTGCAAAGGTCCCCCGTATATACCCAATACTGCTCCACAAGATTTTCAAAATCTTCATGTTCAATCCAGGCTCATTGGAAGAAAATAGCCATTGGATCTTTGAGTTTTTTAATTTCGTCCTCCGTGACTAATAAAATAGGATTATGATTCGAATGAATTCCCGGTAAATGTTTAACCACAGCAATCGGGTGGGCTTCAATCCACTCAGTAGTGCTCCATGCTTGATATAGTCTTTGCAAGATTTTTTTTTCACCGCCACGAGTACCACCAGACCAAGTAAACCGAGGCCCTTGAAACATGACCTCCATCAAACAGCATTTTTAAGTCATCCCCAAAATTTTGCCACATTAAATCCACCAACCGGTCTTCCACCTCTCTTGTCCTTTTGAAACATTACTTGATTCATGTCACCAATTAAGCACCAAGGGTGAGAAACAACTGCAAAATATCGTTCAAGGTACTCCCGTAATTCATTTCTTGCTGACGGTGTTGGAGAGGAATAAATTAAGGAGAAGATCATGGAAATAATTCCCGATTGTTTATAAGCAATGTTTAAGCATTGGTTTGTCACGACAAAATGTGAAGGTGAGTGTTTTCTTCGTTCCGAAAGCACCATATAACACCCGAATAACCTCTCGCTTCAACCACAAAAACTTTGGTATAAGAATATTTTTGAGTACACGTTCCGCTCTCTCACTTGAACAACGAGTCTCCATTACAAAAAGCACATGAGGTTTGTGTTCAGCTAAAAGTAAACGAAGATATTTTAGAAAATCCGTAGAGCTTGCCACACGGAAATTCCAGGCTAATAACCGCATTAATTTAGGATTTAGTGGAAGAAATCTCCATCGAGCTATCAAAGAGAGGATTCACCTTAACCAAATCAATATACATGGCTGGGCCATGACTTACCTTGTCCGGTGGCTTAGACTTTGTGTAATCTCCTTGTTTCTGAGGAGGGGCAGAATGATCCCTCTTAAGAATTTTTGTGACCTCGGGTTGCTCTAAAGAGGGTCCCGGTGTTAGGTTGGTTCGGGCAACTTCACTTATAGGTGTGCGTTGTGATGAGCTAAAATTTACCCCTCAAAAATACATTTATAAAGACTCGCAACTGTGGGTAAACTAACTCTCTAACTGGCAGAGTACCAGGTCGATTGCTAGGATAGCTACAGGAGTACGAGGCCGTCCCAAGAGAAATGTGGTTGTGAGTACCAAAATGAATGTCGAACTTAGTCTAGGCGATCAAAGTTTAGGTGGAGTTTTTATACTAATGCGAAAAATAAATTTTAACTAACGAGATTAACTAGGTGATTAAAAAGCATAGCCGAGCCATGATCCAACGGAGTTATCTCCCCACGGGAAAAACTTGATAAGGAGTGTGTTTTATCTGATTTAGTTCATATGATATTCACAGAGTCAACTCTTTATTCTTGCGTTAAGATCTGAACAGCTCTCACTTAACCCCCACACTAGGTTTATTAACCCTCCCTTTAGAGAGCTAACTCGCCTAACATGGTTGACCGGAATAAAAAGCCGTTGAAAAACCTCACAAAAACATAATTTTAACGTATCACTTAGGTTGCCAATCTAACGATTAAAACTATAGTTTAGTGATTTTAAAACATGTTTCGCACATCTCGTAAAAATAAGAATTTCACTTAGGCATAGTCCAGATCTGTCACTTAGATTGTCAATCTAACAATCAGGACTATGATTAGTGATATCCATATCTCACATCTCACCGCAAAATACATTTATAAGCTCGATGTAACCGTGAACAAAGTTGTCAATTTTATTCAAAGCTATTAAAATGATCGAAACAACTTTAAAACATGATTTTATCATAAAAACGTTAATTTAAGCGCACACAACTCCCATCTCATCTCCCGAGGGTTAATTTTTACCCGTTTTCACATAATTCGGCTATGTTAAGTTTAACTACTCATATTTAACGAAAATAACAACGAAAATAACAAAACGAAAGAAAACAAAACGAAAAAGATAACTACAGCTATATAGATATACGTATAGATATATATATAGATATATATAGATATAGATATATATATAGTATACGTATATATATATATTTATACTAATTGCATAAAAGTAAAAGAAAGCAATAAAAACGGAAATGAAATTATATTAAAACGATAACTAGTCGGGTTATTACACCGACATTATAACGACATAAATTACTACAAATATATATATCAATATAGATATATATAGGCCCCAAAATAAAATAGAAGGGAGAAGATGAAGAAAGGAGGGAAAGAAGGGGCAAAAAGTTTCTCTGCATGTGCTCTGTATATATAGAAAATGTTGAGGAGCCGGATCGATCCGAAATTGTGCCGGATCGATCCGAGATCATCATCACTAATCATTACGGTAGTAACATGCAGCACATGCAGGAGAATATAATTATATATAATTATATATTAAACTTCTAAAATTCATATCTCGAGTTGTAGACCTCCAAAAATCATGATTCAAACGTCATTAGAAAGCTCTCGGAAAATTCTTCAACTTTCATGAAGGACACTTCTTCAGAAAACGTCGTTTTGATGGGCCATTCCCATTACGTGTCGTTTGCGACATTTTTCTTAATACAAATCAATTAGCCACTTGACCACCATTTGAGTTGTAGAAATCCGATTGACTTGATTCAAAATCCATTGGAAAGCTTTCTTGAAGATATACAACTTTCATGAAGGATTCTTTTTCAGAAAACGCCGTTTTGATGAGCCATTCGTATGTCGTGTCGTTTTCGGGATTTTTACTATTACGAATCGATTAGCCACTTGGTCATAACTTGAGTTGTAGACCTCCAATTGACGTGATTCAAAATGTTTTGGAAAGCTCTATCAAAGATCTACAACTTTCATTAAGGCCACCTCTTCAGAAAATGCCGTTTTAATGGGCCATTGGTTCGTCGAAGATATAAATCGTTAGTGACACTACGAACCACTGATCCACTTGACCTTTTAAGCTTGTGGCACACTCTTATATCCCTAAAAACACCTCTTTTAGGCCTCAAAACGTGTCGTTACTCGGGATTTTGGTTAACCTATAATTCTGCAATAAACCACCAAAATACCAAACGTAAATCCGACACGACACTCCGGTTACTAAACCGGTACAAAAACTATAAAAACACGCTAAAAATACGATATTTTATATAATAACTACTACTAACATATTTAGATGAAACATAGGAATTAATGACTCGAACTGATATAAAAATACTCGAAATGATATCAGAAACGGGTTGAAAAGTTATAAAAATAACGGTGAATTTTTCCGTTATCACGTTGCTAGTTTTTGTTTTTGGCCGAATTCGACTTTCCAGGATTTTGGGGCTGCTTGTCAATCATCGTATCACTATTTTTGCGTTTGAAAGACTCAGATTGGTTTGGTTGGTTATTCCAAGAAGCTGATTTTTTTAGTAGGAGCAGAGGGGAGGGTTGTGCCTCCTTCAGACGAGGTATTTGCGTGGGTGTTGATGGCTATGGGTTTCGTCTTGGATATCTCTGTAGTTTTGGCTGGTCCTCCATGGGATGGGACTGAATTAAATTGCTGTTGAATGTTCACAACACCTGCCGTTTCGACCTCTGTTGCATTTTGTTCTTCGACACTCACTTCATTCAGAATATCAAATCTCGACCCCATGTTGATGCCTGTTGGTGGGAGGTTTTATGGGCATTTCCCTGATTGGTAGCCGGGGCTCTAGAGGCTTTAGGTCTGGAAGTGTTTCTTCTCCTCCTCGTTTATGAAATGGTCCGAATGGTTGCTCTTCAGTTGGTCCGGTGGGCACAACAGGAACATTGTCTTGGGGAGGTTCACCATTTACATATTCTGAGACTTTATTCGGGCATACATCCTTACGGTGTCCGAATTTTCCTCATCCGTAGCAAATGAGTTGTAGGCCTTCATATTCCACCTTGTAGCATTTTCCATTTAAACGAATACTTGGCTTCAAAACTTTTCCAAGTTCAATTTCCACACAAACCCGAGCAAACTTGCCTCTAGCATTTTCAAGTGTCACTGTATCCACGTTAACTACTTTTCCAATGATGTTACCAAGTCTACGAACCACGGATTCATGAAATACCTCAATCGGGACCACAGGGAATCGGATCCAAGAAAATGTGGACTTAATTTGGTGTTCAAAGGGTGGAAGAAGGGTCTCCATTTGGTCACATAGAGATAGTGACCTTGAATCATCCACAGACCATCTTCAGTGATCTTTCTAATCAATTGAATGAGCAAAACGTGCTACGTAATACCCATTTTCAAGGTCCGTAAGTTTCAGTCTTTCACTCATGTTCATAAGGAAGATAATCGACTATGAAGGTACTTGTAAGAGATTGTTTTACCTAGAAATTTGATGATTAAGGCTTTCTTCCATGGACTCCACAAATCAAGACATTCATCGAGGGGGATAACAACTTTATCTTCTTTCGCTTCTCTAACAAAGTAATTTGCAATTTCTCGCGTATTCTAACAAAGTAATTTGCAATTATTCATCTCGCGTATTCATTGATGAAGTGTCTCTATCAAGATTTAAATGGTAGAATATTTTCATTGATTGTTTGTGTTGGCGAGGGTTCAAACTCGGTTATGAAGACTACGTCGAGACTGTAATGTTAGACTTCAGGCAAGATTGTGATGACCTGAACTGACTTTATGGATCTTGTATTAGAAGCTAAGACACATAAGGACAATGATGTCTTTACTGATTAATTGCTTGGTGTACACTGATTAAGTCAATCGTAATCAGATGTAAAATGGAGTACTGATTGTTGAAGAAGAGTAAACATTTAGTTAAAGCTAACAAACTGATAATGTTCTCAGTAAATCAGTTTCGGAACTAAGGCTTAACTAAACTGAAGAAAAATCCAACCATTACAAATCAAGAATTATGATTGGAGGATAATCTATCAGTTCTGACATAGACGTACAAGCAAGAAAGCAAGACCACTAATGGCTACAAGGATTTGAACTCAAAGGAATTTGACCGTTAGATAAACCCCTACAAATAGACCACTTCTATCAGAAAGAAAAAAGAGGGTGGGGAGAGGAAAAAGAATTCTAAGAATTAATCTAGTCAAGAAAAATCAAAGGGGAAAAGCCAATCTGAATGAATTCTTACTAAATACTCAATTGCAAAATCAAGAAATTTCTTCAAGTGTTCATCAGCATTCAACATAAAGATCAAGATCATTCATTTGAAGAAATACAGAGCTGTGCATAATTTATACATCTAGAAGAAAAGCTCAAATCACAATTGAATCATAGTTATTGATTCAAGTCTCAACTTTGATTCTATCAAAGGTTTAGACTGTGAAACACCAAGAAGGTGTGAAGGACAGTTGAGTGCGATCGGGAAGACCGTGGTTGTGATGAGTGGTGAAGAGGCAATTCAACCCTCCAAGGACCGAGTGTTTCAAACAATTGAAGAGCAACAATTCTACCGTTCTACAAGTGTTTAGATAGTGAAGCTAGGGATTAGTCAATGACTATCGAGTTTAGAACTTTTTGTAACCGGGCCATCTCAAAGAAGTTCTAGTGGAATTTTCCTCCGCATCACGGGGAAGAGTGCTTGATATACTACTTTTATATGATTAAATATACGTTATATTATTATGTTTTATCAACAAATTCTATATAAAATATATGAAATTATGATATAAATGTTATGAAATGTTAATCTTTATAATTTAGAGTAGTTAGTAGTAAAACTTAGTAAAAAGTTATCATTTTGTACCGATTTTAGTAAATCGGAGTGTCGTGTCGATTTACGTGGGTATTTGTGGTATTTTATTGCGATTTATAAACCGAGACCCCGAGAATCGACATGTTGAAGTATAATCATATCTCGGAAGGATTTAGAGAGTGTCACGAGCTTAAATGGTCAATCGAATTGCTTAAGTGGTCAAGTGGTCAATCGAAGTGGTCAAGTGGCTAATCGATTCGATTAAGTGGTAATCGAGAAATATCTTCGACAAACGAATGGCTCATCAAAACGACATCATCGAAGAAGAGTCCTTCACGAAAGTTGTAGATTTTCCCGAGAGCTTTCCGATGCCTCTTGAATCATGATTTTTGGAGATCCGAACTCGAGATATGAATTTTATAAGTTATATATAATTATAATTATAATTATACACGCTGCACATCTTGAGTAATAAGGGGGGATGGAAGTAATCATTAGGCCGGACCGGTCCGGCCTCATCAAGGACCGGTCCGGCCTCCATCTCCATTTCTATATAAGGAGCTCAGATGCAGAGCGTGAAAGATGTACCAATATATATATATCTAATCTATATATATATATCTTCTTCTCTTTATTTTCTTTTTAATTAGTAGTTTGTAAATAGGCCTTATGCCAAAAATAATAATATCGTAGTACTGTTGTAATGCTCGGGAAATTATCGGAAGTTCGGTGTTGTTGAAGTCGTTGTAATGTCCGGAAGAATACGACTCTGATTCAGCATTTGTAATCGGGTAAATTTCTAAAGTATTTATGTTTGTTTTTATCTTTTTAGTTGTTTTAATGTTTTTTAGCTAAATCTAAATAACTAGCCAAAGTTATGTAATCGTTTTATTTCGATCTTTTCGGTAAAGGAATGATGTCTAAGTAAAATTTACTAAAATTGAGTTAATTGAATCTTTTTCTATTTTGTAACGTATTGATAATATTCGGATTGACGTAATTAACCAATATGAATCGCACCATATAACCTAACGATGAACTGACCAGAGAAGTTAGGATATGAGATAAAAGATAGAAAAACCGGAGGGTAAAATTGGCCGTGCGAAAGCGTGACAACGGAATCCTATTTCCTACCCGGGGGCAGATTTGTTTTGGGAAAGATGGATCTTATTAAAATTGTGCTCGAGATCGTAATAATGTTAAAATCAACGGTTTAATTGAAACTAACACCGGAAAGTTAAATCGATCCGCCTGACAACCGGAGCCTTTTGAATAACATCGGCCGTCTGACAAACGGAATAACCTCTTTTATCCGGGGTAGATTTGTACTCGGTACTGTTCGGACTAAATAAGATTAGCATGGGGCGAGTTGTGGAGATTGAGCGATGACAATGACATATGACAATTTCATACGCTCGTGTGAGGAGGAATTGTTAACCTCGGGAGTGCACCGTTTCATTTACTCAATTGGACCTAATATAAAAGGAAAGATCGAGCACATTCCGTTTCTTGAAAAGATCGTATAAATTAATTATATAAACTTTGGCTAGTTCTATTTTCTATTATTATAAACTATATATTGGTATCTATATATTATATATATATATATATATATATATATATATATATTTTGCAATCTATGTACATTTATATATATTTATATATCTATATATATTATATTAGAATAACTTTTAAATTACGCATTTATTTTATGTTAAGTAGAATAGTAGTCATCGTGTTATAAAATTACGATTTAGATCGAGTTAATAACGCTCTTTGGTGTTTAACCACACTTAAAAGAATTACCACGTTTCCACGAGGATTCGACACTCGACTCACCATACTAGCACTACGGTTTGACCCGATACATTGTCGGTTAAGGGACCGGTATAGCACTAGAAAAGGCCACGTCAGCTTTCTGGCGCCGTTGCCGGGGAACGTCGCTAATTTCTTTCTTTGTGTCTATGGTTACTACTTGTATTAGCTCAAAATTCTCGAGAATAAGTCAACACTTTTTCTTATCTCATTTCTATTTTTATTTTTCGTTGGTACTTACCTAATAGGTAAGTTACCATTTTTTTTTACTACTTTCAAAGTCGAGTATTTTCTATTTTCGTTAGTTGATGACCAGAAGCGGTAAGGCCCCACTCACTCCTTATAAGCCTGACATAAATACTTACGAAAGGCAGTTAAGAGTAGAGAGTAAACGCGGTCATACTAGTCAGGGAAATCCTGACCAAGAATCATCTTCAAACAAAAATACGGGAATGGCTGAAATCAGTGATGAAACACCTGAACAAGGGCTAGAACATGCTCTAGGGCATGGACAAAACCCTGTTAACCCTAATAATAATAATAATAATAGAAATAATCTGAATCGGAACCAGAATAATCGTAATAACCCACCAAACCCGAGACATATCTATGATCAAACCGTAAGAAGAAACCAGACTAATAATCCTATACTTTTACCCAATGAAGGAGCGAATAATTTCGAAATTAAATCTCATCTTTTTGGTTTAATTGACGCAAGAGCCCAATTCCTAGGAGAGGATGATGAAGATCCACATCATCATCTCTATCTTTTGAAGAAGCGTGCAATACGGCCAAAAGTCAAGGTGCTCATAAGGAATTAACGAGGATGACTATGTTTCCTTTTTCTTTAAAAGGACGAACACGAGATTGGTTTATGTCTCTTCCACATCATTCACCGACAAGTTGGGAGGATATTCAAACCGAATTTACGAAACAATATTTCACTCCGGGACGAAATTTGGAATTAAAAGTCGAGGTTGCTAACTTTAGACAAGGATGCGAAGAAACGCTTGGGAATGCACTGGGAAAGATTAAAAAATTGTTAAGAGCTTGTCCCGACCATGGTTATTCCTTAGATATGCAAATTCAACTTTTACGTCGTAAATTAAGAAAAGATTCACGTGCGGATGTAGATCATGCATGTGGTGGTTCTTTAATGATGAGTGAAGCTCAAATAGTTTACGATGCTATAGAAAAGATTTCCAAAAATAACGAGAATGTGGGAAACCGGTTCTAGCACCGGAAAAGTAGCTTTTGCGGGAGAATGTACATCTAATACTGAAGTTTTAGCACATTTAGAAAATTTGAGTAGGAAATTTGATGGCCTACAATCAAACAAAAACCAAAGTTCGAGAGAATAGTACACCAAGCGAATACTCAAATCGGGATAATATGCCATTAGGAATCGAAGAGCCAACAGGATATTCAAGAGAGGAGGTGAGTTTTCTTCAGCAGCATAGTAATTTGAACAATGCATACTCAAACTCGTTTAATGCTATTAGAAGAGATCACCCTACTTATCGATGGTCTGAAAACCCTAGTAAGCAAGGACAACCGCCATATCCAGTTCCTTATAGGAATATGAATAATAATCAAGTTTATCAAGAACACACATCTAATCAGAATTTACAATCATTACCTAGATCCTATCCTCAACATACCACTCAAAGTATACCAGTAACTCAAAGTTCAACTCAACCTGTAGAAGGGGTTGAAAAATGGGAAAAACTAATGGAAAATATGATGGGTGTAGTATCTACTCAAGCTAAGAATATGGAAACAATGATGACTTCTATTGGTACAGTCACTAAAGATATGAGTACAATGAAAACATCTATGAGTGGACATGATACCAGAATGAGAACGATAGAAGCCTCATTGAGGAATATGGAAGATCATTTGAGTAGGGAAGGTGAACGTAATAACAGTAGACCCCCTGGAGGATTACCAAGCAATACTGAAAGAAATCCGAGAGAGGTAAATGTTGTAGTTACGAGAAGTAGAAAACTCTGTGGTAGTAATGGAGTAGAAAACTTCGGGAATAATGAAGTAGAAAATGATTTAGATGGAAAAAATGATGAAACTAAAGATGAAATTGAATTCACTGATGAGGAAGAAGAAATTATAGAGAATTTCTTGAAAAGGAATAGAAGTTTGGAACACGAGAATGAAGGTGAAAATGGGTAAAAATCCCTAGGATTTTGAAAGATCCCATGGATAAAGATTTAAGGAATTTATTCAAGGAACATGTTAGAATAGAGGATAATGAAAACAAGGATGAAAAACAAGAAGAGCTGAAGGAATCGAAGTAGAGATTGATTCGGGGAATGTTTTAAAAGAAAAAACTCAAGATCATGATACTTGGCGATCAAGTAATACTCAAAAGGTTTAAGGAGAAAGGAAAAGAGAAAATGACTTTGGGATCAAAGGTTATAGATTTAGAATCTTTACCTTACCCACCTAAAGATCAAATTAAAAAGATTAAAGCGATCAAAAGTATGCTCGTTTCCTTGATACTTTTCGTCATATTCATGTTAATATCCCTGTTATCGAAGCTCTAATTAGTATGCCTCGCTTATGGAAAGTTTCGAAAGATATTCGTCAAACAAGAAAAAATTAGAGGAATATGAGAATATATGCCTAAATGAAGAATGTTCTACGCAGTTTTGCAAAGCATAAGTTACCACCTAAACCGAAAGATCCTGGAAGTTTTACCATCCCATGTGAAATTGGAGGATTTTGTTTAAGAAGGTCTTATGTGATCTTGGAGCTAGTATAAATCTCATGTCTTATGAGGATTATAAGAAGCTAGGCATAGGAAATCTTACGAAGATCGAAATGACTCGCAAATGGCGGATAGATCGATTAAATACCCTAAAGGAATTATTGAGGACGTATTGGTTAAAGTAGACAAGTTCTATTTTCCCAAGTAGACTTTGTAGTTATGGAAATGGAAGAAGGATATTCGAGCGCCACTTATCTTAGGTCGACCATTTCTAGCTACGGGAAGAACTTTAATAGATGTCCGAAAGGAGAGTTAATTCGAGAGTCAATGAAGATGAAGTTGCTTTCAATATTTTCAAAGCTATGAACCATCCATACGGATCACAAGAATCATGTTCTTTTATAGAAGATATTCATTCGTCTATGATAATCGATCACCAACTTTTGAAGACAGATTAGAAGAATGTTTAACTCGTCTATCTATAAGGAAGATGAGAAAGACACCGAAATGAAAGAGATAATTCTTTCTCTAGATAAAGGAAGTTTTACTTTTAAACCATCATGGCATAAGTATTTGGAATTAGAACTAGAAGGACAGTTCTTAAACCATCACTTTGGAAGATCCACCTAAGAATGCGGAATTGAAACCGTTACCTTTAAATCGAAATATGCTTTTCTTGAAACTAATAATCTATTACCGGTTATTATTTCATCATCTTTAACTAAGCAACAAGAAGATCAATTACTTAGAATGTTGAAAAAGCATAAGAAAGCTTTTGGATGGACAATTGCCGATATTCGAGGTATTAGCCACGAGATTTGCGTTCATAAGATAATTCGAAGGAAGATGCTAAACCTTGTATTCAACCGCAACGCCGCCTCAACCCAAATTTGCGGTTAATTGTTAAGAAAGAGGTCATTAAGCTATTAGAAATGGGATAATTTTCCCATATCGGATAGTGAATGGGTAAGTCCAACTCAAGTGGTACCAAAGAAAGGAGGTTTCACAGTGAAAGAGAATGAAAAGAATGAATGGATTCCGACAAGAGAGATTACCGGTTATCGAATGTGCATTGATTTTAGAAAACTAAATGATCATACTAAGAAAGATCATCATCCACTTCCATTCATAGTTCAGATGTTGGAACGTTTAAGTGGACATAAGTATTACTGTTTCTTAGATGGTTATTCGGGATATTTACGAGATATTCATTGCGGCGGGAGATAGAGAAAAAACTACTTTCACTTGTCCTTATGGAACTTTTGCTTATAAGAGAATGCCGTTTGGTTTATGTAATGCACCGGCTACGTTTCAAAGGTGTATGATGGCTATATTTGCGATATGGTTGAGAAATTCTTAGAAATTTTTATGGATGACTTTAGTGTTTACGGAGATTCATTTGATGTTTGTTTGTTACACTTAGAACGAGTGTTACAACGCGTGAAGATACCAATCTAGTACTAAGCGGGAAAAATGTCACTTAATGGTATCGAAGGGATTGTTTTAGGTCATAGAATCTCTACGAAGAAGGTATTGAAGTTGATAAAGCTAAAGTCGAGGTAATTGAAAAGTTACCTCCACCAGTTAATTTAAGAACCCTAAGAGGATTTCTCGGACATGCAGGATTTTATAGAAGGTTCATTGCAGATTTCTCAAAAATAGCAAAGCCTCTAAGTCATTTACTTGAAAAGGAAGTACCTTTTAACTTTGATAGTAAATGTATGGAAGCCTTTCAGACCTTAAAAGCGAGATTGACTACTGCACCAGTGTTAGTAGCACCAGATTGGAGGTTGCCATTTGAGATTATGTGTGATGCGAGTGATTTAGCTGTAGGAGCTGTTTTAGGTCAAAGATATAACAAAATTCTCAAAGCTATTTACTATGCATCTCACACATTAAACGCAGCTCAACTAAATTATGCAACTACAGAAAAAGAACTGTTGGCTGTGATTTTTGCCTTAGAAAAGTTTCGATCGTATATTGTTGGTTCTAAGGTAATAATTTATACAGACCATTCAGCACTGAAGTATTTACTGAGTAAGAAAGATGCTAAACCTCGTCTTCTTAGATGGATTCTCTTACTTCAAGAATTCGATATTGAAATTAAAGATAAAAAAGGAAGTGAGAATGTAGTAGCGGATCATCTAAGTAGAATGGAAAATGATGAAGAAAAGGGAATTGAAATAAAAGATTCATTTCCTGATGAACAACTGTTTAGAATAGATACTCCTTCAACCATGCAGTTATTAAAGAATAGAATTCCTTCTAAGGAAATATCACCTTGGTTTGGAGATATCATTAATTACTTAACTGTGATTATATTCCGTCTCATTGGACTTGGCAACGAGAAAAAGAAGTTCTTTTATGACTTAAAATTTTATTACCGGGAGGAACCGGACCTTTTCCGTAAATGTTCGGATGGGATAATCGAGAAAATGTGTGCCTGATAATGAAATTTTAAGTGTTTTATCATTTTGTCATGATCGTGAGGTAGGAGGTCATCATGGGGGTTGGAAAACTGCTTTTAAAGTTTTACAATGTGGTTTTTATTGGCCTACACTATATAGAGATGCGTATAAGTATGTTAAATCTTGTGAATCTTGTCAAAAATGGGGAAATGTATCTAAAAACATGAAATGCCTATGCAACCTATTTTAGAATATGAGTTATTTGATGTTTGGGGTATAGATTTCATGGGACCTTTCCCTATTTCTTTTGGAAAAGGATTTATTCTTGTAATGGTAGATTATGTCTCGAAATGGGTAGAAGTGAAGCTCTTCCCACTAATGATACCAAAGTTGTCATACGATTCCTTAAAAAGAATATATTTACCAGATATGGCATTCCGAGGGCTATCATTAGTGATAGAGGGTCACACTTTTGTAATAGACCATTTACTAAGATAGTTGAAAAATATGGTGTAACACATAAACTAGGAACGCCCTATCATCCGCAAACCAGTGGTCAGGTAGAGGTGTCTAATAGAGAAATCAAAAGAATCGTGGAGAAAACAGTTGATTCAAATCGTAAAAACTGGGCAGTTAAATTAGATGATGCATTATGGGCGTACATAACAGCTTTTAAAACACCAATTGGTTGTTCTCCCTATAAGCTAGTCTTTGGTAAATCTTGTCATCTCCTAGTTGAGTTAGAACACCGAGCCTTCGGGCTATTAGATTTCGAATTTTGATCCTAAAATTTGTCGGTGATCATAGATTGCTTCAATTAACGAGAACTAGAAGAATTTCGTCTCGATTCTTATGAAAACGCTCGAATCTACAAGGAACGCACGAAATCTTTCCATGATAAGAGAATCTTTAAACGTGAGTTCCATGTAGGTGATCGAGTGCTTTTGTACAATTCACGTTTAAAGTTGTTTCCGGGTAAGCTTAAATCAAGATGGACATGTCCATTTAAAGTAACACGGGTTTACAAATGCGAGTCGTTGAACTAGCGATGGAAATACAACTTTTATAGCCAATGGCCACAGAGTAAAGTTGTTTGTGGAGGGAGAAGGAATCACATTGAAAGAAGAAGTAATGCTATTGATTGATCCCCCGACAAATTGAAAAAGCAGAGAAAAACAAAAAAAAAAAAAAAAAACTGAAAAGCAGAGAAACTGAAATCAGCCGAATACCAGGTGCTATCTATCTTTACTCTACTTTTCTGTGTTTTTATTTATGTTTAAACTCTTTTCGTCTTTTACCGGACAGACGTAAAAGAACTGGATGCCTTTTTTAGATAGAATAGGAGTTTTTATTTTACTTTTGAAATTAGGCCTTGATAAAGATGTCGCGTTTTCTATAGAAGCTTTAGTTTTTGAACAAAACAAGAAATTGTTGAGAGAGATTAGATTGGAAGAAGTTTGTAATGGAACATCAAGAAGTGCAATAAAAAGAAGGGCAAAATTTCTGATGAGATGCAGAATCTGTGGAAAAAGTGAACATGTTGGACGCTGTGGGAAGAACACAACCAAATCCCAGGATGAGTGTTTGAATATTGTTAGGAAGGGAACGATTAGGTGGTTATCCGAAAATCCCGATGGAATTCCAAGAGATAATTCAAATGCCTCGTTTTTAGGAGTTAGGTTGATTGAACGTTATATCAGAACTCTGGAAGATTTAGAAATCGAAGAATCAGAAACCCCTTAAGTTTCGAGTCTTTTCTTATGTTTTATTTTATAAAATTTTCGCATAACTTCTGAGAATTTTATAAAATTGGATCTTTATAAAATTTGAGGAGTTTTATAAAAGTTTTATAAAAGTTTTTTTTTTATTTTTTTTTTTTATTTTTTTATTTAGATGTTTTATAAGAGTTAATATAAATTTATTAAATTTTTATAAGCCTTTTTATTAAAGTGTTATAAAGATTTTATTAAATTTTTAGAAATTGTTATAAAATTATAAGATTTCCTTCAAATTTTATTTTTAAAGATTTTATTAAGTTTTAAAAATTATTATAAACTTATCTTTAAGATTTTAATTAAGTTTTATAAGAATTTTTATAAGTTTTAATCAAAAAAATCATAAAAAGTAAAAAATCGGAAAAAGTGAAAAAAAATGGGCACGGACCGATCCGGCCTTAACTCGGACCGGTCCGGGGTCTAAAAACATAAAAAAAAACGGGGACCCTCTTTTTCTTTTCCTTCTTCTTCTTCCCTAAAAATTCCGCCGCACCCCACACCAAACCCCACCACTCGAAATTTTTATCAATTCTTCCACAAAAATTCATCTCACACTACACCACCACTTGATTTCTTCCTCTTTCCATCTCTTCTCTTATACACAAATTTGAAAAAATCAAAAAGGATAAAAAACGAGCTACATTCTTTTCCGGCGACTTAACAACTTTTCCGGCCTACTTTTCAACGTTTTCTTCATATTAAGGTATAATTTAGTTTATTTAGCTATCAATTTCGTATTTTTCATAAATTTTTTAGATTAATTTCAACTGTTTTGATTTTTGAGTGTGTTGTGACATTTTTATTTTTTGTTGTTTTTGTTGTTGTTTTTGTTGTTGATTGGCTTTACCAATATCGTAGAATGGCTGAGTCGAGTAAGAAAGCCTCTAAAAAGCGTAAATCAAACATTCCTATATCAACTCCGGTCGTAGGCACAATAACTTTATCACCTGAAGAAGAAGCCGTAAGCTTTGATAAAACAGCATCACAAGATGCTAAGAAGGCGTATGAAAGAATTTATAGTAAATGTGATGTTTTGGTTGAAAAAGGATTAGATTTGGATGACTTAGGTGATGAAGTTAAGGACATTTTTACGAGACGGCAGTGGTTAGAACTAGCAGCTAGAAGAGAAGGGGAGATTAACACGACTTTAGTAGCTGAGTTTTATTCAGTTTTATCTACATTGTCACAGGATGAGCTTACTAAGTCACAAACTGTACCCCTAAGAACTAGAAATGTTCCTTTTAACCCTGACATCATAAATGCAATTCTAGGAGTTGAAGTTTTTTCTGATGAGGAGGATTACAGGGTAGTTTGGAATTTAGATGATCCTGCAAGCTTTGAGCAGATTGCCCTGAGAGCTCAGAACGCTTTTGACCCAACCGCTGTGTGGGTTGAAAATCGGTTTAACTACGGGAGGTGTATTAGAGGTTTAAGGGCAATTAAAAGATTTATTAGCCATACTCTCTACCCTTCTAGTAAACATACTGCGTATGGAAAGGAAGATGTTTGTATCGCTTGGGCGATGGTGAATGATGTTAAGGTGGATGTTGGAAAGGTCATGTTTAAAAGAATTTTTGAAAGTATTGTCATCGCCAGACCAGGGAGTCATCTGTACTTCCCTTGTTTTATCTCAGATTTATGTCGTAGGGTGGGAGTACCAGTCCTGCCTAATGACAAGTTATCTCTCGCAGATGCAAATCTGATTGGACCAAGTTTGACTAGGCTTCCGGATGGTAGTATACGCTCTTTGATTAGAAGTCGTCAAACTCAACCAGCTCCACCAGTTTTCACATCTTCCTCTTTTCCATCTTTTTCTAGTCAGCCTCAACAAACTCCTTTCTCCAACACTATCACCTATGATATGTTTCAATCTTTAGTATCAGACGTTGCACGTGGTCAAGCCAACATGGCTTTATATGCTGAAAGTAATAGGCAGTGGTGTGACGATATTCGTAGAGGTTTAAGGAGGAACGAGCAGTTGCTTCGTAATCCTACCTTTGATGATCCTGCCTATCCACCTTGTCAGTCAGATCCATATACCTTACCAGATTGGGTAACACCTATTCCACCACCTTCGAGCTTTCATCCATCGTCATATCCTTTTGGGAGCCAATCTAGTGGAACAGGTGTATTTTCGACAGGTATTCAGAGACCAGCGATGTCTAGTTGGGGAGGATTCACTGAGTTTGCACATATCACGACCGGCATGAGTTCGATGGGTCTTGATAGTTCGGTCAGGACCACGACTACAGTTCAGCCACCAGCTGCTCAGTCGTTTCCGAGTTCAAGCTTTCATGTCGATCCTGAGGAAGACTATGAAGAAGATTGAATTTCATAACTATGTTTGATTAAACATTTCTACTGCACATTTTATGCGTCATTTTCATTTAGATATTGGTTTATTTTCGTTTTCGTTTATTTTGATTTCATAATCGTTTTATCGAAATATGGTTTGCATTCTAAATCGTTTTAATTTTTATAAACTATAAAAAACCCAAAAATAATTTTGTATCATTACTAAGTCGTTTTACAAAAATATAATGTGTCGTTTTATCAGTTCGTACCAAGTTAAATGTATTCAAGACAAGCTTTATAAATATCTTCACAAAGGTATGGATTATTACACACGTGAAGTAAAAAACCAAAACACAACTTGACTTTTACCTCTGTCCTCAGTAAAAGAAAGATGAGACCGGACCGGTCCGGCTCATTGTCGGCCCGAGCCGTGAATAAAAATGGGATGAGTCATTCTTGAGTCCGTCTGATGCACACACGTATGTTTTTTACTATCTATTTAAACAAGTAAAGCTATGAGCAAGATATACCATCTTCTTTCACTGTCTATCTACTTTCAACTCTATTTGTTTTTTTTTTTACTTTTCATCTAGTTTTAAAAATGTCGAACCGATCATCTCCTTCTGTCAATTCATACGAGCCTAACACCCCGGATGCTCCGGAATCTCAAGCTTCTAACGAGAATATCATTTTACACCCTCGTTTTGCTAATTCTCCAATCCAGTTGGAGAAAGGTTTAAATTTCGATAAGATTGATCGATGGGGTAAAACGATTATTCGAGGATTTGGCTGGAAGAAGTTCGTCAGTACGCCAAGAGGAAGGATAAATGTCTCGATAGTTCGAGAATTTTATTCCGCCCTAATGACGACGTCCATGATTGATATAACTCAAATTGTCTCGGTAAGAGGAGTGGTTGTTCCCTTCTCTTCATCTATTATCAACCAACTTTTTGAAATTCCTCCGTTACGATGCAACATTTCGAAATGAAGTGGGATTAGATAATCCATATAATCATTTGAATAAAGTGCAGGAGTCTTTCCAATGTCTGTTTCCACTTTTCGACACAAATCACGAAATGTATACGCGTGCTTTACTTCCACACCTAAAGGCGTGGAAACATTTTATTAACTCTAGGGTGTATCCTACTTGGGATTTCGGGAGCCTTAGTGATAATGAAATGCTTCTACTTTTTGCTTTGGCATTTGGTGAATTTGTGGATTGGGGTATTTTGATTCAAAGGACAGTTTTGGAATTTGCAATAACGAGAGGTAGTAGGGGGAAACCTATGCCTAATGCTTGGATGATTTCGCGTCTTTGTACTCAAATGAATGGAGTTGGTGAGTTGGAGAATGATGAAGTCTTTCCTTCAAGAGATAATAGAGTTGGCTTGTTACCGGTTGATACACCGGGTTGTTCGTCTACGATTTAGATGGTTTGTTTGTGGTTAATTTATGATGTTTAAGTTTTAATAAGTTAACTTTAGTTAAGTTTGAAGTTTTTTTAGTTCGGTTAAGTTTATGTTCTTTTAGTTTGTAATAATTTTTCTTGTTTAATATATATGTTTCAGTTTTTTTTTTTAAGTTTGTTTGTTATATAATTAGTATACGCTAAAAATGAACTCAGAATAATAACGATAATAGATAATTTTAATTTTATTTTCCAACCTACTTATTTAATACTCATTGAACATCGGGACGATGCCACTTCGTAAGTGGGGAGTAGAGTTAGGTTAGAAAATTCATTAAAATTTTCGAAAAAATAATTATAAATTATAAATTATAAAATTTTTTATTACTTATTTTTAATTTTTTAAGTAATTAATATATAAAAATGAATAAAAAATGATATAATTTGGAAGAATAAGTTTTTAATTAAGTAAATTATATTAGATATATTATAATTATATTTTATGTCTAATTTAGATTTTAATGAGATTTTAAGTTTATATAATTGAATAAGTAATATTAGATATTGTTTTTATGAAATTATATAAGTATGTTGATAATTATAAGTAAAATTGTTAGAATCATTTTCTTTTCAAAAATGAATTATGAGTTTGGAATTGGACTAGGGATGACGATTTTTGGCACAAAAAAATAAAATAAAATATAACTATAGCCAAAATAGCCTACCTAAATAAATTTCCAATTTTTGTTCCTACCTCAGCCTTGATTAGAGTGATCAAGACCTCACTCGAAATTGCTATTTGTGATTAACTAGAAATAACCAACCTTTAGCTAATTTTGGTCTACATTTCCTTGAAATTCCGCAAGTTTGTACGTACTTATGAAAAGAGATGAAGACATAAAAGCTAAGTTTTGGTATATGCTGAGATTGGAAAAATTAGATAAGTATTAGTATATTCGATCTTACCTCATGACACTTGCAAGATAGTCGATTTTGGTAATAAGTTCGGATATATTAATATTCTATATTAAGAACGAAGCACCATATTTACACAGAATTAATCAAATATCAGGTATCTTCCTTATCTTTGATCGACAAATTAAAAATAATAAAAGAACATATCGGTTGTAGCTACCGATGATTTGAGTGAGTAGGGTATTATCTCGAAATGTCCTATATCACTATGAGGTTTAAAAGCTCCCGATTGCCTGATGATAGTAGTCCAGCTAGGGTATTATCTCGAAATGTCCTATTGCTGGGAATGAAGGCATAGAATGAAATAGAAAAAGTCGAATCATAAGATCTCAAGAATGATTACAAGTTTAAGGAAACCGGACTTGTAATTTTCGATCGAAAGAGTAGTACTCCGATCAATCTTGATGAAGCAATGCTTGTAAGTTTGATTTTCTACACACACTCACGCTTTTAGTTCTTAAATTAAAAAAAAAAAAAAAAAAAAAAAGATGCTATTAATCGATGATTGTTTTTTGATCAAGAATATGAAGATGTAGGTACGTACGACTTGCCTCTTTCTCTTTTTGATTTCCTTTTTTCCGATTAACCAACATCTTGAGCCTAAACTTTATAAGCCATTTTTGTCGACTACCTGACCAAGTTTCCGATTCCAGGATTTCATAATAGTTGCGATTAAAAATAATTCTAATATTTTATTTATACTTATTAAGTATTACATGTACAATTTCATCTAAATAATATTTAATGTTTAAGTTATTTAAGTTATATACACTTTCGTCTTCTTACGATTTTAAATTAGAAAGTAATATATTTATAATAATGACAATATAAATTACATTAAAAATTATAATCTGATCAATTATATTATCTTTTATTACCGCTTATTTTTGCTCGAGGACGATCAAAAGCTAAGTGGGGAGTAGTTGATATACTACTTTTATATGATTAAATATACGTTATATTATTATGTTTTATCAACAAATTCTATATAAAATATATGAAATTATGATATAAATGTTATGAAATGTTAATCTTTATAATTTAGAGTAGTTAGTAGTAAAACTTAGTAAAAAGTTATCATTTTGTACCGATTTTAGTAAATCGGAGTGTCGTGTCAGATTTACGTGGGTATTTGTGGTATTTTATTGCAGATTTATAAACCGAGACCCCGAGAATCGACATGTTGAAGTATAATCATATCTCTGGAAGGATTTAGAGAGTGTCACGAGCTTAAATGGTCAATCGAATTGCTTAAGTGGTCAAGTGGTCAATCGAAGTGGTCAAGTGGCTAATCGATTCGATTAAGTGGTAATCGAGAAATATCTTCGACAAACGAATGGCTCATCAAAACGACATCATCGAAGAAGAGTCCTTCACGAAAGTTGTAGATTTTCCCGAGAGCTTTCCGATGCCTCTTGAATCATGATTTTTGGAGATCCGAACTCGAGATATGAATTTTATAAGTTATATATAATTATAATTATAATTATATATAACGCGCACATGCTTGAGTAATAAGGGGGGATGGAAGTAATCATTAGGCCGGACCAGTCCGGCCTCATCAAGGACCGATCCGGCCAAGGGATTTTTTTCTATAAAAGGAGATCTCGAGATTACGAGCGTGAAAGATGTACCAATATATATATATATATCTAATATATATATATATATATATCTTCTTCTCTTTATTTTCTTTTTAATTAGTAGTTTGTAAATAGGCCTTATGCCAAAAATAATAATATCGTAGTACTGTTGTAATGCTCGGGAAATTATCGGAAGTTCGGTGTTGTTGAAGTCGTTGTAATGTCCGGAAGAATACGACTTTGATTCAGCATTTGTAATCGGGTAAATTTTCTAAAGTATTTATGTTTGTTTTTATCTTTTTAGTCGTTATAATGTTTTTTAGCTAAGTCTAAATAACTAGCCAAAGTTATGTAATCGTTTTATTTCGATCTTTTCGGTAAAGGAATGCTGTCTAATTAAAATTGACTAAAATTGAGTTAATTGAATCTTTTTCTATTTTGTAACGTATTGATAATATTCGGATTGACGTAATTAACCAAGATGAATCGCACCATATAACCTAACGATGAACCGACCGAGAAGTTAGGATATGAGATAAAAGATAGAAAAACCGGAGGGTAAAATTGGCCGTGCGAAAGCGTGACTACGGAATCCTATTTCCTACCCGGGGGGGCGATTTGTCTTGGGAAAGATTAATCTTATTAAAATTGTGCTCGAGATCGTAATAATGTTAAAATCAACGGTTTAATTAAAACTAACACCGGAAAGTTAAATCGATCCGCCCGACAACCGGAGCCTTTTGAATAACATCGGCCGTCGACAAACGGAATAACCTCTTTTATCCGGGGTAGATTTGTACTCGGTACTGTTCGGACTAACTAAGATTAGCATGGGGCGGTTGTGGAGATTGAAGCGATGACAATGACATATGACAATTTCATACGCTCGTGTGAGGAGGAATTGTTAACCTCGGGAGTGCACCGTTTCATTTACTCAATTGGACCTAATATAAAAGGAAAGATCGAGCACATTCCGTTTACCGAAAAGATCGTATAAATCAATTATATAAACTTTGGCTAGTTCTATTTGTCTATTATTATAAACTATATATTGGTATCTATATATATATATATATATATTGGTATATATATATATATATATATATATATATATATTTTGCAATCTATGTACATTTATATATATTTATATATCTATATATATTATATTAGAATAACTTTTAAATTACGCATTTATTTTATGTTAAGTAGAATAGTAGTCATCGTGTTATAAAATTGCGGTTTAGATCGAGTTAATAACGACTCTTTGGTGTTTAACCACACTTAGAAGAATTACCAAGTTTCCCCGAGGATTCGAGGATTCGACACTCGACTCACCACACTAGCACTACGGTTTGACCCGATACACCGTCGGTTAAGGACCGTAGGTATAGCACTAGAAAAGCTTACCTATCAAACCACGTCTTATTGAAAGCGAAGTTTCAAGAATGCCGAGATCAATTTAATCAAGGCTAATAATGGAACCAAAGTAATTCGACCAACTGATGAACTGAGAAACGTCACAGAATCATCAGTTGATCCAATTCCCAGTGTTCAGTTCAAACCTGGAAAATTGTTTGGAGACAGATCTGGTTTAGGGTTTGTTAATCAACATAATTCTAAGTTCAGACCAAGTTCAGTTGCAATGAAATTTGTGACCGCACAACAGTCGGGAACTCAGAAAACTGATAAAATTATTAGAACTGACAAAAACTCAGGACAACCAAATGCACAAACCGAAAGAACTGAAAAATCAGTTGGTAAAAAGCACCAAACCAACATATTTTACAGGAAGGTTCAGAAGGCTGAAAATGGTAAAACTGATCAGAGATCAGTAAGAAAAATCTTCAAGTCTCATCCATTTAAGAATGAAGATTATTCATGGAATAATAGACTCAAAGGGAAATGAAGACTATTTCCCACTGATGAAGACTGGAATAAACCATCACATCAGTTCCACAAACTGAACAAACGAAAAACAATTAGGACAAAACAACAAGAATTTTCGAAAACTGATTTTACTCAGTTAAAATATCAAGAGAAGTATAGAGTCAAAAATAAATGTATATCTTCTAAAACTAATCAGTTAGGACCCAAACAGATATGGGTACCAAAAATCTCTCATTCTGTTTTGCAGGATAATATCAACCGACCGAGGGCGAAGAGGTGTGATTCACAAAACTGAGTTGTATTTACAACTGAGTTTTTGAATTCAGCACAAGTACAAGACTGAACGTGTACAGCTGGAGATACACCACATCTACTCTACTTACTACTGTCTAGCTACGGATGTCAAGAAAAGACGTGATCTTTTCCAATCCCAACCGTCCATCTTTTCCACTCAACTCATTTTCGCAATCTTAAAACATTTATGACAAGACGTTTTGAGTCCCACTCAATTCTTAACTACCCTTGCTACAAATTATAAATAACCCAGAATTTTCTTTTATAATTTTTTACACTCGAATTTTGAATCTATTCTTTAGATCTCCAAATTTTCAAATTCTCAATCAAATCCAGAAAACAATGGCTTCTACTCATGTTGAACCTGGAATGATCATCTCTCTTGATCAGTTTATTGCAAAATATAATGATCAAACTTTAGCCAAAGTTATTGCAGCAAAAATACAGAAAATCAAAGGATTGGATGTTGTATTCAACATCAATATGAATAGTGTATGTCTGGAGAGCATTGGAGACTTCTTTGAATTTGGAAGTACAGCTCTAGAAGGAGAAGGCACACACACATTTACCACAACTGTCAATGGTAAGGAGATCAAAGTTACTGAAGACCTAATTACAGAGATTTTTGGGTTTGACAAATCTGGAGGAACAACAACCATCAAATTGATAAAAGAACATAAGGAAAAATTATGGAAAGATATAGCAATTGATGCAGACTCCACAGTTACACAGATCGGGAGCACAAGTTTACTCAAACCGGAATTCAATTTTCTCACCAAGATGTTAGCAAATTGTGTTGGAAATATTATTTATGTTTTGATGATGATTCGTCACGAAATTAAACAAATCACTTACAACCCATGATGATGAAGTCGTAACTAACTGTTATAGTGCATAATAAAAGAAGAAGCAAGAAATGGTCTAGAGACAAATGAATAAGTTCTATCTAGAGTCTGAACTTTGTATAGGTTGTTTCAGACAAGCATTGTAATAGAATAGGAACTAGGCGAACAGCTGAGTCACAACAAGAAAACTGAGTTATAGCAAGAAAAACTGAGTATGCACTTGAAGAAGCGAGGGTTCAAACTCAGTTATGCTAAAAGCGAAGAAGATAAGTTCGGTGAGGGACACAGACTCAGTTGGCTTATCTAGAAGACTAAAGAACTGAGGGACACAGACTCAGTTGTTGAAGATTGAAGAACTGAGGTGGCAAACTCAGTTAGAAGCTGATTAAGTCGTGACTACAAGTCAGGATTCGAGCAAGTACGTGGTGACACGAAGCGAGTTATAGATCATGTAAAGCGAATAATCTTAAGGACAAAGATTATCGGCTACCTTGAAAAGAAGAAGCTGAATGGTGTACTCGACTTAGTCAATTAAAGTCAGATATTAAGTAAACAAGGTACTCAGTTTTGAAGAAGAGTAGAAAACTGAGTTAAGGACTTGATTGAATTTAAATACAACAAAAGATCGTACATATGAACGTTGGCTAAATGACAAGTGTAACGGCTATAAGAGCTAGTAACCGTCACATCACCTCTATAAATACACAAGAGAATCACTCAAGAAAAAAAAAGAGGAGGATCAGAAAAAGAGCTTTACAAGCATACATTCAAGATCCAAATCCAGATCCATAAAAATCAGATTATATTTATCCAGATAAAGGGGAGCCAACGACATTTCCTTGAAAACTTCAAAGGAAGATCCAGTAACCCATCAAGGGGGAATGAAGGCATCTTGGCGCTACAAAGTCAGATCCAGAAGAATCGAACAGCTCACTGAATTAATCTTTGATTAATTCTAAACCTAACCTTTGTGAAAAAGGGTTGGCTGTGCATAGTTTGAAGAGAGCAATTCTACCTTTCTTCATACGGTGTTGCTACGACGATTGGTGCGATCTACGAATTTGTGTATGTGAGTGGTGAGTGGTGAAGGAGCAATTCCACCTCCGAAAGATCGGTGTGCGAGTGAAGGTAGCAATCTCACCTTTCTTCATTTTGTGTAGACGGTGAAACTAGGGTGTCGTGAAGAATTTGTCATAGTGCTAGGATTTTGTAACGGTTATCTCATTATTCTAGTGATATCTCCTACGCCACGGGAGAAGGGGAGACGTACGGGATTACACCACCCGGAACTTCCATAAACAAATCATGTGTTGATTTACTTTATGCACGTGTTTGTTTTATTTATTGCATTATCTCTCGGCAAACACCGGACAACGAGTCAACACATAACCGATACATAGAAGGTCTAGTTTTCTATTTACACATCTATTGCACTAAAGGCTAGTTTTATCATTTGCCCGTTAACAAGACTAAATATAAGTCGGTAATAACTTATATTCGGTTAAGCTAGCGAACTCCGCACAAGTTAAAGGGACGGGAACAAAACTGAAGATCAGTTTAAGTTTCAGAGAAACTCAGTTCCTGGGACTTTTTCAGTTCGGGATTAGTTTTTGGTGACAAGTTTATTCACCCCCCCTCTAAACTTGTGTTAGCCTTTCCAAGGGACCAACAATTGGTATCGGAGCAGTTCTTTCACTCGAAAGAAGATCCAAGTATGCCTTTTTAAACCAGTTGTTGAAGACCCCTCACTGTATCAGTTCAATTAGTTTCTATGTCTACATCTAGAGCTAGAAGTTGGCTTATTCACCCCCTGACTAATTGCTTGCAAAATATATCTGATTTTCAGGATCAAATGATCGAAAGGTTCAGTGCGACAAATTTAGATACAAATTCAGAACCTCAACTGAGTGATGATGTGAATACAAACTCCAATATTCATATTAATAAATCCAGAGGAGTTCCATCACTAAGAGACCTCTCAAAAGAAGAAGGAAAGGAATCACAAGTGTTTGTTGATATTAAAGATTCATCACAGCAACAAAAGAGTGTACATTCAAATCCTAAAACTGCATCAAATCATCAAGGAAAGGTACATTCTTCAAATCAGTTATCATTTGCTGAACTCAGTCTGAAAAACTCTGATCTTGTCAAGTTAACTGAAAAACTTAAGTTTGAACTAAAATTAAAAGACAGAGAACTTGACAAAGCAAAAGATTGGAATAAGTTTCTTGAAACTGAGGTGTCAAATCTAGCTGAAAGATTAATGTTCAGTAAATTTGACAAAAGCAATGATAATCCCACACCCCTACCCAGTCTTGAGACTTCAAAAAGTATAAACTCTAGAAATCAAGATACTGGAAGATTTAGTGGATTACACAAGGAAATTAAAAATGTTAAATCTAAAAGAATCCTTGTGAAATCAACTAAAATTGAGCGTAATGGTTTATCCAGAAAAGAGTTGAGAAGGTTTAATTCTCTCAACAAAGAAACTGAAAGGAATAGTTCAGTAACTAACTCAATCGGACCCACAAAGGTATGGGTACCAAAGAAAACTTAAACTGTTTTGCAGGAAAAGTCAGTTCACTTTGCAAAATCCTCAGAAAACTGATTTATATTTGAAACTGAGAAGGCAAAGGCTAATGAAGGATAATTTGGTCAAAAGAAGCAAAAACTTTCCAGCTACCATCTGACGTTTGGACTGACATGACAAATCACTCGAAGCCACGTGTCAATCTGGGAGAAAAAGTAGATGTACATCCCTACATAATCTCATTGATTGTGACACGACTCTCATTTGAAAACGATTGCAAAATCTTGACAAAATCCTGCTCACCCAAAAACAAGCATTCAAGCATTATTAACACAAAATCAATGGAGCAATACAACATTGACGATGGAATCACCACCAGCTTGGAAAATTTCTGTCAAAAATTCTCAAACTCCACTCTCTCAATCCAAATTACAAAGAAGATCAAAAAGATTCGAGGATTGGAAAATCTGATTGATACAAAGGTCACTACTTTGTGTCCAGATGGCATCAGAGATTTCTACAGGAATGCCGAAATCATCAACAATGGAAAAAGCTTCAAAACGACTGTTCAAGATAAAAGCTTCACCGTTGATGAACAGTTGCTTTCCCTGGTGTTCCGTTTAGATATAATTGGAGGCTCTTCATCTTTCACTTTCGGAAATGAAGAAAAGAGCAAACTTTGGAATGTCACTGCAATCAACAAGAAGGAGAAGAACTTCATTGGCTCCATCTATCAACAAAAGAAAGAATTTGCAGCCTTGACAATACTTCTTACCAGAAACGTTATTGGGCACGTTCGGAATTTCTACACTCTCTCAACCGATAAAATGAAGATGATTTATGCTATTTGGTTTGAGAAAAGACTGGATTGGAATAAATTTGTTCTCAAACAATTGATAAAGCAAATTTCAGACGAGAAGGAAAGAGTCAAAGAAAGAAAAGATACCGGAGAATCATTTTTACTGAAAAAGGGATTTCCTTATCTAGTGCAGAGGATACTAGATCATTTCTCCATTCCAAAATCCACACCAACAGCAGCAAAACTCAAATCAGCATCCACCGGAAAGAAAAAGAGGAAAATTGTTGAGGAAGAAGAATTGAAAGAGATTTCAGAGTCAAGTTCCAGTGGAACTGTGAATATAGACGATACAACCCTGAGAAGGCAGAAGAGGTTGTGGAACAAGTTTCAGTCAAAGGGAACTGAAAGTGAGAATGTGATCCAGATTGAGGATGATACTGAGGAGAGTGAACCGATTGAAGAATCTGAAGAAACTGAAACTGATGAAGAATCTGAAGGAGGTGAATTTCCCACTACCATGTATGGGGAATACACTGAAGAGAAAAGAGAAGCAGTGGAAGATGCAGAATTCTGTCAGGCTGAATATGAAAAGGAACTGACAGTTCCTGATATTCATTTTTACTATCCTGAGGCCAGCATCTCATCCCAGGCGCATGAGGCACCCACTTGCAAATCAGATTTTGAAGAACCTCTGGCTCAAGAAACTGAAGCGGAAAAACTGAAAAATTTGAAGGATTTCATTGAATGTCTAATACAGAATCTACAGGAGAAACTGTTCAACATGCATGAATTAATTGGAAGGATACATTATTCAGGTTTGAACAAATACTCAAACATCATCACCCTACGTAAGTTATTTGAAGATTGCTTTCGCTTATCTTCAAACAAGGGGGAAGATGAAGCTGTAGGTGATGAAGTTGTAGGTGATGAAGTTTGTAAGAGAAGATGCGGACTAAAGGCGAAGAGGCTTATGCCGGACAAGCGATGGAAGATCAAGACGGACAAGTAGATCTTTGATCTACTAACTACTCAAATTGATGAAGAAGAAATTGATGGTACGTTTGAAGAGGCGATTGCGAAGGAGAATTTAAAGAAACAAGAAGCGAGGATGATGAGGAAGCCGCGATTAAAGCGATGTTGAGTATCGAAGGAAGCTTTGTCTGTGTCAAATCTCTTGAAAAACTGGGAGATAAGGAGACACAAACAAAGGGGGAAACTGAAAAGAAATCAGAAAATAAGGAGGAAAAAGAAAAACTTAATCTCATTTCAGAGGAAGAAGAGAAATTGATGGGAGAAGAACTCAAAGAAATTCTAATCAAGTTCAAAAACCAAGAGAATGAAGAAGGAAACAGATTGCTGAATGAATATCTGGAAATCAAGCCGAGAGATGGTGAGTCAGTTGAAGAAAGAAAAGAAAGAAGACTTTTGGAGACGAAGAGGAGCATTCTTTTTGGAGAAAAGTTAATGGCACTAGAAAATGAAAAGATGTAATCTAATTCAGTTTTTAACTCAGTCTGCTCTATTTTGATAAACTTGGCTGTTCTATTTTGCTATCTTAAAATGTTTTGTTATGATTTCTTGCACTATTCTTTCATTATTGCTTTTAGGGAGGGTTATGATACATCATCAAAAAGGGGGAAATTGTTGGAAATATTATTTATGTTTTGATGATGATTCGTTACGAAATTAAACAAATCACTTACAACCAATGATGATGAAGTCGTAACTAACTGTTATAGTGCATAATAAAAGAAGAAGCAAGAAATGGTCTAGAGACAAATGAATAAGTTCTATCTAGAGTCTGAACTTTGTATAGGTTGTTTCAGACAAGCATTGTAATAGAATAGGAACTAGGCGAACAAAGCTGAGTCACAACAAGAAAACTGAGTTATAGCAAGAAAAACTGAGTATGCACTTGAAGAACTGAGGGTTCAAACTCAGTTATGCTAAAACTGAAGAAGATAAGTTCGCCGAGGGACACGGACTCGGTTGGCTTATCTAGAAGGCGAAGAAGCGAGGGACACGAGACTCGGTTGTTGAAGATTGAAGAAGCGAGGTGGCAAACTCAGTTAGAAGCTGATTAAGTCGTGACTACAAGTCAGGATTCAGGCAAGTTTGTGGTGACCTGAAACTGAGTTATAGATCATGTAAAACTAAATAATCTTAAGGACAAAGATTATCAGCTACCTTGAAAAGAAGAAACTGAATGGTGTACTCTGACTTAGTCAATTAAAGTCAGATATTAAGTAAACAACGTACTCAGTTTTGAAGAAGAGTAGAAAACTGAGTTAAGGCCTTGATTGAATTTAAATACGACAAAAGATCGTACATATGAACGTTGCCTAAATGACAAGTGTAACGGCTACAAGAGCTAGTAACCGTCACATCACCTCTATAAATACACAAGAGAATCACTCAAGAAAAAAAAAAGAGGAGGATCAGAAAAAGAGCTTTACAAGCATACATTCAAGATCCAAATCCAGATCCATAAAAATCAGATTATATTTATCCAGATAAAAGGGAGCCAACGACATTGCCTTGAAAACTTCAAAGGAAGATCCAGTAACCCATCAAGGGGGAATGAAGGCATCTTGGAGCTACAAAGTCAGATCCAGAAGAATCGAACAGCTCACTGAATTAATCTTTGATTAATTCTAAACCTAACCTTTGTGAAAAAGGGTTGGCTGTGCATAGTTTGAAGAGAACAATTCTACCTTTCTTCATACGGTGTTGCTACGGCGATTGGTGCGATCGCGGTGTGTATGTGAGTGGTGAGTGGTGAAGGAGCAATTCCACCTCCGAAAGATCGGTGTGCGAGTGAAGGGAGCAATCTCACCTTTCTTCATTTTGTGTAGACGAGTGAAACTAGGGTGTCGTGAAGGATTGTCATAGTGCTAGGATTTTGTAACGGTTATCTCATTATTCTAGTTATACCTCCTACGCCACGGGAGAAGGGGAGACGTACGGGATTACACCACCCGGAACTTCCATAAACAAATCATGTGTTGATTTGCTTTATGCATACGTGTTTGTTTTATTTATTGCATTATCTCTCGGCAAACACCGGACAACGAGTCGACATAACCGATACATAGAAGGTCTAGTTTTCTATTTACACATCTATTGCACTAAAGGCTAGTTTTATCCGCGCGGTTAACAAGACTAAATATAAGTCGGTAATAACTTATATTCGGTTAAGCTAAGCGAACTCCGCACAAGTTAAAGGGACGGGAACAAAAGCGAAGATCGTTTAAGTTTCGAAGAAACTCGGTTCCTGGGACTTTTTCAGTTCGGGATTAGTTTTTGGTGACAAGTTTATTCACCCCCCTCTAAACTTGTGTTAGCCTTTCCAAGGGACCAACAAATTGCATATTGGAAATGCAGGAAACTTTAGCAATCTATCTGGAGCAAAATTGGATCAACTATATGTGATTTGGTTTGGAGAAAACTTCAATTGGCAAAGATATATATTTGATCAATTAATGGCACAATCCATTGACACACCCAAAAATAAGACCGATGTCAAGAAGGGTCGTTTCTATCACAAGAAGACTCTTGCACTGGTGGTCCAAAGAATACTCGATCATTTTGGAATCACAAAGAGAAAAGAAACGCTGATTGCCGATGGGAAGATTGTTATTAAAGAGGAAAAGTCTGGAAAAAGAAAAGCTGAAGGTTTTGTAAGTGAACCTAAAAAGAAGAAAAGCAGAAAGTTGAAGAAAGTTGTAACTGGAGATGAAGCCTTGGAACAAGTTGAAGAATTAAGAAAAAGAAGGAAACAATTGGAAGAATCAGACTTGTTTCACCAGCAAAAGTCACTACCTCTGTTGCTGAAGGATCATCACAAATAGTGAGAATTGAAGCTACACTTACCGAATCTGTTCCAGTATCTGTAACTGAAGTCTTACCAATTCACGAGTCAGTTACACTTACACAAGAAATCGAAATGACAAAGGAAACTGAAGTTGTCAATAGAGAACAGAGTGTTGAAGCTGAATCATAGAAGGAAGCTAACACTCAGGGGGAACAGACCCTGAGAATTGAGCATGATGATGAAGGATCTGACAGTGAAGAAAGATTGATTGACAAAGCAACTATGGACATGCTTTTGTTACTTTCAAAATCTAGATCCACACCTCAAAAATCTGCTTCCAGATTTGAATTTGAAGAATCGGTCAAAGGAATTTCAGCTTCTCATTCTGAAGATAAAGGAGCTGAAGTTGAATCCAAATCGACTAAAGTTATTCATCTGGATGAGCTGGTTCATGAAGAAGAAGTCACTAAATCCATGATGAAAGAAGTTCCAGTTACTGAATTGGAATTTGATCTTGTTGAAGAACAAGTTACCAAAGAACTTGTCAATGAAGAGAATTTGGAAACTGAGCCGATAATCTCAGTTTCAGCCACTGAAAAGGTAAATCAGTCATCCCAATCACTGCTGAGGGAGGAACCAGCAGAACTGACCCTATGAAAACTGAAGTCGTTATTCTGGAAGATGACCAGGAAATCACAAGAGGATCTATAGAGATTGTTACTCAATCTAAACTCTCAACTGATCATGGAGAACTGATGTCAGCTGATTACAAACGATTACGCGATTACCAAATCTGGAAATTCGATTCTATTGCCAATCAAAGGAGTCAGCTAGCAGAAATGGAAACCACTGAAAGATGGGTATTTGATCTCTACAACATCACAAATCTATCAGAAATGATCAATACCGATGAATTCTTGAATCAATGATATGCACTGATCAGAAATAGTTATTGGAAGGAAGCCACAGCTGGTGGGAGTTCCAAAAAGGGTGATGATAATGATGATTCTTAGGAAGATCCCAACTTGCAAAAAAGGATTCTTGCCTCCTTACATGAAAAGAAGACTGAAACTGATCAGAGAACTGATGATTATTCAAGTAATTCTGAAGAAAGCAGTGGAAATTCCAGTTCTAAAACTGTATCTGATGCACAACAAGAAGAAGAAGGAGGTTATCAATCTCCTACTGATAAGTCTACGCTAGAAATAGCAAGAACTGTGACAAACATGGCTGGAGAAGAATCTGATGAAGAATTTAACGTACAATGTCACCCGCAAGAATTGTTGATCAATCAAGTCTAGAAGAAATTAGAAAACAATCTGAAGAAAAGAGAAGATCAAAAGAATACAAAGAAAAACTGAAGCAAGTTGCTCTCTCACCGCTAAAGCAAGCTAAATCAACTGCGGCTGAGACAAGCAAAGCCAATGAACAACAAGAAGGAAGCTCAAAAGATATACCAACTCAGGTTGATCTCATTAATTTCTATCATAATGAGATAATCAGAATTCAGAAGGACGATAACAGTTTATTTGGAAAAGTTCTAAAGTCCTTAGAGGCTAGCAAAAATGGAAGAAGCGAACTTGAAAAGAAGATGGATATCGTCACTAGTAACTGTCAAGACACTCTGATTGAGCTTAGAAAGACAACCATTGAAAACGATGCTAGAAGAGATGAAACCCAAGATAGATGGGAAGGTATTCTCAATAATCTGGTTGACAAAATGATTCTAATGGAACAAGGCATGAAGGACTCAGTTGTAGCTCAAACCATTTTGGCATCAACTCAGTAGAATCTAAACAATTACATCAAAAGCCTGATTAATAAAGATGATGTCAATAAGAGAGAAAGTTTGGACATTTTAAAAGTTCATGCAACTGAGATGCCACAATTCCTTGCAAGCATTGATGATAAAATGATTGAACTGAAGAAAGCTAGAGGAGAATTCACTGATGAGGAAATGGAGCTGATTGATAAATTCTCTGAGCCAACTGATAAAAGAATTGGCTTGGATTCTCGTCTCTACAGTTTATTCAAAAATCTACCAGCCAAAGAAGGAGAATCAAGAGAAGAATCTCTAGAAACATTCCTACATATGCAGAAAAGTCTCACGCATTACTGGAATAAACTCAAGAAATGGGAAAAGAATGGTACTCTAGATAAAGAATCAGATAAGATTGAAAAGGTTGAACCTGAATTTGTTTAGAGTCTACTGAAAACAGCCACCACTGAAAGGCTGAGGACATCTGTCTGTACTTTCGCTATTCTTTTCAAAAGCTAATTCTTCGGTAAGCATAATTTGTCTGAATCATGGAACATATGGGCAAGCATCCATGGAATCGAAAGCACAACAACAAATGATGCTATGAGGAATGTTGCTGAAGCATATGATAATCAATTAAGTTTAACTATTAAGTAAAAAGAAGCTGCCCTTTCAGCTCTCTTTTTATCATGTATTATATTACCTTACTTTGTAACTCTGTTATCAATAAATTCTCAGTTTCTCAGTTCACGGTGTTATTTACTGTATCTTGTTTTATCTTTTTGCATTGCTTTTAAGGAAGGTATTGACATCATCAAAAAGGGGGAAATTGTTGAAAATAAAATTTATGTTTTGATGATGATTCATCACTTATTCAGTCATTGTTCTAAACCCCATTGATGAAGTGTCATAACTAGCTGTTATAGTGCAAAGCAAAACGATGTCTAGATATCAATGTATAGGATTTAATAGATTCTGATATTTGTATAAGTTAAATCAGACAAGCACTGCAATATTTCTAGGCTGTGAACTGAGATAACTAGAAAACGGAGATAACTAGGAAACTGAAATAACGGGAAACTGGTATTTAGTCAAACTGACTCAGGATACACCAATATGAAACTGAAGAAGATAAGTTCGCTGTGGGACACAGACTCGGTTGACTTATCTAGAAGATTGAAGAACTGAGGGTCACAGACTTAGTTATTGAAGACTGAAGAACTGAGGGTTCAAACTCAGTTATGAAGACTACGTCGAGACTGTAAAGTTAGACTTCAGGCAAGATTGTGATGACCTGAACTGACTTTATGGATCTTGTATTGGAAGCTAAGACACATAAGGACAATGATGTCTTTACTGATTAATTGCTTGGTGTACACTGATTAAGTCAATCGTAATCAGATGTAAAATGGAGTACTGATTGTTAAAGAAGAGTAAACATTCAGTTAAAGCTCTTACAAACTGATAATGTTCTCAGTAAATCAGTTTCGGAACTAAGGCTTAACAAAACTGAAGAAAAATCCAACCGTTACAAATCAAGAATTATGATTGGAGGATAATCTATCCGTTCTGACATAGACGTACAAGCAAGAAAGCAAGACCACTAACGGCTACAAGGATTTGAACTCAAAGGAATTTGACCGTTAGATAAACCCCTATAAATAGACCACTTCTATCAGAAAGAAAAAAGAGGGTGGAGAGAGGAAAAAGAATTCTAAAAATTAATCTAGTCAAGAAAAATCAAAGGGGAAAAGCCAATCTGAATGAATTCTTACTAAATACTCAATTGCAAAATCAAGAAATTTCTTCAAGTGTTCATCAGCATTCAACAGAAAGATCAAGATCATTCATTTGAAGAAATAAAGAGCTGTGCATAATTTATACATCTAGAAGAAAAGCTCAAATCACAATTGAATCATAGTTGTTGATTCAAGTCTCAACTTTGATTCTATCAAAGGTTTAGACTGTGAAACGCCAAGAAGGTGTGAAGGACAGTTGAATGCAGTCAGGAAGACTGTGGTTGTGATGAGCTGGTGAAGAGGCAATTCAACCCTCCAAGGACCAGTGTTTCAAACAATTGAAGAGCAAGACAATTCTACCCGTTCTACAAGTGTTTAGATAGTGAAGCTAGGGATTAGTCAAGGACTATCAGTTTAGAACTTTTTTTAACCGGGCCATCTCAAAGAAGTTCTAGTGGAATTTTCCTCCGCATCACAGGGGAAGAGAGGACTGACATGATTACACCACCTGGAACCTCTATAATTCTTGTTTATTTACTTTACGCATTTATTTATTCATTTACAGCATTCTGAGAATTTGATTGTTATACAACTCACAACTCACAAACTGACATTCACCAGAATATAGTTTAAAACACTCAGCTTTCACATAGAATAACAAGATCAAGAAAAATGCTAGAATTATATCCGCTGCCGGTTGACTCAGTTTTTGCTTAAGTCAGTTTGACTTAAACTCAGCTTAGTCAGCTTAACTCCACGAAGTTTTAACTGAACCTGAATTTGTTTTAAATCCAGTTTTAGGGACAAGTTTATTCACCCCCCCTCTAAACTTGTGTTAGCCTTTCCAAGGGACCAACAATTTGTGTTGTTTTTACAATGAGAGGAGAGTCTAATATATAGTAGACAAGACTTAACGAAGAAGAAAACTAAAATGAGTCGAGTAGGGCTTCGATACAACAACTAATTATAATTGCTATTTATTTGCGCTAACACCCCCCGGCAATCCCATAGGCACGGAGTAGACATGAAGATTGGTCTTCAAGTGTTGGAAACGTGGGTGTTGCAATGGCTTGGTAAGAATATCCGCCAGTTGATCTGTTGTAGAGATGTAGCCAATTTGGAGTATCTTGCGGGCAACAAGCTCACGGACATGATGAATGTCGATCTCAATATGTTTCGTGCGAGCAAGAAAGACATGATTCGCAGCTATGTAAGTGGCACCAACATTATCACACCACAGAGTTGGTGGAGAGGAAAGTTTGAAAGGACGCTAGCGAAGTAATGAGAGAAGCCATTGTACTTCAGGATCAGCGGTACATACCGATTTACACTCAGCTTCAGTACTACTCTTAGCCACAGTGAGTTGTTGTTTGCATGACCAACTAATAAGATTAGGCAAAGGAAGACACAATAGCCACCAACAAAGCGGCGATCATCAGGATCAGAAGCCTAGTCAGAGTCGGAGAAGGCATGAAGCTGAGATCCAGGCGAAGCAGATAAGAAAAGACCATTAGAAGAAGTGCCCTGAAGGTAGCGAAGAATACGTTTGTGACATATATTGATAAACTTGCTAACTTTGTGAACATATATTGACCAACAGTAGGCGCATGAATAAACTTGCTAACTTTGTGAACCTCAAAGGCAATGTCAGTCCGGGTATGAGACATATATTGATGCCCGCCCACGATCATACGATAAAGCTGTGGATTTTCAAAGGGTGAACCTGCAAAGCGAGATAGCGGGGGAAATAGCCATAGGAGTACTGCAAGGTTTAGAGTCCTGTATGCCGGATTTAATTAATAAATCTTTGATATATTTGGTCTGACCGAGATGAATACCGAAGGTGCTGCGAGAAGCCTGAATACCAAGAAAATAAGACAGAGGGCCCAAGTCCTTGACAGGGAATGTGGCAGATAAGGACGAAAGGAGCCGCTGCACAACCTGCAAGCTAGAACCAGTAACAATAATATCGTACACGTAGATAAGCATGAGAAGATATACGCCATCATGGTGATAAATGTAAAGGGAGGAGTCAGCCGAGCAAGGACGAAACCCAAGTGTAAGAAGGTGATGAGTAAGACAAGAAAACCATGCTCGATGAGCTTATCGAAGCCCATAAAGACTGCGGTTCAGTTTACATACATGTGTGGGGTAGTCAGGGTGAACATAACCCTGTGGTTGCTGCATATAAACGACATCGTCCAAGTAACCGTGGAGAAAGACATTCTGGATGTCAAGTTGCCGAATGGGCCAATTATATTGTAAAGCCAAGGTAAGGACGGTGCGGATGGTGACCGGCTTAACTATAGGGCTAAAGGTTTCGTGGAAATCAACACCTTCGGTTTGGTGAAAACACTTGGCTACAAGACGAGCTTTATAGCGTTCAATGAGCCCGTGGGAATTTTGTTTGATACGATAAACCCATTTGCAACCAATAACGTTGGCAGACGAAGGAGGTGGGACAAGTATCCAAGTGTTATTATTTATGAGGGCCGTGAATTCATCGCGCATGGCATTGCGCCATTCCGAAAAATATGAGGCTTCAGTATATGAGGTGGGCTCGGTAATGGGCAAGGCCGAAGATGCGTGATAGGCTCGAGGTGGTGGGGAGGAAATAAAGTTTGGGGAAGGATTTTGGGCTTTAGTGTGTTTGTGCGAGATCTAGTGGTCATTGGGTGGTCTGGCAAACTCGGTTCGGTGGGCTCAACAGGTGAAGGGGAGGGACTGGCAGAAAAGTCCAGTGAATGGGGGGGAGAAGAGGCTGGGCTGGGAGATAGAGAAGGGGTGGGGGAATGTGGGCGATAGGCTGGGGAATTTTCTGGAGCTGGAGTGTGGGCTGGAGGGGACTGGGCTGCAGGAGTGTTAGGGAGCAAATTTGCTGGAAGCAGGATGGTGTTCGGGTGATATGAAGCTGAGGTAGTAGGGGAGGGGGCGTAATGGAACACATTTTCATCGAAGACGACGTGGCGAGAAATAAGGATACAACCTGAGGTGATATCGAGACATTTATTGTTGGAAATAAAATTTATGTTTTGATGATAATTCATCATATTTACTCAGAATATTATCTTAACCTCATTGATGAAGTGCTGAAGCTAGCTGTTATAGTGAAAAGCTAAAATATGTCTAGAATTGAATGTATAGGTTTTACTAGGGTCTGATATTTGTATAGGTTACATCAGACAAGCACTGTAATAGTTAGTGTGTCATGAAACTGAAAACTGGAAGTCATTTAGAAAACTAGAAATCGTTAAGATAAACAAACTGACTCAGACTACACCAATATGAAACTGAAGAAGATAAGTTTGCTGAGGGACATAGACTCGTTGGCTTATCTAGAAGATTGAAGAACTGAGGGTCACAGACTCAGTTATATAAGACTGAAGAACTGAGGGTTCAAACTCAGTTATGAAGATTACAAGTCGAGACTATAAAGTTAGACTTCAGGCAAGTTTGTGGTAACCTGAACTGACTTTATGGATCTTGTATGAAGACCTAAGAATCATAAGGACAATGAATTCTTAGAAGATAATTGTTTATGGTGTCCTCTGATTAAGTCAATTATAATCAGATGTAAACTGGAGTACTGATATTTGAAGAAGAGTAAAATCTCAGTTAATGCTCCAAGTCAGTAAAAAAATTGACAAGGCGATGAACACAAGTATAAAGCGATCGGTAAACTCGGTTTTATATGTCGGCCATCCAACAAACTGATAGTACAGTCGAACGTTTTAAAGAAAGCAATTTTATTGGATGAAATACTGACACATCAGAACGGTCAGAAAATATAGCCGTTACAAGATAGACGTTGATACAATTCAAATTCATGGAAGATGAACGTTGGACCTCACACTATAAATAGAGGACCTTGCACCAAGGATTACACACATGAATATTTAACAGAATTATTAAGATCAACAAGCATTTTGTGCACTAGTCTTAGTTATTCGAATTGCTATCATCTCTGCGCTATAACAAGATCATATCAAGAATTTCTTCAAGTGTTCAAGCTACACAGAATTTATCCAGATTCAGGCACTTTGAAGAACCATAAACAAGAATCAATTTATTGATTCTCAGCCCAACTTTGATTCTACATCAAAGGTTTAGACTGTGAAGCAAGCCAGGAAGGTTCTGCAAAGGACAGTTGTTACAAGCAGTCGGGTAGACTGTGTTTGTGGTGGTAGCTGGTGAAGAGTCATACGTAACCCTTCAAGGACCAGTGTTTAAGCAATTGAAGAGCATCAATTCTACCTGTTCTACAATTGTTTAGATAGTGAAGCTAGGGATTAGCCAAGGACTATTGTTTAGGACTTTTTGTAACAGTTCACCTCAAGAAGTTCTAGTGGAATTTTCCTCCGCACCACAGGGGAAGAGAGGACTGACATGATTACACCACCTGGAACATATATAATTCTTGTTTATTTACTTTACGCATTTATTTATTTATTTACAGCATTCTGATAATTGATTGTTATACAACTCACTTGTTCACAGACTGACATTCATCGAATTCAGTTTAACACACTCAACTTTCACATAGAATAACAAGATCAAGAAAAAGGCTAGAACTATATCCGCTGCCGGTTGACTCAGTTTTTGCTTAAGTCAGTTTGACTTAAACTCAGCTTAGTCAGCTTAACTCCACACAAGTTTTTAACTGAACCATAATTTGTTTTAAATCCAGTTTTAGGGACAAGTTTATTCACCTCCCCTCTAAACTTGTGTTAGCCTTTCCAAGGGACCAACAATTGGTATCAGAGCAGTGTTTCTTTAACAAGCCACTGTTAAAAGCTCATTTGCTCTAATTCTCCTCTAGCTGTTCTCATAAGAAAGATCTGTTTCCAGTTCTTATACAATCAGTTTTCACTCACTCATAATGGATAACAATCAGTATGCAAGACAAATACTTATGTGCAACATGGACAAATTTGATGAATATAAACATCGTATGCAGGCTTTTCTGGTTGCTACTCATGATGAAATGATGGATGTACTCACTGATGGACCAATTCAGATCACTCATATGCAAACTGTTGGTGAAGATCAAGTTTGTGTTCCAAAGCCTAAAGCTGAATAGACCAATGATGATCGCAAGCGAAACAATCTCAACAATGTTGCAATGGACTTTATCCTCAGAACTCTTGATAGGAATATGTACTTAAAAGTGAAAGATTGCACAACTGCTAAAGAAATGTGGGACAAACTACAATTAGTTTGTGAAGGAACTGACTCAATCAAGGAAAACAAAATCTCAGTTGCAAAGCAGAATTTTGAAAACTTCAAGATGAAAAGTGGAGAGACCATTGACCAAATGGAGACAAGATTCAGTGCTATCATGGATGAGTTAGACCTACTCAAGATTGAATACACAAGGAAGGTAATCAATACAAGAATCTTGAAGGCATTACCAATGTGCTGGAAGATGAAGGTTACTGCTATGGAAGAATCTAGAAGACTTGATATAGAGGACTCCTTCAAAATCTTCTCAGATTTGAAATCTTATGAATTCAGTGAAGATTTCACAATCACAGCAGCAATAATCAAAGCTCTGGAAGAACCAAAAACTACAGCACTTGCAGCAGCATCAAATGATTCTCAAGAAACATCCACAAACAGTCTTCAACAGTTGGATGATATGGAGGAACAAATGGCTCTTATGATGAGCAGAATCAGAAGGATGAAGAATGGTCATCCTATAACCCAGAAGTTCATCAAGAAGACTCTTGAGAAAAGAAAAGATGATGAGTATCTTTGTTTCAACTGCAAGAAGCCTGGACACTACAAAGCTGAATGTCCAGAACTGACCAAGAAGACTCAGTCAAGAAGAATTGGCAGAAGAGCACTCCTTACTGGAGATGAATCAGACTATGAAGTTGGTACTGAAAGACTATCAGATGACACAGCTTTAATGGCACACATGGAAGATCCCAATGAGGTATGTGAATCAAATTCTAAATATAGCTCAGCCCAAATTTCCATGAAAAATGCATATTATTCAACGGCCGATTCAAATCCAAGAAACTCAGAATTAGAAGAAACTCTTGACGATTTGATGAGTCAGCTTGTTACCATACAAGCTAGTTATGAATCAATCAAAGGTGAGAAAGAATCTATAATTCTTGAAGTCAAACGATTGAATGATGAACTGAACACGATGAAACTAAGTAGAACCGACAAAGGAAAGAATGTATCAGTCTACTGCATCAGCAGCAGCAGCTGAATCTTTTGCTCAGTCCAGTTCAACAACTGGATTCAAATCTGGTAAGCCATATGAAGATAGGACTGTCTTAGGATTTGATACACATCAGACTTCGAAAAGAGGAACAAGTAAGGCAACTGAACATAATATCAAAACTGGTGTTAAGTTCATAGCTGAACAATGTCTTCAGATTAAGAAGCATGTTGAACCAGTAAAACAAGTTTGACGTGAATCAAGTCAACCACAGCGTCAATCTTCAAAAAGATCAGCTGTAAACAATAATAAGTTCAACCAAAAAGGTAAGGCAGCTGAACATCATGAAAATAGAAAAAGTAGATTTACTGCCGAATCTACTAAAGCTGATCAGGCCAAGAACCAGGGAAACTTCAGTCAGAGTAAATCCAAGAATATTAATTATTCAAAGATTCACAAAGTCAGGGGGAAAGGCAGATTATTTCCAACTGATGATGACTGGAATATTTCTGAATGCAATATTCAAACTGATAAAAACAATCATTTCAGGCAGAAAACTTATTACAAGTTTCAGTCCAAATGACTCGTTACAGTCCTCAACATAGTCCTCAGTACAAAGGAAATGATGGTTATTATTCAAATTTCAATAACAGAAATATTCATGGAAATAGGTTTCAGTCAAAATACCTGAGAGATCATATAAATAAGACACAGTCCAAGCATAGACACTATGGGAATGTGGCTTACATTTATGAAAACAAGTGCAACAATATCCGAAGAATACCTAAAGGATATATTCCCAGAGTTGTACTGACAACTGACCCCTATGGACCCAAACAGAGTTGGGTACCGAAAAATGTTTAATTTTTATTGTAGGATGTATGGTACTTTGACAGTGGTTGCTCTAGGCACATGACAAAGAGCAATGACTGTCTCAGTAACTTTATTGCAAAAGATGGACCAAAATTTAATTTTGGAAGTAAAGACAAACCTGGATACACCAAAGGATATGGTACATTAATCAGAAATGGACTCACAATCAAGAATGTATCTTATGTAGAAGGATTGCATTACAATCTACTCAAGCACCAGTCAATTCTGTGATATGGGATACAAAGTTACTTTTGACAAAGATTTCTGCATTGTCGTCAGCGAAACAGCATCTCAAGTTGTCTTAGCCGGAAGAAGAAAAGAAAATATGTATGTTATAGATCGGACAACAGCCGTTGCAGAAACCTGTTTGCTTGTGCATACCAAATCAGAAATCAGTTGGTTGTGGCACAAGAAATTGAGTCATCTAAACTTTGATGACATCAACACCCTTGTCAAGAAACATCTAGTCATTGGACTACCAGAAATCTCATATAAGAAGGATAGCTTATGTGATGCTTGTCAATAAGGAAAGCAAACAAAAGCAATTTTCAAGACTAAATCTCATAATTCAACAACCAGAGTTCTTGAACTACTACATATGGACTTATTTGGACCTATTACACCAATCAGTATCAGTGGAAAGAAATATACATTGGTGGTAGTAGACGATTTTTCAAGATACACTTGGGTCATCTTCTTAACCAAGAAAAGTGAAACCAAAGCAAAGATTTACTGAACTACTCGAGAGACTTTTGAATCAGAAAATGAGTATCAGTTGTGAAGATAAGATCAGACAAAGGAACTGATTTCCTCAACAATGTGATTATTGAATATTGTGAAGAAAATGGTGTTTTACACCAACTTGCTGCTACAGCAACACCTCAACAGAATGGCGTAGCTGAAAGGAGAAATAGAACACTCAAAGAAGCAGGAAGAACGATGATCTGTGAAGCAAAGCTACCTGAAAGATATTGGGCAGAAGCAGTTAACACAGCTTGCTACACACAGAACAGAGCTCTCATGAATAAAAGGCATGAGAAAACTCCTTATGAAATTTGGAATGGAAGGAAACCAAATGTTTCTTACTTTCATGCTTTTGGAAGCAAATGTTTCATACACAATAATGGGAAAGATCAACTTCATGTTTTTCAGCCCAAAGCTGATGAAGGAATTTTTCTAGGATATTCAAGCGTCAGCAAAGCTTTTAGAGTACTAAATAAAAGGACACTCAAGCATGAGGAATCTATACATGTAGTGTTTGATGAACCAAACTTCCCTGGAGAAACAACTGAAGACAGACTAGAAACAGTTTCTCAGTCTCAGTTACCAGTATTGCCAGAATCAGTTTGTGTTGACATTGGAAGACTACAGATTTTAGAATGTTCAGATCCAGATCAGTCTCAGTTTCCAACTGCTCAACAACCCACTCCTGAACAACATGATTCAGACTCAGTTGAAGAAATTCAAGAACCAGTTCTTGAAGAACCAGTCGAACAAAATATAGATCCTTTGATGCAAACACCTGCTTATCAATGGATGAGAGATCACCCTGAAGAACAAGTTATTGGTGACACTCAAGCTGGCGTTCGAACAAGACATCAAATAGATGCAATGATTGCATGTTTTCTATCTCAATCTGAACCTAAGGAAATAGAAGAAGCTTTGAAAGATCCAGACTGGATACTAGCTATGCAAGAAGAATTGAATGAATTTGAAAGAAATCAAGTATGGGAATTGGTAGAAAGACCAGTTCATGTGAATGTCATTGGAACCAAATGTGTTTTCAGAAACAAACTTGATGAAGATGGAAATATCATCAAAAACAAAGCTAGACTTGTAGCTAAAGGATATTCTCAAGCAGAAGGCATAGACTTTGATGAAACTTATGCACCAGTTGCAAGATTGGAGGCAATTAGGCTATTTCTCGCCTTTGCAGCTCACAAAAAGTACAAAGTATACCGGATGGACGTTAAAAGTGCATTTTTGAATGGAATTCTTGAAGAAGAAGTATATGTTCAACAACCACCTGGATTCGAGATCAAAGATCAAGGTGATAAAGTTTTCAGACTAAGAAAAGCTTTCTATGGACTTAAACAAGCACCAAGAGCTTAGTATGAAACTCTATCTCAGTTTCTAGTGGATAATGGATTTATCAAAGGAACTATCGACAAAACATTATTCAGAATGAAAAATGAAGAGAATACTCTACTTGTTCAAATCTATGTTGATGACATCATTTTTGGATCAGAAAATGAACAGTTATGTGAAAAATTTGCAAGTTTAATGAAGAGAAAATTTTAGATGAGTATGATGGGAAAATTGAATTATTTTCTTGGATTACAAGTTAAACAATTAGATGATGGAATTTTCATTCACCAAACCAAGTATACAAGAGAACTTATCAAAAAGTTTGGTATGAAGAAATCAACTGGTATTGCTACACCAATGGGGACCAACATCAGACTAGATGAAGACAAAGAAGGCAAAGATGTTGATCAAACACTTTGCAGAAGAATGATTGGAAGCTTACTTTATCTCACAGCAAATAGGCCAGATATATCTTTTACTGTTGGTGTATATGCCAGATTTCAGTCAAAACCGAAGGAAAGCCATCTCACAATTGTAAAAAGGACTTTGAAGTATCCGAAAGATACAAATGGAGTTGGAGTTTGGTATTCAAAAGAGGGAGAATTCAAGCTGATATCTTACTCAGACTCAGATTATGCAGGATGCAAAGTGGACAGGAAGAGCATCTCAGGCACATGTCAGTTACTAGGAAATAGACTTGTGTCTTGGTTCAGCAAAAAGCAAAACTCTATCTCAACTTCAATAGCTGAAGCAGATTATATAGCAGCTGGAAGTTGTTGTGCTCAAGTTTTATGGATTAGACAGCAATTAAGAGATTATGGGATAGAAGAAGGAATGATTCCCATAATGTGTGATAACACAAGTGCAATTGAAATAACTGACAATCCAGTTTTACACTCAAGGACAAAACACATTGATGTACGCCACCACTTTATAAGAGATCATGCGGAGAAAAAATATATTACAGTTCTTTATGTACCTACTGAAGATCAGTTGACTGATATCTTTACAAAGCCATTGGACAAAGAAAGATTTGCCAAACTGAGAACTGAATTGGGGATAATCAAAGTCAGTTAAGCCAGAGATTCGTCAAGGGGATTAATATTTGTTATGTTGGGTGCGCTCACTTAACAGATTATTCATTGATATCAACAATCTCAAACTGACCATTTAAAACTGAAAGACTTAATGGAACTGAAAAACTGAACCCAGAAATAGTTTTACTCCAGTCAACTTAAGTCAAAGGTTGATAAGATAAAACCGACAACGGTTATATCGCATTTAATTACGGCAGTTCTTTTGTCAGAACATATTGCGTGTTCACCCCATTACTGTCAGAATAGTACATGTCTTGGTTACCCAAACCATCATGGAATTTGAAAAGTTGTACTAATCAACCGCCAGTATATCATCCCTATATATCCAACCCACGTTCACACCTTCTCAAATCAAACGTCAAATTTCTTTTTAAACTCAATCTCCTTCTTGAAAACAAAAACTCAGATTTTTTTTACAATCCTTTCAAAGTTCAATCTTTGTTTTCACACCCAAAAAATGACCACCTCAAAGAAATCACAAGAAGAAAGATTGATCATAGAGTTAGATGTGTATACATTCGAAATGTGTGAAACTATGTGCAACAACACTCTGTTAGCGAGTTATATCTGCGGGAAGATCCAAAAACAACCCGGATTAAGAAATATATTGGAGGTCACTTTCAACGAAAAACGCGATGTTGAAGGAATTTTGCAGTTCTGGGAAAATATGTGTTTGGTAAGAGACTCTTTATTCACTACAGTTCGTGGAGATCGTATTATTATCAATGAAAGAGTCATGAGGTCACTATTTGGTTTCACAAATTCATCTGTGACATCAATAGATTTGACTTCGCTACCATTGAAAAGAGACACCTTTCTTAGGCAGATTACATTATCTAAGGAACCTTCAGAAGTTGATATTCATGTTGATAAACTCAAGCCAGAGTTTGGATATCTCAGCCGATGGCTCAGCAAACATGTTATTGGAAAATCCAAAGGAATCAGTACACTATCCGAAGACAATGTTTATCTGATGAACATAATTTGGGATGAAATAGAATTCAATTGGGCCGGTTACGTCATCAATCAGATAAAGAAGCAACACGTAGCTGAATTAGAAAGTGTACAAAGAGCTCAAGCTGAAGGACAAGCAACTATTGGCAGATTCCGACTGAAGAAAACACTCAGTGGAATCATTCAATTTTATTTGGAAAAACTCAAGGAAGGGAAGAAAGCAAGACAAAATGCATCTACAGAGGAAATCGCAGCAGCTACAAGAACAACTTCCCAACCTGAAGCCTGACAGAAAACTGTGTCTCAGCAGGAAGCTGAACACAAAGGAATCAAGCGAAAGGCTGATTCAGAGAAAGAAAGACCAGTTGTAAAATGTTTGTACCCAGGAACTTCAAGTAAGAAAGCACCTACTGAGTGGGAACAACAACAACTGACAACTGAAATTACAAAGGAAAATATCACTGCTGATTGTACTTCTCAGTTACAACAACAACCAGATCAGCAACAAGCCTCAGTTTTTGAAGATGACAGAATTGTCAAGCTAATGAAGATGAAACTCAAACCAGAAGATTCTCGTGATGCTATCTTACAATCTGAAGAAAAGTTACTCTTGAAGGAATTGGAAATTAGAGATCTATATACTTTGTTTCCCATGTCAGAGTTTCTTGCAAATTGCTTCAATAGATTCACTGAACTAGCTCAACGAAGAGAATCAACAACATCATCCATTCCTGATGATATTTCAAAGAAGAATGATGATGATGAAGATGATAATTCAAGAAAAGAAGCTGATATGACTACAGTTTTCCAGACAGACACTCAACCTCAACCACTAGCTACGCAAACTGTAATTCAGCAAGAAGATTTGCCAGTTGGAAATCAGACAACTGACAATTAGCAAGCAGCTGGTGGAATTAATAGTCAACTTATGATCATTGAAGATATCACTCAGTCTAAGGATCAAACAGAAGCAACATATGATCCTTCTAATATCCTGACAAAGGACGAATTGGCCAAAGTTCATGAAAATTTGAAGATTGTGCTCAGTCAAAGGGATGCACATATGGCCTTCTATCAAATATCTCTAGATATCTAGATTATAAAACTAAAACAGATATCTCAGTTCATGCAAGACTAGAAATGATCCATAAGTCAAGTTCCAGTTCTGCTTCAGAAATTTTAATACTTAAACAGAAACTTGAAGACTCAACCGCAGTAGATAGGGAAACACATGCACAGGCTCACTGGCATATTAATCAGCACATCTACGGGTTAGAGAATCAACTCAAAGATGTACTTGCTTCTCAGCAACGTATCTCAGCCGATCAACTGGCAACCCATGCTTTGGTAGATCAATTGTATGATGCCAAAAAGGGGGAAGCTAAAGAAGAAAAGCTGAAATTACTCAAAGAAAAGAAGCAACTCGAAGACGAATTAGAAAGATATAAATCAGATCCAAAGTTCTTAAAGAAAGAATTAACCGACGAGCAGCTCATTGAGAAATATAGTCAACCCGAAGATCGGAGAGCTACTCTTACAAAGATCCATGGTTAAAGTTTGTCAAAGATCATAACCCTATCAAAGCCAAGTACAAGGATAAGACTATTGAAGAATCCTTGAACTACTTCTTATCTGATGAACTCTACAATCAGAAAATGGCGCAATACAAGAAGATCAAGAAGATTGAAGACAAACTGAAGATTAAAGATAAAGCTGAACAAATGAAAGCTGATGTAGCTGAATTTGAAAAAGACCACTTGGATGAATCAGCTTTACCAAAGTTAATTTTATGGAGAAAATGGAAAGAAGGAAGTCAAGTAGACTATAACAAGACCTTTTCTAAGGAAGATTCAAAACTAGAACATGATTTTCGTCTACATGACAAAGAGATGAAGTATATATCAGTTACACAAAAAGCACAGAAAAGAGCTTAGACTCTAGCAAAAATATTATTTTGAACAAAGTGTAACTATTCCAGTTTTTGCGTATTCTAATGAAATCCAGTTTTCCAGTTTTACATTGTTTTAATCTTTAAGCTTTTATTTTAGGGAGAGTTTTGGCATCATCAAAAAGGGGGAAATTGTTGGAAATAAAATTTATGTTTTGATGATAATTCATCATATTTATTCAGAATATTATCTTAACCTTATCGATGAAGTGCTGAAGGTAGCTGTTATAGTGAAAGGCTAAAAGATGTCTAGAATTGAATGTATAGGTTTTACTAAGGTCTGATATTTGTATAGGTTACATCAGACAAGCACTGTAATAGTTAGTGTGTCGTGAAACTGAAAACTGGAAGTCATTTAGAAAACCGGAAATTGTTAAGATAAACAACCGACTCGACTACACCAATATGAAAGCGAAGAAGATAAGTTTGCTTTGAGGGACACAGACTCAGTTGGCTTATCTAGAAGATTGAAGAACTAAGGGTCACAAGACTCGGTTATAGAAGCCGAAGAACTGAGGGTTCAAACTCAGTTATGAAGATTACAAGTCGAGACTATAAAGTTAGACTTCAGGCAAGTTTGTGGTAACCTGAACTGAATTTATGGATCTTGTATGAAGACCTAAGAATCATAAGGACAATTAATTCTTAGAAGATAATTGTTTATGGTGTACTCTGATTAAGTAAATTATAATCAGATGTAAACTGGAGTACTGATATTTGAAGAAGAGTAAAATCTCAGTTAATGCTCCAAGTCAGTCAAGAAATTGACAGCGATGAACACGATGTATAAAAAGCGATCGGTAAACTCAGTTTTATATGTCAGCCATCCAACAAACTGATAGTACAGTCGAACATTTTAAAGAAAGCAATTTTATTGGATGAAATACTGAAACATCAAAACGGTCAGAAAATATAGCCGTTACAAGATAGACGTTGATACAATTCGAATTCATGGAAGATTAACGTTGGACCTCACACTATAAATAGAGGACCTTGCACCAAGGATTACACACACGAAGATTTAACAGAATTATTAAGATCAACAAGCATTTTGTGCACTAGTCTTAGTTATTCGAATTGCTATCATCTCTGCGCTATAACAAGATCATATCAAGAATTTCTTCAAATGTTCAAGCTACACAGAATTTATCCATATTTAGACACTTTGAAGAACCACAAACAAGAATCAATTTATTGATTCTCAGCCCAACTTTGGTTCTACATTAAAGGTTTAGACTGTGAAGCAAACCGGGAAGGTTCTGCCAAGGACAGTTGTTACAAGCAGTCGGGTAGACTGTGTTTGTGATGGTAGCTGGTGAAGAGGCATACGTAACCCTTCAAGGACCAGTGTTCAAGCAATTGAAGAGCAGCAATTCTACCTGTTCTACAACTGTTTAGATAGTGAAGCTAGGGATTAGCCAAGGACTATTGTTTAGGACTTTTTGTAACAGTTCACCTCAAGAAGTTCTAGTGGAATTTTCCTCCGCACCACAGGGGAAGAGAGGACTGACATGATTACACCACCTGGAACCTCTATAATTATTATTTATTTACTTTACGCATTTATTTATTTATTTACAGCATTCTGATAATTGATTGTTTCACAACTCACTGTTAGGAGAGATGGAGGCCCAATATCTATGCTGATGGGCTAGATAATAGGCCCAATTTAAATGAACAGGGTCCCATTCTGATCCGGATATATCAGGGTTCATAACAATCTGATGGTAACCCTTATATGCGTCCAGGAATACAAACACCTTGAACCCTACCATGAGATCCACTAGTCTATCGATCTTGGGCAGAGCATAACAATCCTTTGGGCATGCTTTGTTGAGGTCGGTGAAGTCAACGCACATCCTCCAACTCCCATCGGGTTTCTTGACAAGTACGGGGTTTGCTAACCACTCCGGATATACAACTTCCTTGATTATGTTGGCCTGCAACAACTTAGCCACCTCTTGCTGAATTGCTGAGATGCGTTCAGAGGTGAAATGACTTTTCTTTTGATGTACAGGCTTTCTGTTCGGATCTATGTTCAACCTGTGGACTGCCAGTTCTGGAGATAACCCTGGCATGTCCTCAGCTTTCCATGGGAACACATCTCTGAATTCTTTCAAAAGGTTTATCAGGGTTTCCTTGTGCGAGGCTGGAATCCATGCCCCCACATTAACTGTTGAATCTTCATGTTCGTCCCATAAGCAAACAGCCTCTGTTTGGTCTTCAGATGACCAACTCTCTTCATCTTCAGGGAGTAGCTCTTCAACACTCACCTGTTGAACCATCATTTTCCCATTTATTGTCGCTGTGTAACAACTCTTGGCCGTTTCCACACCCCCTTTGATTTTTAAAGAGCCTTTTGCCGTGGTAATTTTCATGCTGACATGAGCTGGTGAGATGACCGCTCGAAGATCAATAAGTGCTGGTCTTTCCATAACCACGTTGTACGCTGACGGTGCCTTCACCACTACATAATCCACCATTAGGGTCCTGCCCTTGGTTCCCTCTCCAAAAGTAGTAAGGAGTTTGATCACCCCCAGCAGATGACTGGGGGTCCGGCGAAGCCGAACAGAGGAGCTGAAATAGGAGTCAGGTCGGCATCCTTCAATTTCATCGCTTTAAACACATTGTAGTAGAGTACGTTCACAGCATTGCCCGTGTCGACGCATATTTACTTTGTTCGATTTTTGCTGATCACTGCTTCTATTACCAATCCTTCGTTGTTGACTAACAATGGTAGTGAATCTCTTGGACCATACACTACTTCTCCTGACATTCTTTTCCATTTGTTCATGGAAGTAGGGGCAGTAGACCTGCTGCTGCTCATATCTTCAGATCTTTGTGAGCCGTTCGGCCCTCCTGAGATCGTATTGATCGTATTCACAGGGCGGTTATCCACGTGACCATCAGGATCTCGGGAATGATCCCTTCTCCTCCTGTACTCCTCTCGGTTATCTCTGTCACTGTTATTTGGACGCTTAAACTTACGTCGACCCCGTGGTTCATCCTGATGAGACTGATCTACGACCTCATGAAGCTTTCCTTCTATTACTGCTGCATCACTATCTCAGACTAAATCCTTGCACTGTTCTTAGTCGTGCCCAACGTCTTGGTGATATTTGTTGGAAGTAGCGCCCGAAAGACAATTTCTGTAATTGTTTTTATAATTAATAAATGACAGATTTATTCTCATCTTATTATTTCCTTTGTGCTTATATGTAATACACTGCTGAAAACCCCAAGTCGTATCATATGTAGCCATATAACTTAGTGTGTGTCACACATGAGGATTAAGTTTATGGTGATACACTTGAAATGTTAGTCCGTGGTGAAGTTAATCAAAGTATGGGGTCTATTGATTAAATCACCATTAATGCGCCCAGAACACTTTATGGTGTGACCGTCTTATCCGGACCGTCGACATTGGTTGTCTAAGTGGGGCATTTATATATGATGTAGTCATATACGACTGGACCGATTTAATCTGCGTTTCTCATATAATTCCGTGATTGAGAAATCTTATTAAATCACAAGATGATCATAGATGGATTAACCTTAATCCTGAAGTGATTACAGACTCCTACTTGTTTCAGGATAGGGTTTGATGTGTTCGTTAAGGATCACTAAGAGACACGGTCCGAATCACTTTCATGTTGGCACTATTCTGGAATGAGTGAGAAATGTGTGTCTCATAGATATGGAATCCATTCCTTCCTGTGGGAAGTAGAAAGACAATCCCCTTATTTGTTGATCCTAGAAAGTGGTCGATCCGTGGAGTTCGTATTGGTTATGAACTAATTGATCACTAGTGGGTTAATGGTAAATAAGGATAAGATGTATTGAAGAGGGTTTACGGAAATAATCCTGCTTCATTACGGATAGTATATGGAGGGTTAGTTTATATGTAATGATTATATCTGTAATATTCCGATTTTCGGAAAAGGGCAGACGTGTCATTTTGCGAAAAACGAAATATTGGGTTCGGATCCATTTATTCGGAGTCTAATTATTTTGATATTTATATATATATATATATATATATATATATATATATATATTCCTCGAGATATACATGTATATATTAAGGAAGGAAATCGATTTTTTAGTAGAAGGTGATTAAGGAAAATCAGTGAATTAGGTAATTATGGGATTTTTCCTATTTAAGGAAAAATCAACCTAATCAGCCCTTAACCTTTTAATCAGATTTTCCAACTCCAAATTCGAGTTTGCTGCGTGTAAGAGCAATAAGAAGAGGCTGAGATACTTTCATCAATATCTGAGTCGATTCTTGATCATTTTCAGTTTTGAGAGAAGCACCGGAATCGTCGTAAGGAGAGCGTTGTTTCAGTATCAGAAACTTGGAGCTTTTCTCAAGGTAATAAATTCGAATTTCCTGCTGTTTTAATGAGTTTGATGGATCAAAACTCATACCTTTCGTAGATTAATCGTTTGGAATCGTGTGATCGATTTGTAATGCAATTCGATTGATCATATAGGTTGTTGCGGAAAAGAGATCGTTTTGCTGCTGTTTGTCTGAGTTTTGGACTTGGAATAGCTTGCTTAAGGTAAGAAGGTCTTCCTACACATTTAATTATGGTTTATAGGATGTAAGTTATGTCCCAGAATTCACATACTGAGGCTCAGTGCGTGCGCACTGAATCCGGTGCTGGCGCACCGAACCTCCTTTTTTATGAAAACATGATTTTTAGCTATGTTATGAACCTTTAATGTTAATCCTTGATATAATAACATGAATTAAACATAAACAAGATTCGATTGAACTTCCGATTCGTTCTGTTAAAACACCGAATGTACTCTTAAAGGGAGTTGAAGTTCAGATCCGTCGGAAGGGCATGAAAGGGCTTGTGCTTTGATGAACTAGAGTTCATCAATGTCTGTGTAATTGTTAAGATGTGATGTCTAGCTGTCTAAGTGAGGGAGTATAGTCGTTAAGGTGAGTTTTATTCTGAAAACACTTAGGTGGTTAGTTAATTCACATTAATAATTACATATGTGTAGTAAAAGCTAAAACGTCATCTATTCTTGGTTAGGCACTGATTCAAATCGGCGGTGTGATACGTTCATAAAAAAGGTGGACAACGCTACTGGCTCAAAAGGCTGAAGGGTAGTGGAAGAAATCCATTGAACGTATATGCATACCGGGGAGATCCCGGGACTACCGGTGCTAATCACCGTAGTTGGCAAGTATATCTCGTGGTGGAATTTCCGTAAGATAAGTTTTCTACCGGTGCTAATCACCGTAGTTGGCAAGTATACCGGGGCTTCCGTTCTTCTAAGATAAGTTTTCTTTAGATTTGTTAGTAACGTTCTGGTTTTCTTTGGTCATCAGGATGGTGGTCACAAGAACTGGAGCAGGTGCTGAAGCGTCAGGAGTTCGTCGAGAGAGTCTGACACCCGTCGTAGGAGGCGGTTTGGTGAGGCAGAATCCCTCACCTCACCCGAGCTTTTCCTGAGGCAGAATCCCTCAGAGGAACTTGTCACCACGACATCAACCAAGGTATAACTACATTTATGGAGAGCCTGGAGCAGCACCTATCCGTGTCACTGTAGTAGGTGACATCCCACCAATCAGTGTACCCCCTCCAGTAAGAATTTACCCGCCACCAGTCAGTGTTTACCCTCCACCCGTGAGCCACCCCTCACCATCAGTTTTTCATCATCGGCTGCAACAGACTTTTCACCCTCCTCCAGTAGTTCACACTCCTCAACCTTGTTGGAAAGGTGTCCTAAACCCAATCGGGTTGGACCAGATCCGACCGGGTCGGGTCATTTACAGTCTATTTAGTTCATGTAATAACTTTATTATGATTAATAAAAGCACTTATGTTATTATATATTGTTTGTCTTCATATTATTTGTTATATATATATATATATAGTAAAGTCCCTAGTATCGATCTGTGATAGGGAAACCATGATAGTGATTATGGTTGATGAGATCTCTAATCACTATAATAAGGTTGGTACTTAAATGTCTCTAGTCTTATATGTTATCAAATGGGACATTGATAGTATAATCAGACTAGCACGTATTTGATGTCTTCTATCTTTTAGAAGATAGGGATAGATCTCGTCTATCGAAGTGTAGGGACACTTGGACTGTACGTGGACGTGTATTAGAGAATGCGTACGTTAGACTGACCCACTTACATTAAGTGTCACACTATGTGGCGGTTGTGTAATTATCCTTTTGACCGGAGTCTTCATGGCATCACGGTGTGGATTGTTGTTCGGTAAAAACTAGTTTTAAATTTATAAACCGAAACACCCCAAGTATAAGGCTTGTAGTAAAGGGTGTTAACGGGTCGTCCTAAGGGAGTCGAATGTTTATCGGATTAAGATGCAGTTATTATATCGATTATGTCACAAATTATTATCTAAAACTAAGGTTTATATTAATTGTAAAATAGAAACGAAGAACAGTGACTAAAATAGCAGAAAACAGAAAAATTCAACACTGGACGGCCGTTCACTGAGGGTGGACGGGCGTCCGGTGACGTGCTGGAAAACAGAAATATGCAGAAAACAGCAGGTAACAACTAAAGTTCTTGAAATAACTAGTCGTAGCAATCACAATTGATACGAACAAATTGGTTTATCAAAGAATTAAAAGAACGGCAAGGCAACTAGAATCCACCAATCAACCAACCAACCCCAACTAGATTGTGAGCTAAAGGTACGATTTTTAGTAATGATCAAATCACGAATTCGATTAAATCTCTTTAATCAATTTCTAGGGTTTCGATTTCTTTCTCAAGCAAAACTAAACTAGCATGCATAACACGATCATGAGATTGTCTCCAATACTCTACTCAATTAATCATAAACAATCTCTTGAATCACAATTAATTGCATCAATTGAAAGAAATCACAACTTGAATAATATTCTCATATAAATTCAATTAGAACGGTAGTTTCATCGATCTCTCGATTCAATAAAACATAAACAATTATTACAAAATTCAATTGATGAAAAACAGTAAATTTAACTCACTAAAGATATAGCTTAAAATCTTCTAGTTGGTGTGGTTGTTGGTTGGTTTCCTCCGTTGTCCCACCGCAAGATGCTTAGCCAACAATCATATTGGTGATCATGATTGTTGAGATGGAAGAATTCATCTCTGTGTTTTCTCTTTGTGGAATATGCGGCTGCTAGGATATAGGCGGCTGCTGTGAATTTCTGAATGAATGATATGATCCTCCTTAGGGTTTGATATGCGCTTGTATTTATAAGACTTTGAGGCGGCTAGGGTTAAGTCGGCGATTGGACGCCCGTCCAGTCTTCACAAAATTCAAAATTCATCGAGTCGGGCCGAGTCTTCTTGGACGTCCGTCCTATGCAAAAATGGACGCTCGTCCACTGGAATTTTCAAAACTCTGAATCAAGTTTCCTCTCCTAGACGCTCGTCTGGTCCTTCAAACGCTCGTCCACTAGACGGGACTCAGACGCCAGTTCAGCCATCAATGTGTCTTCATGCCAATAGCAAAGTGTAAAATCGTACATAAACACATAAAAAAAAACACATACACAACTCGATTTTCACTTTTAAACATTTCGAACTTCATTATCTCAATATTTCAATTAAACTCCTACTTTTCTATAAAAAGTAATAAAATACGAAGAATATTGTTACGGAATAAAGCGATAAAAACCATAAAATTCACCGTTAACAACTCCCCCATACTTAAACTTTTGTTCGTCCCGAACAAAATAATCAAAACTAGCTCACTTTCATGCAATCCATATGGATTCCCAACTCACGTAACAAAAGATACGACAAATATAGCAATTAATACCAACATAGAGATAGATTCAGTGTGTGTGTGAAAAGCCCTTTTCAATCTCCACTATTCTTTCGCACAAAATCCGTTCAAATAATCCTAATGACTTTCCTAGGTATAGGCAGTAACCGTTCCACAAAAAGTCTTCCCGTGTTCTTATTAGGATAATCCCTAAAACATATCATTCGGTTTATACTGGGGATAGTTAGAAGATAACTACGGTTCCTACCAACTTTCCATAGTACCATTTGCCAAATTTTCTTTAAGATTAACTTAATTCCACATATATAGCATATGCCCTCATTCCCAGCAATAGGATGTTTCGTGATAACACCCTAGCTGGACTACTATCATCAGGCAGTCGGGAGCTATTGAACCTCATAGTGGTATAGGACATTTCATGATAATACCCTACCGCACTCAAATCATTGGCAGCTACATCCGACATACACATATTTTATTCATATTATTCATCTTAGATTGGTGTACAAACCTTAAGATATATCCCTCCTATCACATTCAAACCTTCAGATATTCACAGTACACGGTTAGAAATTAGGTGTAATGTTTACCGTTACTATTAAGCACAAGTCTCTCTAGGATAAATCACTAGGATAGTGAATGGATAAAGTTTAAAAATGTCGCTTCAATTTCAAAGGCTTACGTGAATATGAAATGAATACTATCTCATATTAGTAAAAGCATGCTATAACTATCTCACAGAAGTTACAGACAATCATCGTCAGGAAACTACAACTAGCGAGCCTTTTTGTTTCAATTACATGCTCAAAATTTACAATTATCCACGTTTACTTTGAAAAATTTTAAATTTTTGCCAAGGAATTCACATTTGCTCGCTTTTCGAAATATAGCATGATAACATACCCAATTTAGACACCCCCCACACTTAAATCACATTATGTCCTCAGAATGTGCAGATAAGAGAAAAGAATACTTAGCTGGTTTTCAAAATGATTGTCGGGTTGTAGGTTGGGAGAGGTCAGGCCGTAGCATGAATGTACCGCTGCAACTCGTAGCATGAACAGACAACACTAAAAGTGACAACTGGCAAAAACCGCGCAACAATATCTGCAACACTCGACATAGCATATAATCTCGGGGTACAAGGGGTATATGAGTAAACATGTAGGCACATAAAGCATTCACAAATAGGACAGGGATAACCAACACACAAATCACCATGGTGTTATTCCTAATGCCCTAAAAACTTAACTAAAAAGTAACTTAAAAGACTAGGCTGCCTCCTAGGAGCGCTTCTTTTATGTCATTAGCTTGACACAGATTTCAAAGTTAACCCGGATCGGGCCACTTCGGTTTACTTCTGGCCACTTCTTCATCGGAATCAGAATGAAGGACAGGGGTGTGGCCGCAACAGCAACAGGTCAAGTGCTCTACTAAGTGTTTGAACTTAACTTTCCAGATAGCACTGACTCTCTTCTTCGTCCCGTTCTTGTGCAGGTTACGCTTAGGTATACTGACATGTTCAGATGTCTTGGAAGAAGGGTCCTCACGGGTAAATGTACAAATGTCATCATCCGAATGAAAGAATTCGGATGGGATCTCATCGCAGATCGGATTATCAGTCGTTTCAACCCTCTTTTGAAAGTACAGGGTCTCAGACTTTTCTTTTGGTTGGCCAAAATATTTTTTGAGTCATTGACCATTTACCTTAAAGGGTTGATTATCATACCCGTTTAACGTGATCGCTCCACTTGAATTGACATCGAGAATCTCAAAGGGGCCAGACCATCTAGATTTGAGCTTACCGGCAAACAGATGGAGCCTGGTATTATAAAGCAAAGCCATATCACCCACTTTGAATTCTCGATCCTTGATCTTAGCATCATGGAGTGCCTTAGTTCTTTCCTTACTGATTTTAATTGCAATAACCTCTTTTCCCCACAGAGTTGGCTATCGAAATTCAAGAATTTAATAGCCCAGTAAGCTCTGTGTTCAAGCTCGACTGGTAAATGGCATGCCTTGCCATAAACCATTTGGAAGGGTGACGTGCCCATAGGGGTCTTAAACGCAGTGCGATAGGCCCAAAGCGCGTCATCCAACTTTAGACTCCAGTTGGATCTATTTGCGTTCACGGTCTTTTCTAGAATCCTTTTAAGGCTCCGGTTGCTTACCTCGACTTGGCCACTTGTTTGGGGATGATATGGTGTACCGATTTTATGTCTGACACCATATTTCTCAAGAATTTTATCAAGCGGCGCGTTGCAAAAATGAGTACCTTCATCACTAATGAGGGCTACAGGACGCCGAATCTGATGAAGATATTCTTTTGCAAGAATTTCTTCACAACTTTGTGATCATTAGTTTGGGTGGCTATTGCCTCCACCCATTTGGAAACATAGTCTACACAGACGAGAATGTATTTATTGGAGCATGAAGATGGGAAGGGGCCCATGAAATCAATGCCTCACACGTCGAAGACTTCGCATTCTATAATGGGCCTAAGTGGCATTTCCATCCTATTACTTTGCCTCCCAATCCTCTGGCACCTATCGCAACCTTTACAAAAGGCTTCTGCATCTTTAAAAAGAGTCGGCCCGTAAAATCCCGCTTGGAGGATTTTTGCAACAATCTTGGGTGTTCCGTAGTGTCCTCCCGTGGGACCACTATGACATTGTTCCAGAATATCCCATTGCTCATGTTCCGGAACACACCTTCTAAGCAACCCGTCTTTACAGACATTGAACAGATAAGGATCCTCCCACACGAGATACTTTAAATTAGAAAAGAACTTCTTCCTATGCTGATACGTCATTTCCTCTAAATGCCCACTTGCTAAATAGTTGACGTAATCAGCGTACCACGGCCTAACTGTATCAAGCTTCATCAATTGCTCAGTAGGGAAATCGATGCCTATTTCCTTGTGATTTTCGCCACCCTCATTTACTAGGCGAGATAGGTGATCAGCTACAAAGTTATCACTACCCTTCTTATCTTTGATCTCAAGGTCAAACTCTTGCAAAATTAGAATCCATCTGAGTAACCTTGGTTTTGCATCTGCTTTGTCCATAAGGTAGCGTAGGGCTGCATGGTCTGTCCAAACCACAACTTGAGACCCTAGAAGGTAACTTTTAAACTTGTCGATAGCAAAAACGATGGCTAAGAATTCCTTCTCAGTCGTGGTGTAATTGCATTAAGCCGGGTTCAAGGTGCGGCTCGCATAGTAAATGGGCCGAACTTTTTGTCAATTCTCGGCCTAAAAGCTCGCGCCCACTTTGCGTAGTTAGAGGCATCGCACATTAATTCAAAAGGCTTAGTCCGGTCGGGTGCGATTAAGATAGGGGCACTTATGAGCTTATCCTTTAGGCAATTGAAAGCTCCATTGCATTTCTCATCAAACAAGAACTCAACATCATCTTTCGAAGGTTAGATAAGGGCTTGGCGATGGTGGAAAAACCCCCGAATAAACCGCCTGTAGAAGCCAACATGACCTAGAAAACCTCGTACCTCTTTCACTTTGTTTTCGGGTACGCCATCTTTTCAATGGCCTCTACTTTAGCCTTATCAACCTGAATACCAGTACTGGACACCTTGTGTCCTAGAAAAATTCCTTCATCTACTAGAAAATGGCATTTCTCCCAGTTGAGTACTAAATTCTTTTCAACACAGCGTTGAAGTACCATATCTAGATTTTCCAAGATCTCATCAAAGCTATCGCCATAGAGGCGAGAAGTCATGCATGAAGACTTCCATACATTTCTCCACAAGTCCATCGAAAATGGCCAACATGCACCGTTGAAATGTTGCTTGGTGCATTGCATAACCCGAAAGGCATTCGCGAAAAGCAAAAGTGCACGATGGACACGTAAACGTAGTCTTCTCTGGTCATTAGGGTCGATGGCTATCGGAAGTAACGAGAATATCCATCGAGGAAACAACAATACTTATGACCACTCGGTCTCTTTCAAGAAGCTGGTCAATGAAAGGTAAGGGGAAATGGTCTTTGGCGGTGACTTCATTCAATCTGCGATAATCAATGCAGACCCTGTAGCCAGTCACAAGGCGTAAAGCTACTTCTTCCCCCTTTTCATTCTTTTCCACGGTAATACCTCCCTTCTTTGGCACAAATTGAGTGGGGCTAACCCACTCACTGTCGGCGATTGCATAGATGATTCCCATGTCTAACCATTTGATGACTTCTTTCTTGACAACCTCCTGCATGTACGGATTCAGCCTTCGGCGAGGTTGTCCGACTTTCTTAGCTCCTTTCTCCGTTCGGATTTTATGCATGCACACATCGGGGCGATTCCTCGGATATCACCCACTTGCCATCCGAACGTGAGGATGTTTTTTTCAAGCACTTTTATCGGCGGTGCTTCTTGTTCGGGCTCGAGTTTTGAAGAGATGATTAAGGGCAACTTCTCACCGTCCTTAAGAAAAATGTACTTAAGGTGTTGCGGAAGCGGTTTAAGCTCCAAGTCGGTAGGTGGTTGCTCAATCTTTGGATTTTAACGGGCCACCTTTTTCCTTATGGGCTTAAAGTGGTTGATCGAAGAATACCTCATCTTCCCGAGGCATAACCCCCGAAAGGTACCGGATCACATCATCCATAGGGATCCTTCGTCGTCGCACCCGCTTCCTCCTTCTTATGCTTGATCATCTTAATCAACTCTTCATCTTCTAGCTCCTTTGCTAGCTGTTCCCAATCATCAACCTCCCAATGAATAGTCTCTCTCCAGAAATCCACTTCGTCCCAACTACCCATCAGGGCTTCCTCTTCTACAGGGTTAAAGTCTTCCTGATGCAGCTCTTTGAAATCATCGTTCATCGCTGGGAAATTCCATGTTTCGTGTTCATTGACAGGCTTAGTGTGAGCAAGTTGTGAAGACGACTCGTCAGTGACTACGGCTGTGATGAAACAGAAGATGGTCCACAATCAGCTTGATCTTTAGTGTTTATAGCTTCAAAAACACCTATCTCTGTTAGCTCTTCCGCTTCTTCAGAGTTGGCATCTTCTTCGTCCTCATAAATTGCTTCGACGAACGAGATTTCTTCAATCAAGGTTTTCTCAAGACTTTTCCCTCGTGTGAAGGTAACAGATGTATCATCAACTCTAAGCTTAATCTGACCCTTACAGAAATCGATGAGGGCGGCAGAGGTGTCCAAAAAGGTCCGGCCTAGAATTAGGGGCATCTCTTTGTTAGGCGGATAGTCTAAGATAACCCAGTCGGTAGGGAAAACCAAGTCTTCAACATGGAGAAGAACATTAGTAACACAACCAGCTGCTGAGCGGCTAGATCGGTCTACCATCTGAAGAGAAATAGGGCGTTCCCGCATTCTTTTATCTAAACCAAGCTTTTTACAGACGTTCAATGGCATCACATTTATAGAGGCCCCTGAGTCGCATAAGACGTTTTGGAACATGTGGCCTTCAATCTCACAAGAGATTGAAGGTCTTCCGGGGTCACCTCGCTTAGTAGCAACTTTTTGTGAAACCATAGAGCAATCTTCTCTTAAAACTTCTTCCACCATCCCTTGAAGCTTCTTCTTGCTCCCACAAACTTCCTTAAGATACTTAGAGCACTTAGGCATTTCAGTCAATACCTCAGCTAGGGGTATACTCACTTTGGTGTCTCTGAGCATCCTCCTCACTCCGTCATATTGTCTGTCATGACTGAGGGTATTCTCTTTCTTATTTGGTGGATAAGGAATGGCTTTATCATTGTCCATGGCTTGATTTCTTATGGCTTCGTCTTCCTTATCCTTCCATCTGACAAACTTTTCCTCCCTCTTCTTTGTCAGGGGTACAGCCACCTGACTTTTCCTCATTTCTTTATCGAATAATTTTCATCCCCCGAAGAATCATCATCATTAAGCTCCTCCTCCTTGTTGCTTTCTTCGGTATTTAACTTCGATTGCCCCCTCCCGAACTTATGGTGTCGGGAGGGGCTACTCGTTTCCCGACGTCTTTCCGGGTCCCGCTTCGCTTACCACTTATTAGAGTGACCTCATTCACTCTTCGTCTCCATACTCCCGTTGAGGTGTGATGGCAGTGCAAACATTGATATCTGCGTTAGGATTTCTTTCGGTATAACTTGGAAGTTTACCGGGGGGTCTGCTTGCTTGTTGGTCTGCCATCTGACCAACATGTCTCTCTATTGCCTTGACACTAGTAGCCAGGGTCTTCACCATGTCTACTAGCTCATCAAACTTATGTTGAGGGACACAAGAGGTGGTTTGGTTATGATGTTGGTTTTGATTCCAACCACCTTGAGGTCTTTTGGAGTTAGGATTGTGAGATTGATTAACCATCCCAGGAGGTGGTCTTTGATAACTTGAGTTGAAAGAAGGTTTTGATTTGGATGGGCCAGGTGGTGCATTGGCTTGATTAAAATTGGGTCGTTGAAATCCGGAATGATTCTGGTCCTGATTGAAGTTTCTGAAGGTTTGGTTATGATTCTCCATTAAATTCACTTCCTCATTCATCTCATTTCCCGCCTTTGCATTCCCGGGTAGTTCACATCACGACGGCCCTCGTTCTTTGCCGCATTTGTAAATTGGCTAGCCGCTTGCTCATCACTTCCATTTGAGCAACTAACATCTTAGTCTCGAATTGCTCGCAGCATGATTCCTTCTTATTCCCACTAACATTGGTCTTCCTTGGAGTTGACCACATGTTATTCTTTGCTATAGTTTCGGCTACCCTGTAAGCGAGCGTCATCACCTCCCCCAGGAAGGATCCATGAGCGAGTTGAATCAAGGTAGTCTCTATTTGGTTGAGAGACACCTCTCGTAGAATAACTCAGTAGCTCATGTCTTGTATCCATGGTTGGGGCACTTCCTCATCAGCAGATTTAGTCTCTCCCATGCTTTCCCCACACTCTCACCATCAAGTTTGTTCAAATGTGGCTATCTCCTTTTCATGTCCATGATTGTCCCGGAGTGAGACAAACTTCGAGCAAAGGCTCTTTTGACATCATTCGGGAACGGAGAGAATGATGGGCTAAAGATTTGAACCAACGGTTTGCTTCACCCTTTAGAGCAAACGGGAAGAGTTTTAACTTGACAATCTCGAATCAATACCGGGATAGTGGCTCGCCGCGGATTTGAACGAAGGTGGACAAGAAGTCATGAGGATCTTCTTCGGCGGTACCATGAAAAGAACTATTCTGGACCAGCCCAACCACTCCAGTTTTCAGATCGAAGTTCAGTTGCCCCATGTCTGGAGGGCGAATAGGTCTATGCCCTTCCAGGAAGTCTTGGTCAAGATAGGGGGCATAGGGGTCTTGATTTAATTGGTTTAGCTGGTTTTGACGGAATTGTTGAAATTGATTATTTATCCCAGCTTGTTGATTTTGTTGTTGTTGTATTGCATGCATCTGTTGAAGGATCAGATTCATTTGGGCTTGAGGATCTGGATTTGGAACTTCGTTAGCCATAATGTCTGGATTAGGGAAGAGCTTTCTCCTGAGAATAGATCGCTCAGGTTCGGGATTAAAGGTAAGAGGTCCCTTCTTACTCCTGGTTTGCATAAACCAGAAGAGCAGAACATGAAGAAATCAACCTTAGGGTTGATGAGAATGAATGTAGAGAAGATTAGAGGGTTTAGAGGTTTAGAAAGAGAGAAGAGAGAAGAGGAGAGGTGACAATTTAAGAGATTGAACCGGCGTTCAGTATGAGTGAACGCTGGTTCAGGGGAAATTCTGGAGGTGAACGCTAGCGTTCAGAAGACAAATTGGGGGGGGGGGGCAGACGGGCGTTCAGAGTCTGGACGCCCGTTCAGAAAGTTTCCTTTTTATTTTTTTTATTTTTTATTTTTTTGAATAAAGGCTGCTAAAATCTAAGGCAAATCTAAACTATGAAAAATAAAAGTCAAATATGAAAAATATAAATAAAAAAAAGACAAACTATGATAAAATAAAATAAACGTACCTTTTAGATTAGCACCTATAAGAATCCGACAACCGTTACCGACTCCCCGGCAACGGCGCCAAAAACTTGTTCGGTAAAAACTAGTTTTAAATTTATAAACCGAAACACCCCAAGTATAAGGCTTGTAGTAAAGGGTGTTAACGGGTCGTCCTAAGGGAGTCGAATGTTTATCGGATTAAGATGCGGTTATTATATCGATTATGTCACAAATTATTATCTAAAACTAAGGTTTATATTAATTGTAAAATAGAAACGAAGAACGAGTGACTAAAATAGCGAGAAAATAGAAAAATTCAACCTTTGGACGGCCGTTCACCGAGGGTGGACGGGCGTCCGGTGACGTCTTTGGAAAAGAAATATGCAGAAAACAGCGGGTAACAACTAAAGTTCTTGAAATAACTAATCGTAGCAATCACAATTGATACGAACAAATTGGTTTATCAAAGAATTAAAAGAACGGCAAGGCAACTAGAATCCACCAATCAACCAACCAACCCCAACTAGATTGTGAGCTAAAGGTACGATTTTTAGTAATGATCAAATCACGAATTCGATTAAATCTCTTTAATCAATTTCTAGGGTTTCGTTTTCTTTCTCAAGAAAAACTAAACTAGCATGCATAACACGATCATGAGATTGTCTCCAATACTCTACTCAATTAATCATAAACAATCTCTTGAATCACAATTAATTGCATCAATTGAAAGAAATCACAACTTGAATAATATTCTCATATAAATTCAATTAGAACGGTAGTTTCATAGATCTCTCGATTCAATAAAACATAAACAATTATTACAAAATTCAATTGATGAAAAACAGTAAATTTAACTCACTAAAGATATAGCTTAAAATCTTCTAGTTGGTGTGGTTGTTGGTTGGTTTCCTCCGTTGTCCCACCGCAAGATGCTTAGCCAACAATCATATTGGTGATCATGATTGTTGAGATGGAAGAATTCATCTCTCTGTGTTTTCTCTTTGTGGAATATCGGTTTGCTAGGATATAGGCGGCTGCTGTGAATTTCTGAATGAATGATATGATCCTCCTTAGGGTTTGATATGCGCTGGTATTTATAAGACTTTGAGGCGGCTAGGGTTAAGTCGGCGATTGGACTCCCGTCCAACAAGGTAGACGCCCGTCCAGTCTTCACAAAATTCAAAATTCATCGAGTCGGGCCGAGTCTTCTTGGACGTCCGTCCTATGCAAAAATGGACGCTCGTCCACTGGAATTTTCAAAACTCTGAATCAAGTTTCCTCTCCTAGACGCTCGTCTGCTCCTTCAAACGCCCGTCCACTAGACGGGACTCAGACGCCAGTTCAGCCATCAATGTGTCTTCATGCCAATAGCAAAGTGTAAAATCGTACATAAACACATAAAAAAAACACATACACAACTCGATTTTCACTTTTAAACATTTCGAACTTCATTATCTCAATATTTCAATTAAACTCCTACTTTTCTAAAAAAAGTAATAAAATACGAAGAATATTGTTACGGAATAAAGCGATAAAAACCATAAAATTCACCGTTAATAATTGTCATGCTTTGACACTATTGAGATTTCTCCTAACCACGGGGCGATCATGCGGTAGTGATTGGGTATGATATTGAAGCATGCGGAGTATACATGATTGGTCGTCCGGGAATCGCATATCCTATGATTGGGATCGAATATCCGAAATGGCCTTCTTATAAGGAGTGTCTAGCTCTCGAGAATCTTTGCAAAGTGGGAGTAAATGTGTTATTCCGAGAGAGCATGATATCCAGATTATAAGATACGATCGTTAATGTATTGACACTCGAGATACGATCGTATGGATATTGTTACAGCGATAGGATTGTAAGTTACACGGTAACTGCTTCACATGAAAGGTAGTAGTCATTGCTTTTGACTCTTCCGATGATTGGGGGTCACGGTGTGTTGCTAGACGCTATCCCGTGATCGTTAGGCATGAAGGGCATTTTAGTAAATTGCACTTGGTGTCTACGGCCAACATATTCGGAAGCCTATCGGGTCACACACATATGAACATCGAGTCGGATTAAAATGCGGTTATAGTTGATAACCAAATAAGGAAAGTTTATCTCTAGACTATAAAGGTTATAGTGGTAAATTAATATGGTGGTATTTATTTATTATGAATAAATTAAATACAAGATATTAATTATATATAAATTAGATTAATTAAAGAATATTCCGGAAGCCAATTTATTGGCATATGGGGCGCCACTTTTAAGTGTATAAGATACACTTGGATTGTGCACTTTAATTAATGAGATTGCCATAATATTAATATAAGATATTAATTGATTTTGAAAAATAGATTTATGGTAATAAGATAATTATAATCAATATATGATATTGGCAAAATAAATTATAATTAAAGAGATAAATCAACCTAGTTGTTTTTCCTTATTTTTTTGGAAAAAGGGTTTTCTTCTCCTACACACCATTAGGGGCGCCACCTTCTACTATATATAGGAGGTGGGTGTCAAGCTCTTTTGTACAACACAATTGCAAGAGTTCATAATTCTTGTGTAAAATAGAGAGCCTTCCATAGTGAGTTTGTGAGTGAAGAAAAGGTCCGGTCTAGCAGCCGGAGATTTTCCGATAGCAATCCAAGGAGGATTCCGGCGAGGGGTTCGTGTGGATTAGCGATAGAGGCCGGACGCGTGGACGGCTTGCGCATTGAACAACTCTCCGTTTGCGGTCAAAGCGACGATCTTATAGATCATCTGAGGTATAACCGTCAAACTACTTAACGTGTTTATTGCATTAAACGAAGAACGATCTAGAAAAGGAAATCAATTTTAAATTCCGCTGCATTAAACTAGTGATTTCCTAACAAACCTACTGTACCCCCTTCACCCCGTTTTGATCACCAGCAAGGCTTTGGTTGTCCACCCTACGGTTTCTATCAGCCACCACCTTACCAGCAAGAGATACCTTATGGATACCCTCTAGTTTACCCACAAGCCCCACCAGTTAGACCGGTTTTTGAGCAAGCACCACCAGTGGACTGGTATACGAGATTAAGGAGGAACAGAATTCAAGAATTCTTTGGGAATGTTGAGCATTCAAAGGCTGATGATTGGTTGAGAAGCTTTGAGAAAGCTTGTAGGAACATCAATGTTCCCGAGACTGAGATGGCACAGTTAGCAGTTGGATTTCTTATGGGTGCAGCTGAAGCTTGGATCGATGCGATACTGAGCAGTAATGGAAAGGTAACAGATTAGGAAGACTTTAAGGCCATGTTCTACAACGAGTATTTCCCAGCAACAGTGCAGGCGGACATGGCAAGTCAATTCTTAAAGCTTAAGAAGGGTACTTACATGACAATATCGCAGTACACCAACAAGTTTAACGAGTTAGGAAGATTCTATCCTGAGCTGATGAAGGTTGAAGAAATAAAGATGGCTCTTTACATTTAAGGCTTAGCCTATCAGATATAGTCTGGTATGTTAGGTTTCACAGCCAAGAATATGGCTGAGTTGTTGAATAAGGCCTTAGAGGTTGAGACATTCAGGAAGAAGGCCACCGTGGTTATTGGAAACAAGAGAAATTTTGGAACAAGTCAAGGCAATAACAGGGGAGCACCGCAGTAGAATGCTAAGAGAACAACAGACCCTGCAACAAGTAAACCTCCAACCGGAGCACCACTTTGTCCCAAGTGTAACAGGAACCACCCAGGTGAGTGTAAGGCCAATACAGGTGGCAGCTACTACTGTGGAGATCTAGGGCACTTTGCTAAGATATGTCCAACAAAGGGGAGTTTGAATATTCAGAAGCAGGGTAGTGGAAGAGGCGGCCCAAGTCGCCCAGTTTGAGTTTTTCCAGTGGATGCTGAGATGGCTGAACCAGATGATAATGTTATTTCAGGTACCTTTTGTTTATTTTAATTTATTAGAGTACTTTTATAGCACGATTTAAATCATGTTGTATTTGTATTTAAATAAATGAATTCACATCCTAGGTACAATAATATTAGACAACTTAGCAGTTACGGTGTTGTTTGATGCGGGAGCGTCTAATACCTTTGTGTCAACTAAAGTAGCTAAGAAGCTTAACTTACCAACGGAAACTTTAAGAAACACTTTGGAGGTAACAACACCTTTAGGGAAAGTGACTAAGGTAACCAATTTGATGCCGCAAGTGGATGTACGAGTAGGAACGTATCGCTGCAAGAGTGACTTTACGGTTCTAGACTTTTTGGATTTCGATGTGATTCTTGGAATAGATTGGCTATCCAAGAATTATGTTCACTTGGATTGCAGAGAAAAGAGAGTGACCTTTAAGATACCAGGGAGATCAGATAAGACTTACCAAGTAAATGTTTACAAGCCTAGCAAGAAGCGTCACCCTACAATTTCAGCGGTTAAGGCTATAAGAGCTTGTCAGAAAGGTTGTGAAGGCTACTTGTTTAACGCAGTCGATGTGGAACAAGTGAAGCCTGATTTAGAGGAAACCCCTATAGTAAAGGACCCTGAAGTGTTTCCGGAAGAGTTATTGGGAAACATGCCGGATAGGGAGATCGAATTCGAGATCAAGTTGATGCCAGGAGCGGCACCAGTTTCTAAGGCACCCTATAGGATGGCATCGGCTGAATTGAAGGAATTGAAATCTCAACTTAAGGATATGCTTGAGAGGAATATAATCCAGCCTAGTACTTCTCCTTGGGGAGCCCCAGTGTTGTTTGTCAATAAGAAGGATGGTAGCATGAGGATGTGCATAGATTACATAGCGCTGAACAATCTTACCATCAAGAACAAGTACCCTTTGCCAAGGATAGATGATTTGTTTAATCAGTTGCAAGGCAAGAGAGTACCATCAGTTGAAGATCAAGGTAGCAGATATACCGAAGACGGCTTTCAGTACGAGGTATGGACATTATGAGTTCTTAGTCATGCCTTTTGTACTCACTAATACTCCATCTGCATTTATGGATTTGATGCAGCGAGTTTTCATGCCATACTTGGATAACTTTGTGATAGTGTTCATAGATAATATTCTAGTGTACTCTAAGGATGAGAAAGAGCATGAAGAACACTTAAGGATAGTGTTGGAGACTTTGAAGAACAACCAGTTGTATGCTAAGTTCTCAAAGTGCGACTTTTGGTTGGATCAAGTAAGTTTCTTAGGACATGTCATTTCTGGAGATGGCATTAAGGTTGATCCAGCGAAGATTGAAGCGGTTGAGAAGTGGTCCATACCAACTACAGTTTCAGAGGTTATAAGTTGTTGGAAATAAAATTTATGTTTTGATGATAATTCATCTTATTTGTTAAAATATTATCTTAACCCCACTGATGAAGTGCTGAAGCAAGCTGTTATAGTAGAAAGCTAAAAGATGTCTAGAACTGAATGTATAAGTTTTACTAAAGTCTGACATTTGTATAGGTTACATCGACAAGCACCGTAATTGTTAGTGTGTCGTAAACCGAAAAGCGGAAATCATTTAGAAAACGGAAATCATCGAGACAAGCAACCGACTCGAATACACCTACATGAAAGCGAAGAAGGTAAGTTCGCCGAGAGTTACAGACTCAGTTGACTTATCTAAAAGATCGAAGAACTGAGGGTTCAAACTCAGTTATTAAAGAATGAAGAACTGAGGGTTCAAACTCAGTTATGAAGATTACAAGTCGAGACTGTAAAGTTGGACTTCATGCAAGATTGTGGTGACCTGAACTGACTTTATGGATCTTGTATGAAGACCTAAGAATCATAAGGACAATGAATTCTTAGATGATAATGAATCATGGTGTACTCTGATTAAGTCAATTATAATCAGATGAAAACAGGAGTACTGATATTTGAAGAAGAGTAAAATCTCAGTTAATGCTTCAAGTCAGTTAGGAAACTGACAAAAGAAAAACCCAGTACAAAACTGATAAGGAAACTCAGTTTTATAAGTCGCCCTCCAACAAACCGAAAGTACAGTCGAACGTTGTAAAGAAAACAATTTCATTGGATGAGTTACTGACACAGCAGAACGGCAGTAAATATAGCCGTTGCAAGATAGACGTTGATACAATTCAAATTGAAGCCAGATGAACGTTGGACTTCACACTATAAATAGAAGACTTTGCACCAACAACAAAATATATAGAACAGAGCATATACAAGAATCAACAAGCAATTTTGTGCATCAGTCTATTCTATTCGAATTCCTATCATCTCTGAACTATAACAAGATCATATCTAGTATTTCTTCAAGTGTTCAAGCTACAAAGAATTTATCAAGAATTCAACACTTTGAAGAACCACAAACAAGAATCAATTTATTGATTCTCAGCCCAACCTCGATTCTACATCAAAGGTTTTAGACTGTGAAGCAAACCGGGAAGGTTTCGCCAAGGACGATTGTGACAAGCGATCGGGTAGATCGTGTTTGTGGTGGTAGGCGGTGAAGAGGCAATCCTACCCTCTAAGGACCGGTGTTTCAAGCATTTGAAGAGCAAAGCAATTCTACCGTTCTACAGCTTGTTTAGATAGTGAAGCTAGGGATTAGCCAAGGACTATTGTTTAGGACTTTTTGTAACAGTTCACCTCAAGAAGTTCTAGTGGAATTTTCCTCCACACCACAGGGGAAGAGATGACGTACAGGATTACATCACCTGGAACCTCTATAATATCCGCCTTATTTACTTTACGCATTTATTTATTTATTCAGCATTTACTTACAGCATTGTGATACTTGATTGTTATACACCTCACAGTCACAACTGACATTCACCAAAATTCAGTTCACAACACTCAGTTTTCAGAATAGAATAACAAGATCAAGAAAAAGGCTAAAATCATATCCGCTGCCAGTTGACTCAGTTTCAGCTTAAGTCAGTTTGACTTAATCTCAGCTTTGTCAGCTTAACTCCACACAAGTTTTTAACTGAACCTTAATTTTCTTTAAATCCAGTTTTAGGGACAAGTTTATTCACCCCCCTCCTCTAAACTTGTGTTAGCCTTTCCAAGGGACCAACATAAGTTTTCTCGGTTTGGCTCGCTATTATAGGAAGTTTGTTCATGATTTCTCAAAGATAGCTACACCACTTACCCAACTCACTCAAAAGAATGTAAAGTTTGAGTGGACCAGTGAGCGTGAAGAGGCTTTTCAAACGTTGAAGTCGAAGTTGAATACAACCCCAGTTTTGGCAGTTCTGGAGATCTTTGATAATTATGACGTTTATACAGATGCTTCAGGACAAGGTTTGGGTTGTGTATTGATGCAAGGCGGGAAGGTAAATGCTTATGCATCTAGACAGTTGAAGGTGCATGAGAAGAATTACCCAACCCACGACTTGGAGTTAGCAGCGGTTGTGTTTGCCTTGAAGATTTAGAGGCACTACTTGTATGGAGTTAAGGCCAGGATCTTCACCGATCACAAGAGCTTGAAGTATTTCTTTACCCAAGAGAATCTGAATATGAGACAAAGGAGATGGTTAGAGTTCGTTAAGGATTATGACTTAGACATTCAGTATCATCCGGGTAAAGCAAACGTTGTAGCAGATGCCTTGAGTAGGAAACCAGTTTTTGCAATTTCAAGTGTTGAAGATGTGGCAGAAAGGTTAGATGGGCTGAAAATCCGGAGTGTTGGTCCCAGAGAAGGGTGAAACTATAGTCAGAGGGGGGTGAATGACTATAGTGGAGTTTCAAAAACTTTTCTTATGTTTAAAAGCTTTTGGGCAGCGGATAAATCCCTTCTTACTATGTTGTTTTCAAATCAGTTTAGACAATCACAGATATAAGTTATGATCTAGGCAATTTAAGTAAATGCTGTAAAGTAAATTGACACAAGGCTTATAGTGGTTCTGGGTGGTGTAATCCCTTAATCCACTCTTCTCCTGTGATGATTGGAGGAATTCACTATTGTTTCACAGATACAATAGTATGATTGTCCTTGACTTCCCAAGCTTCACAATCTACAAGACTATCACTCATTGACTGCAACAGCTTCAGTTATTCAGTCTCTTTCACTGCTTCTTGAGATCAAAATCCTTCAGAAGCTATCACAGACACAACTCCTTCTCAGATTGCTTCTGATTCAGTTGCTTCGGTTTGATGTGAATGAGATTCACAAACTTGCTTGATCAATCTCAGTGCTGAATATAAAAGTGTAGTTTTGATGTCTGAGTTGATCTCTAGATAAGTCCTTATAAGTTCAGAGAGAAGGCTTTTCAAATTGACAGAGTTTCTGCTTCTTTTTTCTTTTCTTAATCGTTGTTTTTATCTGTCTGTCAATGCCTTCTATTTATAACCTTGAGTATCTTTGATTTGAAATTCCGTCCGTTGGCTATATTTATGAGGGGAATAATCCTTGATTTTATTCTTGATTCCCCCTTAATTGTATTCTCCTTGATTTCAGTGATCGGATTTTTCCTTCAAATATATAGCAGAAAATCCATTCTTGATTGATCCTCTATTGATTGTGCATTTAATGCATGATCTTCTGAATCTTCATCATATTCCAAAACCTGATTTGGTAAGATTTACTTCGCCGTTCTCAGAGCGGTTGAGTGATTCATCTGACTTCGCCGTTCTAGATCTTCCTTCACCGTTTTGTCTTCACTCAGCCGAAAGTCAGTTTACTGCGCCGATTCACTGTTTTCTTCATTGTTTAAGTATGGGGAGAATCTTGTACTTCACTGATCCTTGATTGGGGTAAGATCAGTGTACACCATATTTGAATATTAAGTTTCATCACTTGAAACATAACTTAGACTTATCCAAGGTCATCACAGACTTCCTTGGTTATAAGTCAGCCCTAATGTCTTCATTACCTTCTCTGCTGGTGCTTGGCTGGCTTCACTCGCCGAAAGTCTATTTTTACTTTGCCGTCCTACCAACTAGTACAATACTTGTCTGACTCAACTTATACAACATGTCAGACTCTAATTAAAGACTTATACAGACAAATCTAACTTATTCCAGGCTTGCTATAACAGCTAGTATGGCCATCATCAAAACATCATAAAATGTTCCTAACACGGAGTTTTGATCAGATTGGAGAACGGCAGTTTGTGGCACAATTATTAGCGAGGTCTGAGTTAATGGATGATATTCAGGAAAAGCAAGATGAAGACCCAGTTTTGGTTGACTTGAAACGAGTTGCAAGGGAAAAGCCCACAGTGGGATATGTGTTAGATAAGAATGGGAACCTTTGGTACCAGGATCGGTTCTGTGTGCCAAATGTTGTTGATTTGAGGCAAAAAGTTATGGAAGAGGCACATAGGATTGCTTTTGCTGTTCATCCAGGAGCTACTAAAATGTACAGAGACTTGAAGGAAAGGTTTTGGTGGCCCTCGATAAAACTGGAGATAGCCAAGTTCGTTGCAGAATGTGACATTTGTCAAAAGGTGAAGGCAGAGCATAGAAGCCCAGGAGGAATGCTTAAGTCATTGGATATACCTGAATGGAAATGGGATAAGATCACGATGGATTTCATCACCGGTTTACCCAAGACGAGAGGCGGTCATGATGCGATTTGGGTGATTGTGGATAGATTGACCAAATTCGCTCATTTCTTACCGTATAAGGTTGATATGCCCTTGAAGAAGATGACCACACTATACTTGGATAATATAGTGAAGTTACACGGATTTCCTATCTCGATAGTTTCGGATCGTGATCCGAGATTCGTCAGTCGGTTTTGGAAAGTTTACAAGTAGCTTTTGGAACCAAGTGGGATTTGAGTACGGCCTTTCATCCTCAGACAGATGGACAATCTGAGAGAACCATCCAAACACTTGAAGATATGTTGAGAGCTTGTGTTTAGAAGTAGGTGGATCATGGGATGATTACCTACCTGTAGCGGAGTTTGCCTACAACAACAGTTATCATGCAAGTATAGGCATGCCGCCGTTTGAAGCTTTGTATGGAAGAAGATGTAGAACGCCGGTGTTTTGGGATGAAGTCGGGGAAAGACAAATCACCGGGCCGGAGTTGGTTGAGCAAGCTAAAGAGAGAGTTCAGTTGGTTAAGAAGAATCTGAAGGAAGCCCAAGATAGGCAGAAGAGTTGGGCAGACGTTAGAAGAAGACCTCTTGAGTTTGAAGTTGGTGAAAGAGTGTACCTACGAGCTTCACCAATGAAGGGAGTGAAACGTTTTGGACAAAAAGGAAAGCTAAGCCCGAGGTATGTTGGACCTTTTGAGATTCTGGAAAGAATTGGACCGTTGGCTTATAAGCTTAAACTACCGGAATCCATGTCGAGAGTCCACAACGTGTTTCATGTATCGATGTTGAAGAAGTGCTTGACCAAGAGTGATGTTGAAACCACAGTTGATCCGGAAGTTCTGCAAGATAATCTTTCGTATGATGAGAAACTGATCAGAATTTTGGACCGAAAAGAAAGGATGGTTAAAAGAAGGATGATCCCTTTAGTTTTGGTGCAATAGAGCAATCATTCACCGGATGAAGCTACTTGGGAAGTTGAGGACGAGATGATCAGCGAGTTCCCAGATTTCATGGACTTACCAGGTATGTTCTAGTTTCGAGGACGAAACTCCTTTAAGGGAGGAAGAATGTAATATTCCGATTTTCGGGAAAGGGCAGACGTGTAATTTTGCGAAAAATGAAATATTAGGTTCGGTTCCTTTTATTCAGAGTCTAATTATTTTGATATTTATATATATATATATTCCTCAAGATATATATGTATATATTAAGGAAGTAAATCTGATTTTTTAGTAGAAGGGTGATTAAGGAAAATCAGTGAATTAGGTAATTATGGTATTTTTCCTATTTAAGGAAAAATCAACCTAATCAGCCCTTAACCTTTTAATCAGATTTTCCACCTCCAAATTTGAGTTTTCTGCGTGTAAGAGCAATAAGAAGAGGCTGATATACTTTCATCAATATCTGAGTCGATTCTTGATCATTTTCAGTTTTGAGAGAAGCACCGGAATCGTCGTAAGGAGAGCGTCGTTTCAGTATCAGAAACTTGGAGCTTTTCTCAAGGTAATAAATTTGAATTTCCTGCTGTTTTAATGAGTTTGATGGATCAAAACTCATACCTTTCGTAGATTAATCGTTTGGAATCGTGTGATCGATTTGTAATGTAATTCGATTGATCATATAGGTTGTTGCGGAAAAGAGATCGTTTTGCTGCTGTTTGTCTGAGTTTTGGACTTGGAATAGCTTGCTTAAGGTAAGAAGGTCTTCCTACAAATTTAATTATGGTTTATAGGATGTAAGTTATGATCTTGATGTTGTTTGATGATTAGAACTTATGCTATGAATCGTTTAGAAAGCATAGGATGTTGTGGTCCGTTAAAGATCGAGTTTTTATGTGTTTTTCTGAGTATATTCATGTTAAATATGTTAGAGATGGATTAGGGATCGATTAGGGATCAAAAACTAAGTTTTTGGAGAGTGGCACGCTCGGTGCGGACGCACCGGTGAACCAGAAGCAAATTTTCACGTATAGAGACTCTGGTGCTGGCGCACCGGACGACCAGTTTTCCCAGAATTCACATACTGAGGCTCAGTGCGTGCGCACTGAATCCGGTGCTGGCGCACCGAACCTCTTTTTTGATAAAAACATGATTTTTAGCTATGTTATGAACCTTTAATGTTAATCCTTGATATAATAACATGAATTAAACAGAAACAAGCTTCGATTGAACTTCCGATTCGTTCTGTTAAAACACCGAATTTACTCTTAAAGGGAGTTGAAGTTCGGATCCGTCGGAAGGGCATGAAAAGGCTTCTGCTTTTATGAACTAGAGTTCATCAATGTCTGTGTAATTGTTAAGATGTGATGTCTAGCTGTCTAAGTGAGGGAGTAGAGTCGTTAAGGTGAGTTTTATTCTGAAAACACTTAGGTGGTTAGTTAATTCACATTAATAATTACATATGTGTAGTAAAAGCTAAAACGTCATCTATTCTCGGTTAGGCACTGATTCGAATCGGCGGTGTGATACGTTCATAAAAAAAGGTAGTCAACGCTACTCTCTCAAAAGGCTGAAGGGTAGTGGAGGAAATCCATCGAACGTATATGCATACCGGGGAGATCCCGGGACTACCGGTGCTAATCACCGTAGTTGGCAAGTATATCTCGTGGTGGAATTTTCACCATGCATTATGTCCTTGAGTAATGATGTTACAAAGATAAGCTAAGCTAGTAACGTATAGTCATGACGTGCTGATGGACATGGAATGAACCTTAGATTGAGTCGGTTTTATTAAGATAACCCTTATAATAAAATATGTTAATTATAACCTTAATTGAAGTGTAGCTTTTACTTCTTACTTTGTACATTGTACTTACCTCAAATACATGTTTATTTATGTGTTTGGGGGAGAGAAGACGAACAGGTTAGTGAATATTTCGAGGAGGACTTTGATGACGACGTTTGAGGACGCCGGAGTTGAAGGCCTTGATTATTTCTGTTTATCATATATTTAAATTTATTTCTTAGATTTGGATTCTTATGGAAATTTTGTAGTGTGCTTTTAGTATTTCATTTGGATTCGTTGGTTTCTCTTTTTGGATGTAATAAGTATTACATTTTCTATCTTTAGTTATTTCTATTCTTGGATATTTGAAAAAATTACCCGAGTCTTTTTGCTTCCGTTTGCTTTAATTTGATACGACGTAGTAGATGCTTACGTGTAAAATGAATTTATTTTATTTTATCGAGCCGAACGTTACTTTTCTGGATAAGGACTCGGTGTCCGAGAACGGGGCGTTACAATATCAATGGACACTTATCGACTCGACTCGACGTTTTGAGAATAAGTTATATCTATAATCGATAGAGTTCAGTTTCGGATTTATGGTGGCGTAATTCCGGAATTAATAAGTTCAGTAGAAATATTCTGTTCGATGAATATTTTATTCAATTTATTGTAGCTACTGGTTATAGGTCCATTGTCCCCGGGTTGGCTCCTAACACGCGAGTGTTTTCTCATTTTACGGAACCTCGAGAATAAATTAAATAGTTGGTCTATTTAATGAATATGCAATATTATTTATTTGGTAAATAATATGTAAAATAGAAAAGACATTTTCTATTAAATTAATGACTTGAGTGACGCATTTTTTAGAGATAAATTGGGTGAAGAAATTTTCCTAGATTATCTCATATGTCTAAAGAATTGATTATCTATTTATTGGATAATTAATGGAAAATAGATAAAGAGATTGATTTTTTGGGAATTATCTCTTATCTTTTGACAAATATCTTTACATTATGGGATTAGGTAATTATTGTGTGAAAAGGATAACTCTCTCATGACTAGTTATTTTCCTATTTAAAGAGAGTTCCTCCTAACACAATGGACATTCAAGATTGGTGCCACTTTACAATTAAAAATGAAGAAAAATTAGTTTCTTGCCTTAGTCATTAAGAGGAGAAACCTAGGGTTTTTCTTGTGCATATTCGAGGAGGTTCTGCGGCGAGGATCGACGTCCACCACTCGTCGCTCGGAGATACAATCCGGAAGATTGTGGCTTCTCTTTCTGTCAATTTATTATTCCTCTTAAAAAGGTAAATCTTCAACCTTCTCATAGTTGTATTAATTAATCATGTGAATCGAAACGTAGAAAGATCGCATGCGAATTTATTCGTAGCTTCCGCTGTGCATGATCGAGCGTCTCGATCGGTGCTGAGAATCAGATCTGACGATCCAATTATGGATCGGATCCGGATTCGGGTTTCTATATATCCAGCACGTGGTATCGGAGCGAGTAAAGCGATTTTGCGATCATGATTGCATAATTAATTAATAAGGAGTGTAATAGAATAAAAATTGCATCTTTTAATTTTATTTATGCGATTGAATGTTTTTGGTTGACGAGATGGATTGTGGTTGGTACTTGTTTACCGTTAGATCTATTATAAACCCGTTTTTCCGGGTATAGGATGACATGTAATTTAATTTCGCGATTTTAATTTTTTGTTTTATTTAATTCGGCCAAGTGGCCCCTTTTAAATAAATTCGGATGAAGACATGAAGAGTAAAAGGCGCAGCACAGTGGTCAAGCCACAGTTTCAATTGTATGAAGACCGGAGTTAGAATCCTTTTGGCTGCATCAATATTTCGATTTTTTTTTTAATTTTTTCCCCCTCGTATTTTTTTTTATTTACGAAAACAAAAAAAAACTACGAAAAAAGGCCATCCAAGAATCGAACTCGGGTGGTGATGAAGGAACAAGGAGCTTCAACAAGCTCATCTAGAAGGGTTTTTATTCAAGATCTGGAGCAGAAAATTTTTATACCCGACGGCGGCTACAAATATTTTTAGGGTTTATTTATTTGTTTTATAGATTAGATACGGGGTACTAACATTCCAATCTTAGTGGTTTATTTTTCGTATTTATTTTCTTGTATGATTATTATTGTGATATAACCATATCATGCATCATATTCATGAATTCCACTCCTAGCATATGCATACATGTAGAAAATTAATATTGAAATTAATTAGACATGTATCAACACGATAATTAATTTAGATTAAAGATAAATTAAATTAATTAAATGAACGGAATTTTATTAGGATATAAAATTCACATGATAAAATAAAATTTACTCGGTAAATTTAATTTTGGGATCTAAAAATCATTCGTGGATTTTAATTATGTAGTGACTACATAAAAGAATTTTAATAATTGAAAAATTAGAAAATCCGGAAAAGTTGGACACCAACTGAGCAAAAGGTTTGAAAATTGGTTCGGGCGGTCAACAGGTCTTCGTTTCGACTTGACTTGTCCGTCCAAGTGCGGGGTTAGCCACAGGGGTCCGGCAAGGTCAAGTTATCCGGCGAGCTGAGGCTCAATGGGGCAACCTTAGCCCGATTTTCAACCTAGCACCCGCACACGTGCGACGTTAGCGGCGGGGGTCCGGCAAGGTCAAGCTATCCGGCGAGTTTCGGCTCAATGGGGCAGCCTTAGCCCGATTCATCCAGCAGTCGTATATGAACCAACGAAGAGGACGGGTCGGCTTAGCCAAATCCCGCCAGGGTTTAATATCGATAAGTTTGTGATTGCTTTTCAAGATTTATTGTTTTCAAATTATTGAGATAAAATTCTACGATCCTAAAATTTTATGATGACGATATTAGGACTATAAAATTCTTTTAGTGAATTTTAATTGTGTAGTAACTACACAAGAGATTTTCTAAATAATCGATAAATTGGAAAATCATGAATATAGTGTCACTAGTTAGACGGTATTTGGAACCGATAAACTAGTGGGAGCTTTAAATTTGTGTTTTATTGTTTTCGATTTGGTGAGAAATTCACGAGTCCTAATATATTAGGATTATAAAATTGTTGGTGAATTTTATTTGTGTAGTGTCAACACATAGAAATTTTAATCAATAAAAATTGGAAAATCGTGGATATAGTGACACTAGTTAGACGGTATTTGGAACCGATGAACTAGTGGGAGGATTATATTAAATATTCACAATCTATTATTTTTGGATTATTATAAAATTCAAAAATCCTAAAGAGACTACCTAATTTTCAAAATAACGAGTGTGAGCGGGGAAGGAGACAACCGACCCCACGGCCTCTATTGTTGGCACAAGCACGTGAGAGAACGGTGACGCTCGAGCCGCTTTGATTACGGCCCCCTGCGGATGGCCTTCACCCCTATCAAAATTCAAGGCTTGGTCTCCGAAAGGATAGGATTTTGGGTATTCGTCGGGTCACTGACCGACCCTGCGGCGGCATACTTGGGGCGTACTTTAAGATCTGAAATAGTAGGTCACACTCGCAAGGATATTTTTTTGAAATATCTTGGCTGAAAAAGGAAGGTAATCAACAGTTAAATAAAAGATGTCTGATTCTTAATGGTTAATTGTTGAGAGAGATTGTCTCAATTTAATCGTCATTATGGTGATACCGACCCTGCGGCGGCAGTATGATGTGAGATTAAATCCTTGGAATGGTAGGATAAACTACATGCTTGACATCACGTTTATTATTCCTAAAATCATATTTTGTTGTGGTGTATGATTTGATTTATATTTCTATCATGATTTATTTTCGCAACTACATATCATTTCAAGGTATCTAAACTGCTAAACACGATATATTGACTAATAATGACTTCGTAAAAGTGGAAAAGTAACAAGAACTTTGAACTCAATAATCGAGAATGCCAATTAATTCTTCGGAAGAGGATGATCCTCTTGAGCCTACAAACTTAAGTGACATTTGATAAGAATGTGACTGCTGTCACTCGTGCCGAGCGAGAGACAAAATAAAATTGATTCAAAGATGACGAGAATGGTTTGGTATCAATCTCAAAAGACATCCCACAGTTTACGAGTAGTGTCTACTCTTATAAACTGCTTCAATGCCATTTCCTTTAAAGAAAGCCAAGAATGGAAAGGTAAGTGTCTACAAGTATAAGTCATCTAAACAAAATAAGTTAAAGGCTAAACCGAAATATCAATAAAAGTAAAGAAAATAAAGGATAAGGAAAGTGATTTCGAATCACTAACTTATGAATCCTTAAAGACTTTCTTAACCGGAATTATGACCCGGAAGCTAAGTTTTTTGTAAGAACAAGATAGCTAGGCATTAATGATTAAAGAGTAAACAACGGGCAGTTATTTTTCAACTAAGATAGTGGGAGTGATATAAGGAAATAAATTTCGGATTTTAATCCTTGAATATCAAAGAAATATAATTTCTATTTCAGATTCGTTGGAACAAATGGATTCACTTTCACATCGATAATATAGTTGCCTTAAAGAAAATGAATATGACATTTGTATACGATTCGAGACTCGGACTTTTGTCTGATAAATTCAGATCCACTGAGTAATGCCGAAAATGTATATGTAACACATCATAAACTATTACGACAAATGGTTTCCGTATTTAGATAAATGATTCTTCAGCATCTATCAATTAGTGCATATATCCTAAAGATAAGATCCGAAGACCGGCAAAGGGTGATTCCTATCTCCCAGTCTAAGAAAACTATCTCAAAGGAAAAATGACTAAGTAACCTTTCAATTAGGAAAGGGTAATAGAGCTAAATAAGTATCATAGCTTGTTCATATTGACCTTCGGGGTCTTATTAAAGGATACAAGCTAGTGGGAGCTTTTGAGTGACTGACACTATGTCTGATGACTACTCGAAATGCTGATTAGTTTATCTAAATATTTGGAGGAATCTCTGATATTACCAAAGAAACGAGTATTCCATGCTCAGATATACGCTATAGCATAGTTTTGGCACTGATGCTTGGCCTACCTCCGGGTGAAACGTTTCACTGAAAGGATAAACCATGTATTGTCTTATATAGTCATTAATATGCTACACTACACTTCTTAACTCAATTAAGATATTAGTTGCAAAATAACGGTATACATTATTATGTATTACCGAGAAGTCTACCTAGAAGATGCTTATGAATTTATGGATAAGGAGTGAAATACGTTTACTCCACTTCCGTAAGTAGAGGCATTGAGCACTTGGTACTTGAAGGTAGGACTGAAGATTTTGCATACACGTTCAGATGGTGACTGATCGTGAAATATCTTAATACAATGAGTGAAGGTTAGAAAGTGACGGTTGTACTGTCACAGCCTTTCAGAAAAGATGTTTAAATAACAACCTTAGACCTTGAAGTACAGTTACTCAAGGAGTTACTATCTGATTTAATCAGACCACATCCAACATTGGTTGTTGGGGATTACGCTGATTAATACTACTGAACTAGATCAGAAAATCAATCCACCCAAATGCAGTGGGAGTATGGTTTAACCATTGACCCACTGTGATCATGCAGACTTTACAATCTGCTCGGGGTGATTGATAACCTATGGTCTTATGGAAGAACTGTATAGGATTCTGATAAAATGATGTTGGTTTAAAGCCATATACCTGTAAATGGTGTTTTGGTATTCCAGGTCTGTTCATACTCCTATAGAACCACCTGAGTGTCTCAGGCCCAGTGGGAGAAATTGGATCTACATGGAAAAGAGTTGAATGAATGAGAAATTTTATCTTTCTAAGAAAAGCCAAATGGTTTTGGGGGTAACTCCCGAGAAGTAGACAGTTAAACAGGGGTGATGCCCTAAAAATTTCTCACCACTCAGCCTTGCTTGACTCTATGGAAAGCAGAAAGATTAACAGGGGTGATTCCCTGAATCTTTCTTGTCGTACAATGGAGCTTAGATTTTCATTCGGAACGGAATGGTTTTATCTTAAAGCCAATAGCAGATTGACTACCTATGCTTATATCCATTGATGGATTAAAGCAAACCTCTAGGTCATTAAAATTCACATGTTTTGAAATGTGTGGGCTTGCCCAGAATATTGATGAGTCTTTTATAGACCAGAGAATAAATATTGGTAAAGTAGTAAACGCTAGTGTTAACAAAAGGTGACACTGCAACAGTTGTAAGCAACATGAGTGTGTTATTTGAAGTCAAAAACCGACGAGCCAAAGCTTCTCTGAATAGAGAAGTGGACTATATTCTTAGAAATTTGATTCGGTCGAATTCATGAGAACAAGTTGTTGGCAATATCCCATCCATCTTATTGGTTAAAGATGATAATGCATTTTCGAATGCAGAATTCAACGAGAGGTTTCCTACCCAACCCCACACGGAATAATTCTCTTAGTCTTTGGATATAGAGAAAATAGGATAGATTCTCTTTTGGATAGAGAAAGTCAGGTTATTAAAAGTCAATAAAAGTCGAGTCTTGGATTCGGACGTTGAAAGCAGTATAGTGCATCCTTAAGTATCTTGAGAGAACAAGGAATCGTATGCTTGTCCACTCGGGTGCGAACCTGAGTGTCGTTGACTACACTGATTCTGATTTTTTTTCGGATTAAGGATGATCGTGAATCGATCTCAGGCTCCGTGTTTACTCATAGTGATGAAGCTATAGTCTGGAGAAATCCAGCACTTCCAGTTTGACTCTGTTAGTCGAATACATAGCAACTTTTGGAGCAGCTAAAAAGGCAGTGTGGCTTGAGAAGTTCTTTGTTGGATCAGGAAGTAATTCCAGGTCTCGATGAGCCGATACCATTTATTGTGAAAACAGTTGAGAGGTAGCTCAAGCAAATGATCTTCGCAATCACAAGAGGTCAAAAGTATATTGAGAGAAAGTACCACCTGAACAGACTGACCATGCAGAGAGGCGACATTTCGGTCCTAAAGATCGCCTTGAGCCAACAACCTAGATGATCAGATTACCAAGTCGTGTGGCATCTAATGTCACTGATAAGCGCTTGGCGGTATGAAATTGAGAGATATGTCTCATCTTCTTTAGAGCAAGTGGGATAATGTTATGGATAGATAGAATAAGGGTGAGGTGCTCTAAAAACAATTGTTGATTGTCTTTACGGGAAAGCGAGAGATTGTTAGATGTAGAGTGCCCGAAAAGCAATTGTTGCTTGTCCTTACGGAAAAGTGGGAGATTGTTGGAAGTAGCGCCTGAAAGACAATTTCTGTAATTGTTTTTATAATTAATAAATGACAAATGTATTCTCATCTTATTATTTCCTTTGTGCTTATATGTAATACACTGCTGAAAACCCCAAGTCGTATCATATGTAGCCATATAACTTAGTGTGTGTCACACATGAGGATTAAGTTTATGGTGATACACTTGAAATGTTAGTCCGTGGTGAAGTTAATCAAAGTATGGGGTCTATTGATTAAACCACCATTAATGCGCCCAGAACACTTTATGGTGTGACCGTCTTATCCGGACCGTCGACATTGGTTGTCTAAGTGGGGCATTTATATATGATGTAGTCATATACGACTTGACCGATTTAATCTGCGTTTCTCATATAATTCCGTGATTGAGAAATCTTATTAAATCACAAGATGATCATATATGGATTAACCTTAATCCTGAAGTGATTACAGACTCCTACTTGTTTCAGGATAGGGTTTGATGTGTTCGTTAAGGATCGCTAAGAGGCGCGGTCCGAATCACTTTCACGTTGGAACTATTCGGAATGAGTGAGAAGTGTGTGTCTCACAGATATGGAATCCATTCCTTCCTGCGGGAAGTAGAAAGACAATCCCCTTATTTGTTGATCCTAGAAGGCGATCGATCCGCAGAGTTCGTATTGGTTATGAACTAATTGATCACTAGTGGGTTAATGGTAAATAATGATAAGATGTATTGAGAGGGTTTACGGAAATAATCCCGCTTCATTACGGATAGTCTATGGAGGGTTAGTTTATATGTAATGATTATATCAATGGACACTTATCGACTCGACTCGACGTTTTGAGAATAAGTTATATCTATAATCGATAGAGTTCAGTTTTGGATTTATGGTGGCGTAATTCCGGAATTAATAAGTTGAGTAGAAATATTATGTTCGATGAATATTTTATTCAATTTATTGTAGCTACTGGTTATAGGTCCATGGTCCCCGGGTTGGCTCCTAACACGCGAGTATTTTCTTGTTTTATGGAACCTCGAGAATAAATTAAATAGTTGGTCTATTTAATGAATATGCAATATTATATATTTGGTAAATAATATGTAAAATAGAAAAGATATTTTCTATTAAATTAATGACATGAGTGGCGCATATTTAATGATAAATTGGGAGAAGAAATTTTCCTAGATTATCTCATATGTGTAAATAATTAATTATCTATTTGTTGGATAATTAATGGAAAATAGATAAAGAGATTGATTTTGTGGGAATTATCTCTTATCTTTTGGCAAATATCTTTTCCTTATGGAAATAGGTAATTGTTGTGTGAAAAAGATAACTCTCTCTTGACTAGTTATTTTCCTATATAAAGAGAGTTCCTCCTAACACAATGGACATTCAAGATTGGCGCCACTTTACAATTAAAAAGGAAGAAAAATTAGTTTCTTGCCTTAGTCATTAAGAGGAGAAAAACCTATGGTTTTTCTTGTGCATATTCGAGGAGGTTCTGCGGAGAGGATCGACGTCCACTAGTCGTAGCTAAGAGATACAATCCGGAAGATTGTGGCTTCTCTTTTTGTCAATTTATTATTCATCTTAAAAAGGTAAATCTTCAACCTTCTCATAGTTGTATTAATTAATCATATGAATCGAATCGTAGAAAAATCGCATGCAAATTTATTCGTAGCTTCCGCTGTGCATGATCGAGCGTCTCGATCGGTGCTGAGAATCAGATCTGACGATCCAATTATGGATCGGATCCGGATTTGGGTTTCTGTATATCCAGCAATATTTGCAAAATTTGTTGGGGTTTCTCCTTTCCCTGGGTCCCCTCATGGGAGGTGGAGTCTTTGCTATGCCCTTTCTTTGCATAATTGCGAGGACCTGTTTGTGAGACCTATTCAAAGGGATGAAGTCTCTGTCCTGCAGAGCTCTTTGCTTCCCTAGCCGATCAGAGATGGGCGCAGTTACCCGATCCCAGACTGACTTTCTTTTTTTGTCGGACTTGTCCTTAGATTTATTCTTCTTGCCTTCACCTATTTCCGTCTCTCTTTTGAGTCGATTTGCTTCTTCTCCCTGACAATGTTTATAGGCTATGTCCAGACACTCTTCCCTTGTCTGAGGGAGTTTGATGTTTAGCTTAGCATGTAACCGTCCCTCTCACAGACCTGCCACGAAAGTGGCGACCAACAGACGATCATCTGTGTCCCGCACTTGTGCGGACTCTTCATTGAAGCGCTTTATAAAGTTTAGTACGGACTCATCATGTTTTTGCTTTAGAGTTAACAAGTGAGTCTGATTTCTTTGAAACGGACGAGCTGCGATGAAGGCGTGGACGAACTTCCGAGTTAGAGTCCCAAAATCAGAGATCGACTTGGGAGGGATTTTATTGAACCACTCTCTGGCTCTTCCTGTTAGCAGTGCAGGAAAGGCTTTGCACTTCATTTCGTCTGAGGCATTGTACAGGTTCATGTGTGATATGTACTGATGCATGTGATCATAAGGATCCTTAGACCCACTATAAGAATCTATTTTGGGGATCTTGAACCCCGCTGGTCGGGGGTAATTGTCTATGTGTTCGGTGAAAGGCGATGCACAGAGCAGATCATCAGATCGTCGTCCGAGCAAGGTGTCCATTTCGGCCTTAGTCGTATCGTTAGGTTGACGTATAGTCTCGTACTCCGTGTGGGCACTTGACTCTACAATCTCTGGCTTTTTGGGAGCCTGTTGATGGAGATTTGTCTCTGGTACTTCTGGAGGGTCTCTTCCCTTGAGTGTTCGTCTAGGATTGCCTTTATCGTAGTGTTATCAAAATTCTCCAAGGCCTCAACCAATGCTTGATTGGTTGAATCTTGAGGAACTGGATAAAGGTTGATCTTCAGCGATAATTGCCCTTTTCTGGGCGGCTGCATCCTGGGTTTCTCCTTGTGCGGTTGAAGTTTTTCCCCCTGGTGAGTTGGATCTGCAGTCTTCTTACCAATATTCTTCGGTGGTGCCATGACGGTTTCAAGGAATATGGGGTTGTTTCGATCAATTATCAGTAGAAGGCCCTTATTCTAGCGCCAATGACGGTGCTGGAAATCGTCAAAGAATTAATACGGGTCAATCTCCTATGTGATAAAGATCTTAAACCCTAAAAACCCTAATTCGTGTAAAGTGGAACGTGTTTTGTTGTTTGTTTAGACTGAGCACTCCAGTTATTTCTGAGAGTTGCCTACATATCCAATAATTGAATTGGCGTAGTTCCTTAGGGTTGTTTATATAGGTGGCATCTCGCCCCTCTTACTTGTTATTCAAGTATTATTATTTATTATTATTCCCTAAGGATATATACGCATTAATCCTTATTATTTAGAGATAATTATGGACATATTAAATGCCAATATTGGAGTCTTTATGACTTAGGATTCTTTCCTTATTTATCTTTAATTATCCCCCGCGTGGAATAATAGCCGGGCTGTGCGGAGCGTCCTGCGCTCAGCCCCCAAGGCCACTATGTCCGAACTGGGCAATTCCTCTTCGCCAGACCTTGGCCGACCTGCGGTGGCTGGAGGAGGAATTGATGCCGATCACCGATCTACGGTTGACGACCCGCCCTCTGTTCGGCTTCTGGGGCCCCTGGCCCTTAATGCCCTAAGGCTAAGGCCTAATCATTTATTTCTGCACCCACAAGAGTGACACGTGGCGTAACTCGGGTCGGATATCACAAGTCGACTAAACGTTGAATCCGACCTGGTAGCCACGTGTGATTTTATTTCCCACATAAAATCTACATTCCCCTGTCGGATTCAACGTTTCATCGACGTTAAATTACACGGTTAATTGGGTAATTGTCTTAAAATCGAAACAAAATACAAACTTAGGGACCAAAAATGTCTTCGAAAACATAAGAGTTATTTATGAAACAAAGCTAAAACATGAGAGACCAAAAGCGTTAAATCCAAAAAAAAAAT